>OZ023211.1:44889169-45411669 GCA_963995525.1 Escarpia spicata | reverse complement strand
GCATGTATTGTGATTGTTTTGTGCCATGTGTGATGCATGTATTGTGATTCTTGTGTGCTCTATGTGATGCATGTATTGTGATTGTTTTGTACCATGTGTGATGCATGTAGTGTGATTCGTGTGTGCTCTGTGTGATGCATGTATTGTGATTGTTTTGTGCCATGTGTGATGCATGTATTGTGATTCTTGTGTGCTCTGTGTGATGCATGTATTGTGAGTGTTTTGTGCCATGTGTGATGCATGTATTGTGATTCTTGTGTGCCATGTGTGATGCATGTATTGTGATTGTTTTGTGCCATGTGTGATGCATGTATTGTGATTGTTTTGTACCATGTGTGATGCATGTAGTGTGATTCGTGTGTGCACTGTGTGATGCATGTATTGTGATTGTTTTGTGCCATGTGTGATGCATGTAGTGTGATTCGTGTGTGCTCTGTGTGATGCATGTAGTGTTATTGTTTTGTGCCATGTGTGATGCATGTAATGTGATTCGTGTGTGCCATGTGTGATGCATGTATTGTGATTGTTTTGTACCATGTATGATGCATGTAGTGTGATTCGTGTGTGCTCTGTGTGATGCATGTATTGTGATTGTTTTGTGCCATGTGTGATGCATGTATTGTGATTGTTTTGTGCCATGTGTGATGCATGTAGTGTGATTCGTGTGAGACATGTGTGATGCATGTATTGTGATTGTTTTGTGCCATGTGTGATGCATGTATTGTGATTCTTGTGTACCATGTGTGATGCATGTATTGTGATTCTTGTGTACCATGTGTGATGCATGTATTGTGATTCTTGTGTGCCATGTGTGATGCATGTAGTGTGATTCGTGTGTGCCATGTGTGATGCATGTATTGTGATTGTTTTGTACCATGTGTGATGCATGTATTGTGATTCTTGTGTGCCAGGTGTGATGCATGTCTTGTGTTTCTTGTGTGCCAAGTGTGATGCATGTTTTGTGTTTCTTGTGTGCCAAGTGTAATGCATGTCTTGTGTTTCTTGTGTGCCAAGTGTGATGCATGTTTTGTGTTTCTTGTGTGCCAAGTGTGATGCATGTCTTGTTATTCTTGTGTGCCATGTGTGATGCATGTTTTGTGTTTCTTGTGTGCCAAGTGTGATGCATGTCTAGTGATTCTTGTCTGCCATGTGTGATGCATGTCTAGTGATTCTTGTGTGCCATGTGTGATGCTTGTATTGTGATTCTTGTGTGCCATGTGTGATGCATGTATTGTGATTCTTGTGTGCCGTGTGTGATGCATATATTATGATTCTTGTGTGCCATGTGTGATGCATGTAGTGTGATTCTTGTGTGCCATGTGTGATGCATGTATTGTGATTCTTGTGCACCATGTGTGATGCATGTATTGTGATTCTTGTGTACCATGTGTGATGCATGTATTGTGATTCTTGTGTACCATGTGTGATGCTTGTATTGTGATTCTTGTGTACCATGTGTGATGCATGTATTGTGATTCTTGTGTACCATGTGTGATGCATGTAGTGTGATTCGTGTGTGCCATGTTTGATGCATGTATTGTGATTCTTGTGTACCATGTGTGATGCATGTAGTGTGATTCGTGTGTGCCATGTGTGATGCTTGTATTGTGATTCTTGTGTACCATGTGTGATGCATGTATTGTGATTCTTGTGTGTCATGTGTGATGCATGTAGTGTGATTCTTGTGTGCCATGTGTGATGCATGTATTGTGATTCTTGTGTGCCATGTGTGATGCTTGTATTGTGATCCTTGTGTGCCATGTGTGATGCATGTATTGTGATTCTTGTGTGCCATGTGTGATGCTTGTATTGTGATTCGTGTGTGCCATGTGTGATGCATGTAGTGTGATTCTTGTGTGCCATGTGTGATGCATGTCTTTTGTTTCTTGTGTGCCATGTGTGATGCATGTTTTGTGTTTCTTGTGTGCCAGGTGTGATGCATGTTTTGTGTTTCTTGTGTGCCAAGTGTGATGCATGTCTTGTGTTTCTTGTGTGCCAAGTGTGATGCATGTTTTGTGTTTCTTGTGTGCCAAGTGTGATGCATGTTTTGTGTTTCTTGTGTGCCAAGTGTGACGCATGTCTTGTGATTCTTGTGTGCCAGGTGTGATGCATGTTTTGTGTTTCTTGTGTGCCAAGTGTGATGCATGTCTTGTGTTTATTGTGTGCCAAGTGTGATGCATGTTTTGTGTTTCTTGTGTGCCAAGTGTGATGTATGTCTTGTGTTTCTTGTGTGCCAAGTGTGATGCCTGTCTTGTGTTTCTTGTGTGCCAAGTGTGATGCATGTCTTGTGATTCTTGTGTGCCAAGTGTGATGCATGTTTTGTGTTTCTTGTGTGCCAAGTGTGATGCCTGTCTTGTGTTTCTTGTGTGCCAAGTGTGATGCATGTCTTGGGTTTCTTGTGTGCCAAGTGTGATGCCTGTCTTGTGTTTCTTGTGTGCCAAGTGTGATGCATGTCTTGTGATTCTTGTGTGCCAAGTGTGATGCATGTTTTGTGTTTCTTGTGTGCCAAGTGTGATGCCTGTCTTGTGTTTCTTGTGTGCCAAGTGTGATGCATGTCTTGTGATTCTTGTGTGCCAAGTGTGATGCATGTTTTGTGTTTCTTGTGTGCCAAGTGTGATGCATGTCTTGTGATTCTTGTGTGCCAAGTGTGATGCATGTTTTGTGTTTCTTGTGTGCCAAGTGTGATGCATGTCTAGTGATTCTTGTCTGCCATGTGTGATGTATGTATTGTGATTCGTGTGTGCCAGGTGTGATGCATGTTTTGTGTTTCTTGTGCGCCAAGTGTGATGCATGTTTTGTGATTCTTGTGTGACTGAATAGATTGGTGACATATACAGCTCGCGCGTGGCGAGTCGTATGGGCAGTGAGTACGTAAACGCAATGAACATGCTTCTGATGACGCTGCGTGGCACTCCCATCACATACTACGGTGAAGAGATCGGAATGATCGACCTCAATCTCACGGCCGTCAACTTGTCAAACTTCAACCTGTTTGGCAGCGCCAGGGTCAGTCACCAATCCACACAACTACAGTAGTTAAGTACAGAAGATAAGTTCAGTTGAGCCAAATTTACATCGCTAATAATTTTGTTTAAAAAAATAATATATATTTCAGTAGGTGAAGACCTTCATGTTAGCTTTTACTTTTACCATGCATCAGCATCGGATTGTGAACAATTTGTCTGCGTGTCGTCACCTGTATTTTCATTCAAAAGCTACTGAAAGCCTTCACATTGTGTGCAAAGGCTACCTGTACATCTACTCGCCAAATTTGCAATACCAAATAGCTGGCATTGATTGTAACAAAATGATTTTGACAAGGATTAGATTTTTATTTGGTAAATATGTACATCTAGATACAGGTATCCAATAATGAAAGTATTATCAAATTGAATTGAACACATTGAATTGAATATTACTAAATAATACAAATGTGTGTGTGCGTGTGTGTTTGTGTGTGTGTTTGTGTGTCTGTCTGTCAGTGTATGTGTGTATGTTTGTATGTGCGTATGTGTGTACGTGTGCATGTGTGTGTGTGTGTGTGTGTCTGTACGTTTTTATTAAAGAAAACAGTTGACACTGCATTCTTGTATTGAGGGAGGCTCGATAAGACCAAGAGGTCGTAATCGTGGGAGACACCCTTAAACGTTTCAAAGTTAAATTCATATTAATGACAGAAAAGAACGGAAACCACAGGTGTTGTGATGGTATTTGTGTGGATATGCATGACGACGTTTTTGTATAAGACAATTTGCATATCGTGCGCCAAACATTCAGGGATTCATCAACGATCCCTCGAAAGAAAGGTAGCTCTTTTTAAACATTTCCTATCGGTTCTAGTCGATTAAACACGTTTTGAACGATTGGTACAAGTTACGTTAAGTATTAACTGATGCGCCGGCATCTACATAGTTCTAAACAATCACTCAAACAATCACTTAACGTCAGTCTAACCCCCAGCCCGAACACTTAATCGACACGAACCATTAACCGACGGGAATGTTAAAAAGCGCTATTTGTCTTTCGGTTGAGCGTGGCGATAGAATACTTGTAACGTCAACTGGAGGATGGGCACTTTTTGTTAGTGCATCTAACGACTGTTTGTGTCGGAGAATGTCCGTATAAATGATGTGTTGTCTTGTGCAGCAACTCACCCAACAACAAATCAAGTATGACGAGTGTCGGTCTCCCATGCAATGGACGTCGCTGAAGAACGCTGGCTTCACAGGCGGGCATACAACCTGGCGCCCGATCGGCTCCAACTATCTCACAGTCAACGTGAAGGTAGGTAGTTGCGTGGCTTCAAATAGTGCCCCTCAACTTGATTACTTAGTGCTGATGAAAATACTCATTTAGTGAGCTGAAAGAGGGCACAGGGCGAGAAAACCACATTCATTGAGGATGGCACATGATTCGCTGAATTGCAGTGTAGTTTTGTTTTCAGTTGCGTGCATTTAACTAGAATTGTTTGTTTAAAAAAAAGCAGGCTTGTTTAATCGATTGGTTCAGCGTTTGGAGTAGACGCTGCACGCGTATATATTTTTTGAAAGTGCGTATTTGCTATACATTGATTCTGGTTGAAACAATAATTGCCACCACCTTTATTATTTTGGTTGAGTGTCTTCTTCTTCTATGTGCCATGTCTGTCACAGGCGTTGGCGATCATGGCCCTCCAAACCGCACGGTCGTGTGTAGTTTGTAGCAGGTAGTTTGGTTGAGTGTAGGAAATAGAAACATGCTAAGCAACAGCAATTGTACTTTTTGGCATATGGTATTGTGCCTTTGTCATCTCATTATTTACCTTAGTGCTGTATGTGTGGTTGTAGACCCAGAAAGCGCTGGGTGTTGGCGTGTCAAACGTCGAGGTGTACCGCTTCCTGTCCGCGCTACGCCATAAACCTGCATTCCGATTCGGGAAGTTCTCGCCGATTGGAGTTCACGAGAGCGTCTTCTGCTACGTGCGCCACGCACACCGCTTTAAGAGCTACCTCGTTGCCATCAACTTTGGCCCGCTCGACGCAACCGTCGACTTCTTCGCTCCCAGTACTCAAGATCTCGTGAGCGCGAATGGTCGGATCGTTGCCACCACCCACAATATGCAAATACCGACAGAGTTTACGATGCACTCGATTATCTCGCTCGAGAACGTTTATCTACGTCCAACCGAGGGAATTGTCTTTGAAATGATGGAATCGTAATCACGCGCGGTGTGTCTTGATGAGTTCTTCAGTACGCCATCGGCGTTTTTCTTAGTGACACGCGTTTTATTGTTCCGAACATTGTTAAGAACCGAAATCGATTTTTAAAGGAAAATCGTGCTTATGAGCTCGTGAGTATCGCACTGGAAGGGTACCGGGATGTCGTTTAACACCCAAAGTAGCGCCGTCTCGGCTGAGTACCAACAATCGACTTACCAACTGGTCAACTAAGACAACTGAAAAGAGATGTCACTCATGTCAGGTCCTGGCGCCACTCGCATTCCTCGTCAGCCTTTGATGAATCAACAGATGACACTCTGTCAGGTCCTGGCGCCACTCGCATTCCTCGTCAGCCTTTGAGGAATCAACAGATGACACTCTGTCAGGTCCTGGCGCCACACGCATTCCTCGTCAACCTTTGAGGAATCAACAGATGTCACTCATGTCAGGTCCTGGCGCCACTCGCATTCCTCGTCAGCCTTTGATGAATCAACAGATGTCACTCATGTCAGGTCCTGGCGCCACTCGCATTCCTCGTCAGCCTTTGATGAATCAACAGATGACACTCTGTCAGGTCCTGGCGCCACTCGCATTCCTCGTCAGCCTTTGAGGAATCAACAGATGACACTCTGTCAGGTCCTGGCGCCACACGCATTCCTCGTCAGCCTTTGAGGAATCAACAGATGTCACTCATGTCAGGTCCTGGCGCCACTCGCATTCCTCGTCAGCCTTTGATGAATCAACAGATGTCACTCATGTCAGGTCCTGGCGCCACTCGCATTCCTCGTCAGCCTTTGATGAATCAACATATGTCACTCATGTCAGGTCCTGGCGCCACTCGCATTCCTCGTCAGCCTTTGATGAATCAACAGATGTCACTCATGTCAGGTCCTGGCGCCATTCGCATTCCTCGTCAGCCTTTGATGAATCAACAGATGTCACTCATGTCAGGTCCTGGCGCCATTCGCGTTCCTCGTCAGCCTTTGATGAATCAACAGATGTCACTCATGTCAGGTCCTGGCGCAACTCGCATTCCTCGTCAGCCTTTGATGAATCAACAGATGACACTCTGTCAGGTCCTGGCGCCACACGCATTCCTCGTCAGCCTTTGATGAATCAACATATGTCACTCATGTCAGGTCCTGGCGCAAATCGCATTCCTCGTCAGCCTTTGATGAATCAACATATGTCACTCATGTCAGGTCCTGGCGCCATTCGCGTTCCTCGTCAGCCTTTGATGAATCAACAGATGTCACTCATGTCAGGTCCTGGCGCAACTCGCATTCCTCGTCAGCCTTTGATGAATCAACAGATGTCACTCATGTCAGGTCCTGGCGCCATTCGCATTCCTCGTCAGCCTTTGATGAATCAACAGATGTCACTCATGTCAGGTCCTGGCGCAACTCGCATTCCTCGTCAGCCTTTGATGAATCAACAGATGTCACTCATGTCAGGTCCTGGCGCCATTCGCATTCCTCGTCAGCCTTTGATGAATCAACATATGTCACTCATGTCAGGTCCTGGCGCAAATCGCATTCCTCGTCAGCCTTTGATGAATCAACAGATGTCACTCATGTCAGGTCCTGGCGCCATTCGCATTCCTCGTCAGCCTTTGATGAATCAACAGATGTCACTCATGTCAGGTCCTGGCGCCACTCGCATTCCTCGTCAGCCTTTGAGGAATCAACAGATGACACTCGGTCAGGTCCTGGCGCCATTCGCATTCCTCGTCAGCCTTTGATGAATCAACAGATGTCACTCATGTCAGGTCCTGGCGCCACACGCATTCCTCGTCAGCCTTTGATGAATCAACAGATGTCACTCATGTCAGGTCCTGGCGCCATTCGCGTTCCTCGTCAGCCTTTGATGAATCAACAGATGTCACTCATGTCAGGTCCTGGCGCAACTCGCATTCCTCGTCAGCCTTTGATGAATCAACAGATGACACTCTGTCAGGTCCTGGCGCCACACGCATTCCTCGTCAGCCTTTGATGAATCAACAGATGTCACTCATGTCAGGTCCTGGCGCAAATCGCATTCCTCGTCAGCCTTTGATGAATCAACATATGTCACTCATGTCAGGTCCTGGCGCCATTCGCGTTCCTCGTCAGCCTTTGATGAATCAACAGATGTCACTCATGTCAGGTCCTGGCGCAACTCGCATTCCTCGTCAGCCTTTGATGAATCAACAGATGACACTCTGTCAGGTCCTGGCGCCACACGCATTCCTCGTCAGCCTTTGATGAATCAACAGATGTCACTCATGTCAGGTCCTGGCGCAACTCGCATTCCTCGTCAGCCTTTGATGAATCAACATATGTCACTCATGTCTGGTCCTGGCGCCATTCGCGTTCCTCGTCAGCCTTTGATGAATCAACAGATGTCACTCATGTCAGGTCCTGGCGCAACTCGCATTCCTCGTCAGCCTTTGATGAATCAACAGATGTCACTCATGTCAGGTCCTGGCGCCATTCGCATTCCTCGTCAGCCTTTGATGAATCAACAGATGTCACTCATGTCAGGTCCTGGCGCAAATCGCATTCCTCGTCAGCCTTTGATGAATCAACAGATGTCACTCATGTCAGGTCCTGGCGCCATTCGCATTCCTCGTCAGCCTTTGATGAATCAACAGATGTCACTCATGTCAGGTCCTGGCGCCACTCGCATTCCTCGTCAGCCTTTGAGGAATCAACAGATGACACTCTGTCAGGTCCTGGCGCCACTCGCATTCCTCGTCAGCCTTTGAGGAATCAACAGATGTCACTCATGTCAGGTCCTGGCGCAACTCGCATTCCTCGTCAGCCTTTGATGAATCAACAGATGTCACTCATGTCAGGTCCTGGCGCCACACGCATTCCTCGTCAGCCTTTGATGAATCAACAGATGTCACTCATGTCAGGTCCTGGCGCAACTCGCATTCCTCGTCAGCCTTTGAGGAATCGCAACGGCGTCAGCCTGTGAGGCTGTGACTCTCATACATGTAAATTATCAGTAGATTATGCAAACTTCTTAACATAAAAAGCCTGATGCCAACACAATTTCTGGACGAATTGACGCAATTACTACCATAATGGATTACCAGCCAGTGTATTTTGGAATTTCGCTCGTCTACCCATTCAATTCAGACATGTTGGATACATCTCAATTCAGTTATAATTATGCCTGCATATTTTGATAACCATTCTTGCACTGCATTATTTCTTCTTCAAACACGATGAAGTATTATTTCAACCTAGCAATTTGCGTCAATGTGACATCGATCTTGCTAGCATGATGTCGTCCGGTGTTTTCTCACACTAGCGTCCCGTAACACGCATCCCCCCTGCACGGCGGGTACGGGAACGTGTCGGGGACAATGTTCACCTCTGACGTCACTGTCAATGGTTGGCCTCGTGGCCCTTCGTAGTTCGCCTGGCAAAAAACGAATGCTGGCATCACTACAGTGCATTTAGATGATGTCTACCCAGTTCTATTTATTTTTTCTACAAACTTGTGAAATGTACGATTATATAACACTTGATTGTTTACGTCGGACACATATAAGCGACTTATGATGTCATCTTTTGGCAAATTCACTTGAATCTCTTAAGCGAGATTAAATCCGAATCTATCGTGTTATGCCTATACTTCAAAAAAATAAGTGGCGATAACAAATTCGATATTTTTCAGATAAAAAGGATACAAAAGGCATTACTGGATGTTATATACCTAACCAAATTAATACAAAGTGACCATTTGCAATTATAATCAACATTGTCACGCCAACAGTTTATTAGGTAACGCATATTCCACTTTGAGACATGTTCTGGGTAAATCATTGACGTGAACATTTTGTTTGTAAGTTAGTTTGCATTTACTATTTTAGGTGCATAACACCAAACAGTTGCATTTTCCTTTAATTTATATGATGTGATTCATCAGGCAGTCATAGATTAATAACAACATATGTTACCGGGTATTATACATGTGTTGTAACAACGTGGTACCTTGACAAGGAATCCCAGCCAACCGTTGTTTGGTTTGTCGAACTCTGCCACATAAATTCCGTCTCCCTGTAACACAACGCTGTCCCGTAGCACCGTCGTTACAAACATCCTACTAAAGTACCAGTTGGTGGATACAAACATACTACTAAAGTACCAGTTGGTGGATACAAACATACTACTAAAGTACCAGTTGGTGGATACAAACATACTACTAGAGTACCAGTTGGTGGATACAAACATACTACTAAAGTACCAGTTGGTGGATACAAACATCCTACTAAAGTACCAGTTGGTGGATACAAACATACTACTAAAGTACCAGTTGGTGGATACAAACATACTACTAAACTACCAGTTGGTGGATACAAATATACTACTAAACTACCAGTTGGTGGATACAAACATACTACTAAAGTACCAGTTGGTGGATACAAACATCCTACTAAAGTACCAGTTGGTGGATACAAACATCCTACTAAAGTACCAGTTGGTGGATACAAACATACTATTAAAGTACCAGTTGGTGGATACAAACATTCTACTAAACTACCAGTTGGTGGACACAAATATACTACTAAACTACCACTTGGTGGATACAAACATACTACTAAAGTACCAGTTGGTGGATACAAACATCCTACTAAAGTACCAGTTGGTGGATACAAACATCCTACTAAAGTACCAGTTGGTGGATACAAACATCCTACTAAAGTACCAGTTGGTGGATACAAACATACTAATAAAGTACCAGTTGGTGGATACAAACATACTACTAAAGTACCAGTTGGTGGATACAAACATACTACTAAAGTACCAGTTGGTGGATACGAACATACTACTAAAGTACCAGTTGGTGGATACAAACATCCTACTAAAGTACCAGTTGGTGGATACAAACATACTACTAAAGTACCAGTTGGTGGATACAAACATCCTACTAAAGTACCAGTTGGTGGATACAAACATACTACTAAAGTACCAGTTGGTGGATACAAACATCCTACTAAAGTACCAGTTGGTGGATACAAACATACTACTAAAGTACCAGTTGGTGGATACAAACATCCTACTAAAGTACCAGTTGGTGGATACAAACATACTACTAAAATACCAGTTGGTGGATACAAACATCCTACTAAAGTACCAGTTGGTGGATACAAACATACTACTAAAGTACCAGTTGGTGGATACGAACATACTACTAAAGTACCAGTTGGTGGATACAAACATACTACTAAAGTACCAGTTGGTGGATACGAACATACTACTAAAGTACCAGTTGGTGGATACAAACATCCTACTAAAGTACCAGTTGGTGGATACAAACATACTACTAAAGTACCAGTTGGTGGATACGAACATACTACTAAAGTACCAGTTGGTGGATACAAACATCCTACTAAAGTACCAGTTGGTGGATACGAACATACTACTAAAGTACCAGTTGGTGGATACAAACATACTACTAAAGTACCAGTTGGTGGATACAAACATCCTACTAAAGTACCAGTTGGTGGATACAAACATACTACTAAAGTACCAGTTGGTGGATACGAACATACTATATATAATATATTTTTGGCAATTAGCAAACCTCAATGTATTATTTTATGAGCTCTGTTAATCCCGGTTTGCATGATACACCCAGCATGTCGATGGCCATTTAAAATCTACTTTTATAGGAGTTGGAACGTTGTGGGAAGTAACCAAAAACATTCCAATGGCTCCCCTGTTGAGGCTTGCAAAACCTAAAACTGTACCCGTTACTGAAATATTGCATCCTAGTAGGCCTAGACACAAATATAACACTTACCTTGTCTATTACAGTTCTCTCAAACCAAAACACGTAGCTCTGCTGTGCTTTCATGCCATAATTTGCACGGAAATCGCGTCTGCAATATATAATTGTAAAGTTATCTAGTGATAACATTCATGATAACCGCATCTTATACGCTTAACACAATCGTACGAGTATTGAAAAACCAACATCTTTCGCGTACTGGTTGCGGCATTGCTGAACATATGTTTGGATGCAACTGATGGTGTTACTGCCTGGGATCCCATTTTAATTTCCCTTTTATCCTTCAGCCTCTGTTCAAGGCATTGATAACACAACTTCACACGGTCACTTTCTAACCACTTTAACATAAATCACTAATGAACATACCCTTTCCCCCACTCAGTAGCATCCCGTGCTCTCTTTCCGTGCTAATCATACTGCAAACTTCGTTTCTAAGATTTTATATGTTGTTTTGTAACCACTTTAGTTTGTCTTTAATGATAACCCGAAATAAGTCACATCTGGACAGTTTCGGGTTACGAGTAGAACAGGGGCAGGAAGTGACGCAGGCAAAGAATAGGCCATTGCAACGCGCGACGATGCCACCTATAATACCCAATTGCCTGACTGGTAGCATGCCGTGGATGCTACCTACGATACCTGCGTTGGCTGGCTGTGATGGCGTGCCACGAACTGATGTGTTTCGGTTTGACGGCAGAAGTGTTGAATACGATCTGTCCGCCTGTCTCCGTCTGCAAACAGCGCCAATGATCCATTATAATTAGCTCACCAATCCTAAAGTGGCCACATGACTAAATATTGTGTTGCATTTATCCAGTTTGACTCTGGCTAAGTAGCGGTCTTGACTTCTGAACACGTTTTACACACCAGTTGCCTGTTTCTCAACATTTGTTCGCCAGCTCTTACAGGGCAACACTCATTCCCCTTCCTTCCGGTCATCGATGCCAGGTCCTCAGCCAGTGGCTATCTTCATTTTTTAGGACATGCCCAACCCATTTTCATATTCTTTTCTCGACGTTATCACCGATCCTTTTCCCTTGTTTTAGTCTGGGTTTTTATGTATATTGTATTACATTATGCCTACATACATACAAATATAATATACACATAGGTAGGCTTACGTACACACATAGTTCCATACACATAATGCGCCAGCTCGACTTGCGGAATGTAGACGAACATACCTGAATGAGCTGCCACGAGATCTGTGGGAAGGGGAAGTCCTGCAACACGACAACAGTTAATGACAGGCGTCGTTAGTCTTTCTTTGTCACCATACTGACGTAGCACCTGCAAATGTCGACAGACAGACGGACAGACGGACAGACGGACAGACGGACAGACAGACAGAAAGACGGAGAGACAGACATATCAACCATAATAGATAATAATGAATTGATGCTAAACGTTGTTTAATTTACCAAATGCAGAGTGTTCACATATGATACTACATACCCTATACGTAAGCAGACAGCACGACATTAAATTGGCACCAAGGGTGGGTCTAGGATGTGATTAATGGGGGAGGGGACGCGTAGGTGGGTGCTGTTGGAATTTTTTTCGCAGCGACGTTCATAATTTCAGAACTTCTAAAGGGGGATACAATCAATGGGTCTATGGGACACGCCACTCTCCATTTTTGAGCAAGCATAGCGCGGCCAGATTCCAAAGGTCTAGGGGGAACGTGCCCCCCCGGCTCTACCTGGTTCCGCCCTTGCAGTGGGTGAGGGAAACGAAGACAGCGAGCAACCACCGTTGTTCAGCAATTTAGTTGTAGTTTTGTGATAACAACGTGCTTTGTGTACTCACCGTAGCTACACCGAGTGTGAACGCTTTCATTGTGTGCAGCAGATGGGCGAATGGCGCGAGTGTGTGGTCTCGGTTCGGCATCATCCTATGACAGTATACTGCAATCTAGATCCTTAACATCTCCAAATTAATTAATGTTCACTACGTGTCTTATAATTGGCTGAGATGTATTTTACGCTACGCCGATTATATATTTGACTGTAATAAAACAAGTCGTACACTGTCTTGAATTAGCGTGAAGACTTGCACAGCACACGTCGGATTTGGGGACGTAAATGGAATGTCGAAAACATCTGCGACAACAATAATTAGTAGAATGCGTTGGTGTAATTGAAACGATGAAAATGGCAGTAACAGACGACGACAACTGCGACATAATACTAAAAATGACACTAAAAGATATAATACTAAAGTCTACATTAATTAGTAAATTAGCCAGGTTGATAAATAAGTAGGCTAAGTCGTTATGCTACGCAAACGCAAATTATATGTGCGTTTATGCAGAACATGGCATTCCTTATATGAGAGAGCGAGGGAGGAAGAGATTGAGAGAGAGGGAGAGAGAGAGAGACAGAGAGAGAAAGAGAGAGAGAGAGGGAGAGAGAGGGAGGAGAGGGAGTGAGGGAGGGAGGGAGGGAGAGAGGAAGAGAGGGAGGGTGAGATGGAGGGATAGAGGGAGAAAGGGAGAGAGGAAGAGAGGGAGAGAGGGAGAGAGAGAGAGAGGGGGGGGGGAGAGAGAGAAGGAGAGATGGAGAGAGGGAGAGAGCGAGAGAGAGAGAGAGAAAGAGAGAGAGAGAGAGAGAGAGAGAGAGAGAGAGAGAGAGAGAGAGAGAGAGAGAGAGAGAGAGAGAGAGAGAGAGAGAGAGACGGAGAGAGAGAGGGAGAGACAGAGGGTGAGAGAGAGTGTGAGGGGGGAGAGGGAGAGAGGGAGAGAGAGAGGGAGAGAGAGGAGGAGAGAGGGAGAGAAGAAAGGAGAGAGATATACGGAGAAATAGGCGACACATGTAGTATTGTACACACGCATGCCGGCTCGTACATATGACCCGGATACACGTACTCTGACGAGGAACAAGAGCCGCAACTTACAGCATGTATTTGGGCCCGGGCAGCCGGCTGAAGAAGAGGTGTGAGGCGTCGGGCAGAAAGAATTGGTCACGTGTCCCGTCCACTACCATAGTCGGCATGGTGTACTTGTCGAGGAAACCTTCAACAGGAAGGGCGGGCACAAATTTCGAAAACATATATTTAATTTTTTCAGTTTTCTCTGTTTATTTATTTGTACACGGGACACACTTTGTAGCGGACATTCATTCTGAGTTGTGCGCGTGTGCATGTGCATGCATGATGACATATGTACGTACGCACCATACACACACACACGCGCGCACACACACACCACAGTTACATCCACACACACAGTCATACACACACACACACAGTCATACACACAGTCATACACACAGTCATACACACACACAGTCATACACACACACACACACACACACACACACACACACACACACACACACACACACACACACACACACACACACACACACACACACACACACACACACACACACACACACACACACACACACACACACACACACACACACACACACACACACACACACACACACACACACACACACACACACACACACACACACACACACACTGTCATACACACACACACACATACATACACACATACATACACACACAGTCATACAAACAGTCACACACACACACACACACACACACACACACACACACACACACACACACACACACACACACACACACACACACACACACACACACACACACACACACACACACACACACACACACACACACACACACACACACACACACACACACACACACACACACACACACACACACACACACACACACACACACACACACACACACACACACACACACACACACACACACACACACACACGCACACACGCACACACGCAAACACACACACACGCACACACACACACACCAGCATCAAGAACAATGCATATCTTACTGTATGGGTTCATTAGTGCCATTGCCTGCTCGAGCCTCGGGTTGCCTATACACTGGGTAATGTTCTTGTCGTAATACTGCTTCATGATGAACGACCAGCCACCCAGTGAACGTTGATGTATCTGCATGTGCTGTCACAACACAATGTATCATTTCAAATTGATGTAAAAGATGTGTTAATTAACGACAGGTGTTTATCAAGATTTTACAAGATTGCCACCCAGAGAATTAACTGTAGATGGCAGGTGGACTCCAACCCTTTTGTATCCCGCCCTTCTGAGGTATGTGTCGATTTTATTTTTAAACATATTCATATTACTAGCACCCATACAATCAGCAAATAATATGTTCCATTCATTTACAGTCCTTTATGAAAATTTGAACTTTCTTATATCTAGTCTACACTGCTCCTTTGCTAATGTAACTTCATGTCCTCTAGTCTTTCTATCTTTCTCAAGTGAGAAAAAAATATTTCTATCAACATTTTCATAATCATTCAATATTTTAAACACTTCTATCTGACCTCCTCTCAATCTCCTGGTCTCTAATGTTGTTAAACCATATCCTTTTAGGCGTTTTTCATAACTAAGATGCCTTAGGTATCATTTTAGTCGCTCTTCTCTGTACTCTTTCTAGCATATCTATGTCCTTCTTGCGGTATGGCCCCCACGCTTGTGTACACTATTCTAAATTAGGTATAATTATTGTTTTGTGCAGCGGTATTATTAATTCTTTTTCCGTATACGCTACATTTCACCTAATTAATCCAAGGATTTTATTTTCCTTTGAAGTTGCAATTCCGCACTGCTCTGAAACCTTCATATCAGCACTAATCGTTAACACTACGACCTTTTCTTTTACATAAGTACTTAGTACAGTACCCCCCATTGTATATTCTACATCTTCGTTCCCATGACCTGTGTGGAGGCACTTACATTTCCCAAAATTGAACAACAGTTGCCACTTTTCAGACCATTTGATCAACCTGTCAAGATCATCTTGTAAATGCAATCTATCTCCATCACCTTTGTATCACCCGCAAATTTCAACATCTTGCTTGTTATATCATCGTCCTAATCGTTGATATATATTAAGAATAATATAGGTCCCAGTACTGATCCCTGTGGTACCCACTCAAAACTGATTTCCAGTTTAAAGTCAATCCGTTGTCTTCTGTTAATCAGCCATTTTTCTATCCAGTTAATGATACCATTTCCTATGCCACGGGCCTTTAGTTTAAGCCATAATCTTTGATGTGGCATTTTGTCGAAAGTTTTTTGAAAATCTAAGTAGATGATATCTACTGGTGATCCCTCGTCTACCAACTTAGTGATATCTTCAAAAAAAACATAACATATTTGTTAAGCATGACCTCGCATTTAGAAACCCATGTTGGTATCGGTTTATCAAGTTATGTATAACAAGAAAATCCACCATGTGATTTTTAATTAGTCTTTCTAATAATTTGCAAATCACCGATGTTAAACTCATTGGACTATAGTTCTCTGACTTGTTTCTCGAACCTTTTTTTAAATAACGGTATAATTTTTGCTTCTTTCCATTCTAAAGAAACCTCTCCCTCTTCTAATTACAAATTGAAAACTGTTGCAAGCGGTATGCTAATTTGTTCTACAATTTGTAATAGTCAAATGTAAACGCCAAAGGTAAAGTGAATGTGATTTCAAGAGGCAAGATCTTGCATTAACGCGTATTTTTTAAACATCAACTTTTTGTATGGTCCCCGTCAAGTAGTCATGGGTGGTTCAGCAATATGAGTTGGATAAGCTTTGTGTACGACTTAAGGCTGGTTTGTTGTGGAACGTGTTTACTCTCGTAATCCAAACAACATAATTTCCTAGGTGGCAGAAACGGTAGGATATAATCGAATAGAGGGATACATTTTGGGATGTATACTACCCGGAAATCACAAGAAGAAGAAAAAGAACAACAACAATAAGACGAATCTAATATACTATTAAAATAACACAATACTAATTAAGAGAAGATCAACACCGACAGATTCACGAACAACGGGGGGCAGACAGACAGACAGACAGACAGACAGACAGACAGACAGACAGACAGACAGACAGACAGACAGACAGACAGACAGACAGACAGACAGACAGACAGACAGACACGCAGACAGATATACATATATACAGAGTGACAGGCAAACAGTCAGACATACAGACAGGCAGGCAGGCAGGCAGGCAGACAGACAGGCAGTTACGAGATAAGGATAATGAGACGGGATTGGACGCCGACTCGCCTGCCTGGAAGAAGTTGAGTTCAGTCATGACGACATACATTACCTACCTGGAATAAGCCGAGTAGAGTCTTGGAGACCGGCATCGCCTACCTGGAATGAGCTGAGTATAGTCATGTAGACCAACATCGCCTACCTGGAAGAAACTGAGCAGAGTCATGGAGACCGGCTTGCCTACCTGGAAGAAACTGAGTAGAATCATGGAGACCGGCATCGCCTACCTGGCAGAAGCTGAGCAGAGTTATGGAGACAGGCTTCGCCTACCTGGAAGAAGTTGAGTAGTCATAGAGACCGGCATCGCCTACCTGGAAGAAGTTTACTAGACTCATCGCCTACCTGGAAAAAGTTGAGTAGAGTCATGGAGATTGGCATCTGGCCTACGACCCGAGGGTCGACGGCGGCGGTTGTCCAAGTCGTCCAGCCCCGCTGCAATCAGTCACCAGGCGCTACACACGTCATGGTATCAAGCAGATCTTATAAGAAAGGTATTTTATTAGGCAGGTATGAATTAAGGCAGGCATGTTGTAAAGCTGGTTTAAATAAGTCAGGTAAGGTGTGAGGTAGGTGCGATACAAGGTGTGTAATACTTAAGTAGATGGATTCTCGTTTCAGTGTAGGGTGTGATGGAATGTGGATTGCTTGATACAGAAGGAGCTGAGTAGTGACATGATGACCGAGGGAAGGAGGATGAGAAGAAGGAAGATGCCAGCAGTGAACTTGACAGGAGGGAAGTAGACTGGAATGGTAGAGGAGGGTAGAAGGTAACAAAAGTGACATTATGAGGGGAATGGGAAAGGAAGGAATGAGGCAGGTGTAGAAGAAACGTTGACAGGATGAAACGAGATGGGAGCAATAGTGACAGGGGTGAATGGACACGAGGAAGTTGACGAGAGGAAAGTCTACGGCAAAGCAGCAGACAGGCGAAAGGCTGAAAACAACAAGACACACGGAAACCGACGAAAGAGATACCCAATCAGCTATTTAAACCAGGCGATAAGAGGCGATTCCTAGATATCTCTGAAATTGGATGCAAAGCAAAACAAAGATAATCCTGAGCCAATAAAGACATATCGGATGCTAAATTGGGACTGATGTGCTTTCTTAGACACATACAATGGTGTCATACTATTGACCACCATCATACTGAATATTGATGTAGGTGTCTATATGACTTACCTTCGAAATTCCTGTAACGACGAACTTGGAGATGTTCGTAGTTGGTTCGACGTCTTGGGTGAAGGCTGTCACTGTATCCATGGCGCGAACGACGGCCTACACGTGCACAGCTTGTATCACGCAAGTACGCACACGTAGTACTGTGTGTGTTTGAGCGCGTGCGTGCGTATGTGTGTGCGTGTGTGTGTTTTATGTAAGCGTGTATTTTATGAACTAGCAAAAATGCCGAAGTTCTACAAGGAAAACGTTAACCTACCCGCGTACATACGCTAGCTCGATCATAAGTAGATTCGAATAACATTTCAATATGTTGAATATTCAAACATGACGGTGGTATGGAGGGGGGCGTGTTTGCGTGTGTGCTTGCGTGCGCACGTGCTTGTGTATGTGTGTGTCCCCGGATGCACGTGTCGGCCCATATATCCGTGCACTTACTTTTGTCATTGGATATTGTATTAAGATCTCCGGTGATGCATCGTGATCATCGATGAACGCCCGCCATAAATAAGAGACCAGGTCATCTTCTCTCCTTCTTTCCTTTGAGGGATCAGCCTGTGAGTGCAAAATTACAGTGCTGATGTGCAGCTAAATTGATTTTAAATTAATCGGTCAATTCAAAGAGACGTTAGCACTCATTCACACACGCACACGCACACGCAGACACACACACACACACACACACACACACACACACACACACACACACACACACACACACACACACACACACACACACACACACACACACAGACACACACACACACACACGACGACAATGACATCCTTAACCCTATCCTCCTCATCATCGTCATCATCATCGTTTTACCTTCATAAAGGCTAGCCAAATAAGGGTCAATTCAAACAACTAAGGGGACATCTCAAAATGTTAATGAGTGATACATTAACATTATTAGAAGCTAAAAGGTAATCTCAAAATAGTAAAATAATGGGTAAAGCGTAATCTCAATCAACAACAATGTTCATCTAAACGATAACGGGAACTGAAATGTTTTAAAATATGACTAAAAGTAAGGGATTCTATCAAACATAAGTTAAAGAATAATTTTAAAATGAGTCATTAAGAGGTAATTTAATAATGAATTAGATGATCAGATCACCACATTGCGGGTCATATAATACAATCATGTGGTCTTCTCGAGAAAAAAACAATTAAGGGGCCATCTCGTAAAACGAATGGTTGTTGATGATGATGATGGTTATGATGATGAAGACGGTGATAATGAGGATGATAAATGATTATGATGATTATCAGAAGGAGGGTGAAAACAATAAAGACGTCATCGTCATGACTATGTTGACAAGGACGACGACGACGGTTAATGGAATGTATAGTATTTGCTGTGTGTGTTGTTCTGTACAGTGTGTGACTTCGCTCGTCTTCTTTCAATGCCCTAGGTCACGCTCGTCATGTCTTCTCTCAATGTCCTAGGTCACGCTCGTCATGTCTTCTCTCAATGTCCTAGGTCACGCTCGTCATGTCTTCTCTCAATGTCCTAGGTCACGCTCGTCATGTCTTCTCTCAATGTCCTAGGTCACGCTCGTCAATTCTTCTCTCAATGTCCTAGGTAACGCTCGTCATGTCTTCTCTCAATGTCCTAGGTCACGCTCGTCATGTCTTCTCTCAATGTCCTAGGTCACGCTCGTCATGTCTTCTCTCAATGTCCTAGGTCACGCTCGTCATGTCTTCTCTCAATGTCCTAGGTCACGCTCGTCATGTCTTCTCTCAATGTCCTGGGTCACGCTCGTCATGTCTTCTCTCAATGTCCTAGGTCACGCTCGTCATGTCTTCTCTCAATGTCCTAGGTCACGCTCGTGATGTCGTTCACAGTAAACCATTAAATTGAGCAATTTGCCATTAGGGCAGCGTCTCGTTTTTCTTAAACCGTAGCAATTCATACGCATTTGTGTGTGTAAACTGCTGATGCATCCGTTCGATTTTGACTTGGCTTTGTGGATGGTACGGACTGTTCATGATGACTTTAGCTGCAGTCTTTTCATCAGTATATTTACCGCACCACGTATGCAAGAAATATAGTTTAGACATTTAGTCTGATTCTACACACACGTGCCGATTATGTGTAGTAAATATCAATGGGTTTTAGTTGCCAATTAACGGGGTTTTCTACACAATTAAGCGAATAACTTAGCATGTAAAATTGTAGCGGCACATTTACAATATCCGACGTTAAGACGTAATCCCCAGAACTAAAGGGTATCGTTAAAATAATAAGCGGCCACCTCAAAATGAATTAATATGAGAGTGATTTTAAAGGACCCTCTTGTTAAAGTTTAGATGACCCTTAATGTTTTGATGGCACCTTAAATTTAATCAACTTTATCTCGAAAAGACCACTTGTTTTTGATGATCCTGCAATGTGTTGATATGATCAGTTAGTTCATTATTAAAGTAGCTATTGATGATTCCTATTAAAATTATTCTTTAAATTGTGTTTGATATAATCCCTTAATCTCAGTCATATTCTCAGACATTTAGGTTTCCGTTATCGTTTAGATAAAACTCTTAGTTGATTGAAATTACCCTTAGCTTCATGTTTTATTAGATTACCCCTTAATAATTATTGTTTCAACTGATCCGTATTTTATTATTTTGAGATTACCTATTAATTTATAATAATCTTATAGTGTCACTCATTAACATTGCATTTTGACATTTCCCCTAAGTTGTTTGAGATAACCCCTTCATTTGATAAAAATAATGATCAGTTATGTCAATTGTAAATATGCTTTAATGTTCCTTAATTGTATTGATAATTAGTGTAAATTACTGCTTTCATTTGTTGAGGTGACCCTTTTTAATGACCACCCTTCTTCTTAGCCAAACTGTTTGATCCGGCCCTACTGTTCGCCGACATGTAGCTACTGCGTTACCTGGGAGGTTATGTGAACGGGGTTCCATGTGTTCTCCCAGAAAACAAGCGGCTGACTCGTTCTAATAATTCCTCTTAATTAAGAAAACATCAGTAAACGTCGACTGGATGCCAGCACAGTTAGCGGTTGTAAGGGTGAACATCATGGTGTCGATGATGATGGTGAGGATGTTAAGGATGTCATTGTCGTTGTCCTCATCATCGTAATGAGTATAATCATCATCGTCGTCTTCATCATAACCACCATCTTCATCACTAAGATGACGCCCTCATCGGGTTCGTCGTCCTCCTGATAATTACCATAATCATTTATCATCCTCATTATCACCGTCTTCATCATCATCATCGATCATCAACAACAACAACAACAACAACAACAACAACAACAACAACAACAACAACAACAACAACAACAACAACGCCGTTATCATAATCATCATCATAACCATCATCATCATCATCACTGTCACATCGTCAACAACACCCATTCTTTTTACGAGATGGCACCTTAGTTTAATGAACTTGCTTTCGACAAGACTTCATGATTTTATTAGATGACCCCACAATGTGTTGGTATGATCATCTAGTTCTATATTAATTAAATTACTCCTTAACGACTCCTTTTAAATTATTCTTTAAATTACTGTTGATAGGATCCCTTATTTTGGTCATATTTTTAAATATTTGGTTTCCCGTTATTTTATAGACGAACCTTGCAGTTGACTGAGATTACCCTTAACTTATTATGGGGCGCAGTGGCCGAGTATTTAGATAGTGCCGGACTGTCGACCGGAGGGATCAGAGTTTGAATCCCGAAGCCAGCCGGGCGGTGCTTCGGTACTGTGTCGATACATGGGCAATTTCGTTCACCCTACTTCGCCCCCCCTTCCAACCCGCACCTGCCAGCGAGGAAGGGTCCCCAGCAGCATCGAAAGAGTCTATGACCAAGGAGGCGGTTCGGGTCAACTAGGGTTACATACAAGGGGTGCTAAGAAGCTCTGGGTCAAGAAGAGCCGCAGAGAGAAGGTAAGTAGACTGAAATTAGCAACACATATAGTAAGAACACTACCAAGAGATGGACAGATACAGGTTGGTATGGGATGTGATCGAGATCGGAGAAATCAGAAGAAGAGAGGAATGAAGAAGAGGTCAAAGCGGCCACCTACTATACCATTCCACCGCGAACAACGGCCAAGCTGGAGTAGGCTTTCTCATAAACAAGAAATGGAAAGACAATATAGTGAGGGTTAACAGCATCAGTCCCAGAGTAGCAGGACTTGTCCTATGCATAACAAAGCTCTACAAGCTGAAGATAGTACAAGTATATGCACCAACAAGATCATACTCAGAAGAAGACACAGACAACTTCTACAACGACATGGATGAGACCTTAGATAAGTCAACCCACTACACGATAGTGATGGGAGACTTTAATGCGCAAGTAGGGAAACGAACGAACATTTCGGAGACGGCAGCAGGCAAATTTGGCCTAGGTGTGAGAAACGAAAGAGGCGACACCTTGGTAGAATGGGCAACATTCAGAAAATACAAAATCATGAATACCATGTTCCAGAAAAAAGCAGAGAGGAGATGGACGTGGAAAAGTCCAAATGGAGAAACGAAGAACGAAATGAATTGACTACATCCTGACAAACAGGCCAGACATGGTCACTGACGTAACTGTCATCAATCAATTCAACATTGGAAGTGACCATAGAATCGTAATGAGCAACATCAAACTAGACGTCAAGGCTGAAAGGAAGAAGTTGATAAACAAGAGACCACCATGTGTAAATACCACACAAATAGGAACAAAAAATATCGAAGTCCAAATCGAACTGCGAAATCGATTAGAGAAACTACAAGAACTAGTCGAATCGACACCATGAGCGAAAACATCACTAAGATGATCCAACTAAGTGCGACAAGTGTAGCCGAAACAATCAACAGGCATGTAGTGACGAGAATATCGTCACCGACATGAGCACTAATGAAGAAATTATGAGAAATGGTGGATAAGGGCGACCGTAAAACAAGTACAGTACGCAGAAATGTGGAAGACCATCAAAACGAAAGCGAAGGAGGACATCAGGAAGAACAAACAAGAAATAATACGAGAAACGATCATGTCATCAAAGAGTCTGAAGAAAGCCAGAAGAACACAGGCACTATGCCGAGACTGATTACACTTCTAGACAAACAGGGTAGAAAAATACAAGACCAAGATGAGATCATGGAACGAATAGAGGTATTCTACGCCGAGCTACACGACAGTGAACAGAGTGCCATAATTCACACCGACCCGAAAAAAAGTACCAAGTACAGGAGGTGGGAGCAGCACTAAGAGATATGAAGAATGGGAAGTCATCAGGCAACGACCATTTAAACATTGAAACATTAAAAGCAGGACAATATACCATCTTGAAGACACTGGCTAAGCTGTATACTGAATGCTTATCAGAAAGACGAATACCCACCGCATGGAAAAACGAAAAGAAGGTGATAATCTTCAAGAAGTGAAATATGAAAAACTTAAAGAACTACAGACCGATATGTCTGTTACCAAACATCTACAAATTGTTCACAAAGATACTAACGAATAGGCTAGAGAAGACACTCGACGAAAACCAACCACGAGAGCAAACAGGATTCCGAAGCAGGTACTCAACGTCAGACCACATACACGTCGTAAACCAACTGAAAGAGAATACAATGTTCCGCTCTGCCTCGCTTTCGTCGACTGCGAGAAGGCTTTCGACTCGGTGCAAACTCAAGCAATACTTACCTCCCTTCAAACAAGGGATATAAGACGTATATCGAACTCCTGAAAGAAATCTACACCAACATCTCGGTGACAGTCCACCTACACAAAAAGAGCAACAAAATCAACACCAAGAGAGGAATACGACAGGGTGACACCATAGCTGTTTACGGCAACACTCGTAAGTTTATTCCGAAGACTGACTTGGAAAACCAGAGGTTTCAGGATAGACGGAAACATATCTTAGTCATCTTCGCCTCGCCGATGACATATTCGTGTTCGCTACTACCCCGCAAAAACTACAAAAAATGCTGCAGAAGCTAGCTGATGAAAGTGAAAAACAAGGTCTGTATATTAGCATTTCGAAGACAAAAGTGATGCTAGAAAATTACACACCAATATATATCAACACCAGGCAGTTAGAGAACGTTGAAAGCTACGTCTACCTAACTACCAGCAATACAGTACCAGAGACAACAACCAAGACAAGGAGATTCAAAGAAGAATCACCGCCGGCTGGACAGCATTCGCCAAACACCGCGACATCTTCAAGGGAAGGGAAGGGAAACGATCTAGAGGAAGACCGGCGAGACGGTGGAGAGACGAACTAGTTGAGTATTGGAAGGGCACCATCTGGCAGAGGAAAGCGCAAGACAGGCATATTTGGAAACGACATGCTGAGGCCTTCACCCAACCATGGGACACTACGACTGCATAATGATGATGATGATGACCCTTAAATTCATGTTTTGAAATTACCCGTTAATTGGTTCAGCTGATCCTTATTTTATTATTTTAATATTACCCTTTTGCTTCTAATGAAGTTATAATACCACTCATTAACATTGCATTTTTATATTTCCGCTCATTTGTTTGAGATGACCCTTTAATTGGCTAGCATTGCTAGCCTTATAAGGGTAACACGATGATGATGATGATGATGAGGATAAGGTTAAGGATGTCATTGTTGTCGTCGTGATCATCGTAATACTTATTACCGTCAACGCGATCGTCGTCGTCATCTTATTCGTAATCATCATCTTAAACACCTTTATCTTTCTCCTCCGTATCATCATAAACTTCCTCGTCGTCATCATCATTACTAATATCATCATCATAATCTCAATCAACGTCATCATAATCATCTTCATCGTTTGTTTTACATTACTGGTCGTTATTACATTACTAGTCGATTATTACATTACTAGTCGATTATTACATTACTAGTCGATTATTACATTACTGGTCGTTATTACATTATTGGTCGTTATTACATTACTGGTCGTTATTACATTATTGGTCGTTATTACATTACTGGTCGTTATTATATTATTGGTCGTTATTACATTACTGGCCGTTATTATATTACTGGTCGTTATTACATTACTGGTTGTTATTACATTACTGGTTGTTATTACATTACTGGTCGTTATTATATTACTTGTCGTTATTACATTACTGGTTGTTATTACATTACTGGTCGTTATTACATTACTGGTCGTTATTACATTACTGGTCGTTATTACATTACTGGTCGTTATTATATTACTGGTCGTTATTACATTACTGGTTGTTATTACATTACTGGTCGTTATTGTATTACTGGTTGTTATTATATTACTAGTCGTTATTACAATACTGGTCGTTATTACATTACTAGTCGATTATTACATTACTGGTCGTTATTATTTATTACTGGTCGTTATTATATTACTAGTCGATTATTACATTACTGGTCGTTATTATATTACTGGTCGTTATTACATTACTGATCGTTATTACATTACTGGTTGTAACAATCGTGCATACCTTAAATACAACAGGCTGGTTTGGAATTTGCCGGACATAGCAGACAACAATTCCCATCTCGACACTCAATACTTGAAAGACGGTCGACATTAGTGCGTAGTCCGACTTGAAGAAGCTGAAACAACGATAATCAAAACCAAACATGAGCGCAATGACATTGGAAACACCACCTACAGTGGCAGCCACGATGGAGGCAATAACATTGGAAACACCACCTACAGTGGCAGCCACGATGGAGGCAATAACATTGGACACACCACCTACATTGGCAGCCACGATGGAAGCAATGACATTGGAAACAGCACCTACAGTGGCAGCCACGATGGAAGCAATGACATTGGAAACACCACCTACAGTGGCAGCCACGATGGAGGCAATGACATTGGAAACACCACCTACAGTGGCAGCCACGATGGAGGCAATGACATTGGAAACACCACTTACAGTGGTAGCAGCCACGATGGAAGCAATGACATTGGAAACATCACCTACAGTGGCAGCCACGATTGAGGCAGTGGTATGGCATAAGTAGTTTGTTTTAAGTAATACAATAGTACCGTGTTCCGTATGTTTTTATTGTAACTATTCCATGACATCATATGATATCTTTATACTGTCGTCTTACATCATATAATATATTTATACAGTCGTCTTACATCATATACTATCTTTATACATTCGTCTTACATCATATAATATCTTTATACAGTCGTCTTACATCATATAATATCTTTATACAATTGTCTTACATTATATAATATCTTTATACAGTCGTCTTACATCATATAATATCTTTATACAGTTGTCTTACATCATATAATATTTTCATACAGTCGTCTTACATCATATCATATCTTTATACAATTGTCTTACATCATATAATATCTTTATACAGTCGTCTTACATCATATAATATTTTCATACAGTCGTCTTACATCATATCATATCTTTATACAGTTCTCTTACATCATATAATATCTTTATACAGTCGTCTTACATCATATAATATCTTTATACAGTCGTCTTACATTATATAACATGTTTGTACAGTCGTCTTACACAGTATTTAACAATGCTGTGTTAGTTTTGTCCTCTTTGTACTCGTGTTTGAACACTTTAAACTATGTATGTCACTTTAGACATAGACGATTTCTGAAGTAAACTCGGAATTGAGTTCCGCGCTGTAGGGCAACAAAGCGAGCAGAGAGATGAGTGTTTCACCTAGCTAGTATCATTTACTACTTCTATTCATTTCCCGTGTGGTCCCTTGCGGAGTGGGTCCACGCCACTTGATAGCTTCTTCCTGTGTTTGTTAATGCTCTCTAGCTCCCTCTGTCGCCTGAAATGCTTTTCCATTCTTGACAATTCACACGTGCAAAGGTCCCGATTCATGCTGCCTAACGTAATACTTATAATAATATTGGCATTGGCGTGTCATTATCACAATGTATTTAGTTGCAACTGGCCTAGTTCATACAGTCGCATTAATAATTATCTCTCTGTGTTCCCACTCAAGGGGGTGCAATTGGACAGTTTTTGCCCCCTCCCCCAGATTACCCTGTCTCGATCCGCCGCGAGGGTGACGAACATGCAACCCTACAACGACATCAGGTCACATGTGTTATACCTGTCATTGTCGTTTTCGCCGAATCCGATTACGATCAATGCGACGTCGGATGCAGTGAGATTGCGGGGCACGGAGACAACCATGTCATGTCGCCAGAGGGAACGGTCGCTGAAGGTCTCTGCAACACATTCAATTGTGTGTTGGTGTAGATAAGATACGTACTGTAGAGACGGTAACAAAGTTAGAAACAAATATACAGTTGTGGAGGATTACAATAAGGAGACAGAGGAGAATAAACCTTCTAGTTCAAACCATGTGTTTATCTTTTCATTGCCACAATAGTGTCTCCCACAAATAAAATACCAGCCTATGCACCTAGAAACATTAGCAACTACAATCAAGAATAATATGTCAGCGGTTTCATAGAATAATCTTGTTGAAGACACATAATTTAAACTGCACGGACAGCGCCGTTGTAATGGAAAGCCTGATGTTACAACTGCCTGCTCTTACCAATTCGCCAGTTGCCAGACTGAGAACACTAGTTCGCTCCGCCTAACTTGTTTTAGTGCTGTAAATACAAAAATGTTACATTTCCATGGTGCACTGTATGACATTATAACACTTGCCGGTGTAGTTATACACATGTAGAGGAAACTCGACGCATCACCTAAGCGTCAAGTTCAGAGAATCTCTAGTCGCCTATTCGTCAAGCATCGGGGACGCGTCTCAATATGGCAGCCGTCAGGAACAGTGATATTTCACTAGAATTTCCCACTTTAAAAATAAATGTTGTGTAAACTACATACGTCGTATTGCTGACTGTAGTTACACATGTTTAAATTGTATTAACTCTTTTAGCTGTATAGGCCCACGCAACTGCCTTTTGTTTCTCAGTTAACTGCATGGACAACGCCATCATAGTAGTAAGCTTGACGTCACCAATGCCTACTCTTCCCACTTCGCCAGTCGCCGAACTGAGAACATTATTCTACTAGTTGGCGTTGCTCAGTAACCCATATATTTTGACTGATCGTTTGTTTGCGTTTTCAACGATATTTTCTTAGCTGATTAATCCACTTTCTGTGAAGCAGTTTGTTTGTTATGTATATTGTGCCATGTTTATATCAATAGCTACGACAGATCCAGCAGTGAATAATACATGTCGAGGCGCAGTCAAGACAATCATTTAAGGTGTGTTTATGTGCTGCGTCTTCTAATTCTCGTCTTATGGTTTGCCATAGTTGGTATTCTACTGAATAATATTTCCGCACAATGCCTAGCTAGTTCGTCAACCAAAAGATAGGCATGTCTAAGCTCAAATTAATGCGTATTTTGTAAATACACCCAATACAGGACTTGATCTTGTTATGTCGTATAATTATATTAATGATAATACTGATAATATTTAATATTTATAGAGCGCAATATCCATAATATGCTCAAAGCGCGGTACAATCAATCAGGCGATTCAATGTATACTAATAAAATGAAACTTCAGATAAAATGTAGAACAAATTAAGTTAGTTATATTAAAACTATTAATTAAAGACTATAAATAAATAAAATTAGATAAATTATAAATTAGACCGATTATTACTCTATTTACATATATGCATACCTATACGTACATACCCACACGCACGCACGCACGCGCGCGCGCACGCACGCACGCACACACGCATACGTAACAAAATACTGACACATGCAAGTGTCTAACTACACACATTCGATCTTGCATGGAGGCAAACAAAGATTCCGAAAAAAAACAGCATCTCATTATCACCCTACTCACCGTCCATCCACGTCTGTGACGTCATGTTCAGGTAGTAGGCGTTATTGTAAGGGTGGTGCGTTCGTTTCACCTCGCGATACGTGTAGACCGGGTCCGGCCTATTTACGTAGTCTGCCAATGTCAGCGTGACATCCTGCAAGAAAACATACACTTTACAAGTGTCCCGAAACCAGTTCTACTTCATATAAACAAAATACACGTGTAAACAACTAGAGATATCGCTTGTTGATATATAAAAAAAAAATATTCTATCGGAATAACAGCTGAGTATGTTGAATTGTTTATATTCTGAAAATGATTCATAATATCCCACGACACCGGTAGGATTATCTATATTGTAAACCTTCGACAAGTATTACACCTGGTCAAGGATTGTGTACTGCACGCTCGTCGTTATACTGTTAGCTGAAAGGATCTGTATATACTATTAGGCCATGGGCCAGATATGCCCCTCGTGCACCCCCCACAACTCTACCAACCCAGTTTTTTTAAACTTTGGGGTACCTTGAAGATTATTCCAAGTGGTAACTGTGAAAAGTTGGGTCTCACTACCCATTTCCAACCTATCTTGGATGGTAGCCTGAAATATCGAATTTGTCGTCAATGTCGTGTGGTGTTTAATCCCCCACACCACAATCGTCATTGTATAGTCATATGTGTGTCAATATGTACTTATAATACGTCAAATTGAAGGTTTTCATCTACTATCATTATAGTAGCATCCAATAGATGTTTACTATTATGGAATGAGCCCTAATTAGCATAGAATAACTATACCCTATTCTCACTCGTGACAGCATACATGACATCATTATTTTTGTCAAATATATAAATTTCGCTTGATCCCATGGCCTCTTTAAGAACAAAATAATAATGGATAACACTCTGCATCATCATATCTTACATTTGATACCAGAATTATCTTTCTGTCATTACAAATGGAATAGATATGATGCTCCAAAGATAACCGTAGCGTGGCGGATCATGAGGCGTGACGCAGGGCATTTTTAGTGATTACACACTGGACTCCATCAGCAATAGATTGTTTAAACTCTAATGAAGAACTGACTGTAATATTTTTGTTTTGTAGGTCATTTAAGTTCTTTTGCAGTAACTAGGTACATGTTGGCAGCTGGAATACGTTTTCTCACATGTTCCATCATGGTAAGCGGAGATCACAAGGTTGTATCCCATATTATATTACTTAAGTTTCATATTATATTATTTAAGTCTCAATTGCAGCTTATGCGAATCAGGTCAACTTCATAGATATCTGTAAGTTAAAATTTTATTTAAGTTGGATAATGATACATTATAAGCTTTGTTACTTGCCCAAGACTGTACTGGAGTGCCTGCGCTATGTCGAGGAAGCAACAAAAGAAGTTCGTCAGTCATATATGATCACAACGTTTGATCTCTGCATATGCATGAAGGCTTACCCGCTGGTTTGGAACATGGCTGAGAAGTATGAAAAGCACATTATCCTCATTGGCACCTTCCATCTTGTCTTTGCCTATATGAAGATGGTTGGCAAAAATTGGCTGGATCAGGTCTGGCGGATATCCTTCTAGAAGCTGGTTTGATCAGTTGAGGTTCTCTGGCTGGGGTGATGTCTGGGATATAAAATGACAGAGCTTTGCATTGCCACAATATCATGCTTGAATGTATGGAAAGGTTGTTGATTGAAGAGTATCTCAAGGAGCAGAATGATTAAACTATCTTGCCATCTCTCTCTGGTGAGTCGATCAAGAAGATAAATTCCTTCATGGAAACTGCTGGCGCCTAACACAGAAGTATGAAGAATTCCGAGAGAAAGTACGGCCAGTCCATCTGGAGAAGACTGCACAACTATGGATGTCCTATATGGATCACATCCATCTAATCCTGTCACTCATCGAAGCTGTCAAGGCGAACAATTTCCTCCTGTATGCCCAATTTATGAGTGAAATGTCGCCACTTTTCTACAGTTTTGGAGGACAAAAGTATGCACGCTACCTCACCTTCTTCACTGTATTCCTTGCCAATATTGAGGCCTCTCACCCTGGTATAGCAAATCTCATCCAGAAAGGAGCTATCAGTGTAGCCTGCTCCATCATCTCTGGGAACCGTTGCGCTGTTGATAAAACCTTGGAAGAAACATTCATGCGGCATGCCAAGTCCCATGGTGGTACAGGAACAAGTGCTGCAGGAATGTCTGATCTGCTCACCAACTACCAGCGATGGGTCAGAACAACGCGTCATATGTGGATGCAACTCTTGGAATGGCTGGCATGGTTGACAGCAGTGAAGGCTACAAACACCGTGATGTATGTGTCACATAGATCCAGAAAGGAGAACGTTTGGTGATGAAGGCAAAGGAGGCGCTGTCGAGTGTTTCTAGAACCCCTTTGTTGTGGACACAAAGGACAAGCTGCTGCTCCTCTCCTCTGGAAGTGCTGCATCTGATGAGGTGTCAGAAGATGTCCTAAAAGCAGAAGTGATCGGACAGCAGGCGAGAGACACTTTTGTGGAGTCACGACTGAAGAAAGGCCAGGATTTTTTTGAGCTAGTGAAGAGGCTGAATCTCACGACTCTGAGTGATATGCACAAAAAACCCAAAATGAAGACCATCAAGAACAAGGTCATTCAGTATAAACATCAAGGAAATGTTGCATTTCAGTTGTTTGTGAAGTCACAGAGCCAAAGACTGCAGCTTGATCTGAAGCAACTGATGATATACCCATTAACTCCTGTGCCATACAGTATTGCCACAGCCGACGGGTACCTTGCAAAGACTGATAAGGCAAAGGCATTCCAGTTTCTAACAAAAGAATGCACTGATGCTGATGTACCACCTGCAGCCGAAACATTGACAGTTCATAACGGCAATGCATGCTTCTACTATCTGAAAGATGTACCAGGAAACTTTAGCCAGATTTGTGTCAAGGTCTTCGACATCACCGGGAAGACAGGAGATGCTGTTTTCAGCACTGACCAATACTTCCCTGATTCTGTCAAATCCATGGAGAGACAACGCCGTGGCACTGGAGAGAAGCTGATTCTGAAAGGAGAGGCAACTTAGAGGCCACCTATTTGGAAATCATTCTTGTCCAATGGTGAAAATAAGTTTCAGTTCATCAAACTGCTTCTGAAGCTGTGGCGGAGTGATGGATAAGTATCAAAACTGCAAGGAAGACAAGTGATCTTTATAAATGAGAGGAATGCCACTCAGCTAACTTCCAATGACTGCCATGAACTGCCCCTTCCGAAGTCATCACAGGAGCAAACTGACTCAAGAGTTATCCTCTATTTACATGAGGAGTAGGAATTACCGATTCGTTCGTATGAAGAGCTCAGATTCAGATATCTTCTTCGTTCTTCTGCACTATGCTGCATAAGTTGGAGACATCACCATCTTGTTTGACACTGGTGTAGGAAATAAGCAACGATTGATTGATGTCAGCAAACTAGCAGTTGATCTCGGCCAAGAAAAATTTACGACTGTGATGGTTCTGCATGCTTTCAGTGGATGTGACAGCACTAGTGCTTTCCGAGGGATTGACAAATTCAAACCAGTGAAAATTCTACAGAAGATTCCAAAATACATTCATGTACTCAAGAAGCTGGGAGAGACATGGGACATACCCGAAGCAAGGATTGATGAGCTGGACAGCTTCACTTGTGCTGTGTATGGTAGAGCATCAAAGGTGTCAAACGTTTAAGACTTCAGGCTAATTCGTATCAATGAGCTGTGTGCTAAGGATAACCGTGTTATTCCTTCAGGTAATATTGACATTTGACATGGCAAATCTACCACCATGCAAGCGCAGTCTCACCCAGCATGTCAGAAGAGCTATCAAGTTGGCATATAGAAGAGAGCACATATTTTTCAGCCGGACGTCCCCAAGGTGAGCAGTAACCATGGCTGGAACATCAGTAATGGAAGCATTGAGCCACTCTGGTATGCTGGAGATGTGCTATCACGTGAACTGGCTGATATAACTCAGGTAGACCCCAACCACACTGCTAGTGATGACGAGTCTGACATGGACATGTGACAGTGATTATAACTGAACATCACAATGTGACTAACGTAATCGGTTATGTAGCTATCAATGTTTGGCATGTGTCCGTACATCAACCTAGATATTGTATGTCATTGCATACAATTAAGATGTTAATAACTTTGTGGCATCTAACTATATTTAGATTTATTAATGTCTAGCATATAAATGAATGTCATACATACGTAATTCGCTTTAAACTGAATTATCACATTGTGAGATACTGGCTTTCGATTTGTCTGTGTAGTTGACATTTGTCACATCGTAATTTACGAGTTGTTCATACCATATTAAAGCTAATATACATATGAATTATATGAAATATGTAGTGCTTTGTTTTGTGCTTCTGAAGTTAATCTGGTGTAACTGTATACCTGAAAACAAACACATACTCTAGACAGTTTTGACATGTGTGCCAGTCATGACTATCCATGGTTATCTTTGCGTTACGCCTCTTGATCCCGCGACACCACGGTTATCTTTGTAGCATCATATATAATCCATTTTTAACGACAGAAAGACAATTCTGGTATCAAATGAAAGATATGATGATGGAGAGTGTCATGCATTATTATTTTGATATTAAAGAGGCCATGGGATCAAGCGAAATTGATATATTTGACAAAAATAATGATATCATGAATGCGGTCACGAGTGAGAATATTGTATAGTTATTCTATGCTAATTAGGGCACATGCCATAACAGTAAACATCTATTGGATACTATTATAATGATCACCAGATGAAAACCTTCAATTTGACATATTATAAGTACATATTGACACACATATGACTATACAATGACGATTGTGGTGTGGGTGATTAAATACCACGCGACATTGACGACAAATACGATATTTCAGGGTATCACCCAAGATAGGTTGGAAATGGGTAGTGAGACCCAACTTTTTCACTTTTACCACTTGAAACAATCTTCAAAGTTCCACAAAGCTTAAAATAAAAAAAAACATGGGTTGGTAGAGTTGTGGGGGGTGCACGAGGGGTATATCTGGCCCATGATCTATATACAATCTGCGCTGTATATCGGGGTTCCACAAACAAGTTCAGGGATGAACCAAATTGTCCGCTTATCTATTTGCAAGTCGTAAAACAACCTTCAAACAATGTCGTAGGTACCCTGTCATTGCCGCTTTCAATGTCACTGTCACAGTCGTTGTCATTTTAATTGCCACTGCCTTTGTCACTATTACTAACATTACGACGTACGTTGAACGAGTTTCTACGCCCAATCCACATGTAATAGCTGATATTAGATAGTCAAAATAAACTTCGACATTAAATAAATAAACATTATTTTGCAAGCTGAACGCGTCGTCGATAAATGGTGACTGATATAGCTAAATACACATACTTGTACTTCATAGAAATTTAAAACGTGCCGTGAAACAGGATAGCAACTAAGTCAATACTGTAGAAGAGAATAGAACCTTACCGCGTCACTATGGCGTGATTTTCCGAGACTTGATTGGCAAAAAAGGACGAATATCATTAACACAGATACAGTTCCTCTTAAAGCCGCCATCTTTGTCAAGACCTTGCTTGTATTAATTATGAAGCTCGTGTGGCATTCAGTCAAGCGCCCTCTTCACTTGTGATATAGCATCACTAAATGGCGGCTCGGCTCAGATATGAGTAGTCAAAATATCAACCAAGAAATACAAAAGTGCTGATAGAAATTGCAAAGATATAACGCTATGTGAACTAATTTGATATCATATTATTGCGTTTATGTTTTAAATAATTATATTGTTAACACATATATATATATATATCTACGTCACATCATCGGCAACCAGTTATTATACAATATAGCAAGCCTATTGAAGGTCAATGTCTTTATTATTTTGGATTGTTTCTTTAAGTGGTGTGCTATCGTCGATCAATTGGTGACCCTTGAATATGTTCATCATTGTTGCTGTCCCGATCCAACACGGATATCTTAACTCCGTAAGTGCCTGTCTTGGTGTACTGCCTGTACAGACGTTCTGCCGCTTGGCGACAACACGGGTTTGTTTCATCTCCTGCGTAATCTGCGAGCTAGACTTACACCAGGAACAATTCGACGCATCGAACACCACAAACGTTCCTATATGCAATGTTATCAACAAAAAAAGGAACATGCACGCCTAGAATTGTGAATACAATACAATACGAATTTATTGTCCAATAATAATATATACATCGGATAACTTTCTTTTGTTTGCTGAGCATAAAGAGAATACAAGGTATTGTTAGTAGACATAGTTAAACGTAATGCATACAAGAAATAAGTTTATAATAGTAATACAAACGTGAGAGTAGTTAGTGCATAATTTATATATTTTAACGATCGGATTGCATGTGGTGGTTTGTTAACTCAAAGTTTGTTTTGGGAGACTGATGGCCTGGGGAACAAAGCTGTTTTTGAACCGTGTTTTGTACATCTTGGACATCGGTATCGTCTTTGAGACGGAAGAAGGTCAAACTCTGTATACAGTGGGTGGGCAGGGTCATTGGCAAATGCACGTGCTTTTCTAATCAACGTGCGTCCACACAGCTGAGAGACAGGCAGTGTGGGAATGCCTTTGATTTTTGAAGCAATTTTGTAGATGCGAAGAAGCATGTTTGTGTTTGAGACAGACAAAGCAGGGAAGAAACAGATACTACAATATATCAACACTGATTCTATGATATTCCTGTACAACATGAACAAAAGTGTTGGTTGGACTTGAAAAATGATCTTAGTTTCCTTAACAGGTACAGTAGTCCAGCGGATATGTGCAGAAAAATAACGGGATTGTGCACTTTTTGAAAAAATAAAGATACTCATATGTTCTATATACCAAGGAAACCATTTAAAAAAATGAAGGCATTCCAGATTTTATTGCATTCAGAAATGGCGGCCATTTAAAAAACTAATTTTTTAAATAATTTAAAAAAATGGCCGCGAAATTCAGTTTCCCCATATCTTAACAATTGCGTTATATAGAACAATAATGCTTGTGTCTAGATATATGTTTTAGCGGTCGAAAAATTCTGATTTGTTACTTTTGGTTTTCTCCGACATTCACACCCGCCATTTTTAAAGATGGTGGTCGTCAATACAATTGTAAAGATGTCTTAATAACTACGTTACGTAGAGCCATATAGTTTATGTTTTTTAATAGCTTGAAGGATAGCGATTTCACAAAGTATAACGTTTTACCTCACCATCAATAAAGAGCGGTCCATCAAACTGGCCACTGGTGCGGAAGTCAATACAGAGTTCCTTTGTCTTGCGCACATTTGTTCTAGGAAGTTGTTCATGCACCACATTGAGATTACGGACACATAGTTCTCATAGGCGTAGAACGAATCTGATCCATTCAGGCACGCCACTACTGCTGCGCCGTCTGAGTATTTAATCAAGACATTAGAGTCACATTCGCTTATTAATTCGTTGATGTACAGTGAGTATAGAATGGAGCTCCTAACACATCCTTGGGGCGCCCCGGTATTTGTGATGATGCTGGGGGAGATGTTACTGCCAAACTTCACGTCTGTTGCTGAGAAAGTTATGTATCCAGTGAATGAAGTTCGGGGGTATTTGCAGGGCGAGAAGCTTTTCAATCATTTTGTGGCGCTGTATAGTATTAACGGCCGAATTAAAATATATGACGAGGATACGGATACAGCTGCCTGCCTTCTCTAGATGTTTGGTGACATTGTGTAGCAGGGTTGCCACAGCATCATCAGTGCCACGCCCACGCCCACGCTTGTAGGCGAATTGCAGTGGGTCTAGTTTCTCCTGAATATGTGGAGAGAGGTTGGTCAGGACTAACCTCTCCAGGGCTTTCATTGGAAGAGATGCGAGAACAACTGGTCTGTAGTGGTTGAGTTCCTGAGGGGAGGTTATTTTAGGCACAGAAATGACAGTGCTGGTTTTCCTAGAGATCGGGAACAATGCCGGTATTTACAGACTCCTGGAACAGTTGTGAGAATACAGGCGCCAGTTCATCAGCACATGAACGGAGAAGATGGATTATCAGACCCAGAAGCTTTCCTTGTATTGGTCCTCTTGAACTGGCGAGTCACGTTATCTTCGGAGATGATGATCTCTTCTGGGGAGGGGGAGTGGATGGTTGCTGTCGAAGCGAGTATAGAATTTGTTTAGCTCTATAGCATCAGGCATTGTATAAGATTTTATATTTTGATTGGCACTGACATCACCGGCCATCGCTCTGATGTTTCAAAGGCCCCACGAGTGTTCATGTTCTGATTTTGATGTTCAACTCAGTCTCGAAAGGCTGATTTGGCACGGCCAATTTCTGCCCTAAGCACTGCCTTTGCCTCTCTGATGACAGCGGCATCTCGAGATTCGAAGGCTTTCTGTTTGTTGATCGCTGCCTTCTTTACATTCTGTGTGATCCAGGGTTTGGTGTTAGAGTATTCAGTGAGAATCTTTTCTCGGATGATGGAGTTTTGACAAAACTTAACGCAGTCAGTGACAGTTTCGGCACGTTCAGTTATGTCATGGGTGCCCTCGAAGAGGACATGCCAGTCTGTGCCGCTATAGCAACCTTTCAGCTGTTCTACTGCGTCTGTAGTCCATACCTTGGCTTGTCGTTTGACAGGCGGAACACGTTTAAGTTGTTGACGGTATTTGGGGTGTAGATGAACAAAGTTATGATCTGCCCGCCCCAGGGGAGGGAGACACTGCGAGGTGTATGCGTCTTCCACTGAGCTATAACACAATTGTTTTATTGTAATGGATGACACAGGTCATTGCTGCTGAAAGGAGGGCAGTACGCCATTCACGGTGAATGTGTTAAAGTCGCCCACTATGACGACGGGTGCATCAGGGTGTTTTCGTAGATTTTATAGTTTGTGCACCATTTCTTTTTTATATATAGGCACACACCTCCACCTCTGTCCTTTCCTGAATCGCTTGTCCTGTCTGCTCTCATTAATTCGTAGCCATCCAAATGTGCCTCACTATCGGGAATGTAACAGTTAATCCAGATTTCGCAGAAAGTCAGTGTACAAGCTTCTTTGTATGCACAGTTGTACCTGATGTTTGTAAACAGTTCGTCCATCTTGTTGCGTAACGACTGTGCGTTGACAAACACAATTGTGGGAAGGGGGGGGGGTTCGTTGGACGTCGTCTGTGTCGTGCCCTTACACCATCACGACTTCCCCTCACGCGTTTTTTCATTGTGTTCTTGTTCCTAATGTCCGAAGAGCACTCTATACTGACAGATGAAACGTTATTAACGTTAAAAACAGAAATAGCATGCAAGAGCAAGAGTTGTTTTTGTCCATATGTATTTTACTAAATTATTTCGACATCGTGCGTTTATGTATACGGCAGGGTCAATGTAAACGACAGTTGATCATTTTGCCCAAACAGCTCCTCAAAATGACCAGGTGATAGTCATGTCGTACTCAAGTATTGTGTCAGATTGTTTGCATTCCTGTCCCAGACGAATTGCAGCAGACCTCCGTTGCGCCGAAATCAATTGTAACTGAGAGAAACCTCACCCAAAGACGGAATGATCTCCCGCAAAATAGTATTGGTTCATCGCCATGATGTACGTATTGTGCATAGCATATGTTGTACATATATACCCTCTACAGCGCGCATTTTCTTGTATTCTTACCAGTCGTTGAGCAAATACTTTTGATTGTAGGCAGATTTCGTCACAAGACGTAGTGTTTGACATAAATATATTTGCACACTGATAAATGGCGACACTGGATCGGACTGGGAGTGTTAACAGTTGATCAACGTAATGCGGATTACTACATAATGCAAAGTGAGAAATACGGACGGGATGCGGCCGTATTCTTCCAATAATCCTTCGAAATACTATGGGACTGGTCTGGTGTGTCCATAATGGTGAGGCGGCTCCCGAGGTGACCGTAAAGCGAGGTTTGGCTGCGTTTACACAGTTTTCTATGTAATGTGTGCGACATCGTCTAGAACGTACTGACTAGATCACACATACGCACGCACGTACATACGCACGCACACACACACACACGCACACGCACGCACACGCACACGCACACGCACACACACACACACACACACACACATACATGTATGTATCGCGAATCAGCATGCGTGCGCAGCGATGCCCACGTGATTACCTGTATAAACAATTTCACTCCACCTATTTTTCCAGTCCACTCTTAATTTCCACACGATTCGCTCTTGTTAAGATATCCGGAATTCCTGCTTCTAGATAAACACTTGTGTTGTGATGCTGTAAAGTTGACGGGGCTGTTCTAACTAGATCAACACTGGCCAAACATTCCAAGTGTTGACGAGTGTTTGCAATTATAGATACGCACACGGACACAGAAAAACACTCCACCGACACTGTATAAAATGGTTCAACTAGGACAGTCTTTGTGATTCGCTTGACATTCATCCGAATCACACTGCTTACGCTCGGGGATCTCAATTACCTGAACTGTATCCTGACTTGTGTTCGACTTCAGCATGGAGCTCACAGTACGTACCCTGCCTGTCTACTCTAACGGTTACACTCTTATTTTAGTAGATTTATGTTGCCATATTTTTGATAGACTGTTTATGTGTAAAACAATAATTATAAATATGAAATTTATTCTTGCTGTCTACATCCTAAATAGCTCATTATTTTCTCGTAGTAGATCTGAACGGGTGTTACTAGATTCGCTCTTCCCTAATTATTCGTGTTGCCTTTGTGTACCAACTACACCTCTCATTATATGTAAATGGTCGTATTTATGGTGTTACTAGTATGCACCAACACCACCACCTGCCGTGTTCTGTAGATGATCATATTGGTGGTGTTACCATTGTACAACAACAATAAATAACACCTGTCACTTTCCGTAGATGGTCGTGTTGATGGTGTTACCAGTATGCAACAATAACACCACCTGTCATGTTCTGTAGATGGTCGTGCTGATGGCTATGTCAGTGGCGTGGTCCAACACGGCGGCAGGCATCATGCGAAACCCAACCCAGGCCGACAAGGACTGCAACAATGCGTGCTTTGAGGCCTACTACAAAGAGGCAGGAGATTGCAGGTGAATACCACAACGGGTGTTCTTAAAATATCCTTCCTACTTTAAATAAAAATAACTAATAAACATACGATCATACAATGAGGCAGTTTGCACCTTCTCTTAGTCCAACTCACAAAGTTTTTATTTACAGTTTTCGCTTGAGGTGTCTACATTGAGTGAAATAATCCAATGATAATGCAAGATAGAAGCACTTTCACTTTGGCTACAAAATCGTGTGAACTGCATGCTTGTGTATCTATTAGTTATGTATTGATATTGTTTTGCGATAAAACGTGATATTGCTTTGATTTCGTGAACAATAAAAATGTTTCGTAACTCACTGTTTAGCTATCAATATATGTAGTTCAGGGAGCTCATGATATTTTGTTTATAAAATGGATTAGTTAACAATTAATATTTAAAAGTAAAATCCTACAGCGTAGCATATTTGAAACATTGGTTGTGTCTGTCGTACATGGTACATGCTATGAATTAAGCTATCTCTGATAAGCATCATATACCTTTGACTAAATCATCCGGTACTTAGGTTTTACAATCTGCCTCTCCTCCTCTGCCACTTATGCCAACAATGTGTATATGGTGTCTTTGACCAACATATAATTAAATCATATGTATTAACATGTAATAATGCCTATTCATAGTGTTGCTGTTAAACCATGCAGCGGACAACAGAACCACGCTAAGTACAATAACGTAGACTGCGTGGTAGCTGATACCCGGAAGCTAATGCATTATGCAGAATGGTTACATGCTTAGAGTGGTCTATATAGCGTGTCTTTCTCTTGTAGATACCAGGTTGGCATCAGCTACACGTCCATAACGACGTGCTTGCATGAATATGAAAATAGCATGAGGAAATGTTTCTTGCTTTGCCTCAGAGAGAAACGGCATCGAGAGAGACATAACTGACTATAATCCGGGCCTAACAACAATAAGCATGGCTGTGACGCTATGTGTGACGTGGAACATTTGTGTGATGTCACGCTGTGTCATCGGTACGAGTCGTGAATACTGTGCATTATCAAGTGTCGTTGACACGCACTGGTGCGTGTAAACATGGCTGACTACGTTGCATGTATCTTCGCTGGACCTTTCTATGGCACTGTGTCAACCTATTGTGGGAATATGTACAATTTATTTAACAGAGATACGTTTTGTACAGCAAATATATATACTTCTGGTTTCATGACAATTAATCTGCCGTAATGTAACGCGCGATCCTGCGTTTAGTGGATTCGCAACTAGCCAATGGAGTTACACGTTGAAGGAAACTTTCTTGAATCACAGTCGATAGTTTACTTTGAACATAGAACTATAGTAGCGTTAATAATATGACTGTTTTGACTGACTGTCACGAATTCTTAGTAAAGAACTGAATTGGCCATTATTTAACAACTAATGGTACGACAGGAGTTTTTGGGTACGGCATTTTTGTAAAATACCGTGTTAAATTTTGAAGTAACATACTAGTGATCATAGAATTGTAACTGTATTAAATTCAAATTAACAATACAACGCTACCGCGGTGTAAATTATCTTACTAGAGACGACGTGACACAATACTTGTCAACGATGTCATTTCTAGCGAAACTGCTTTCTGTGAAGATCTCGATTGTAATTATAGCATTTTATTGTATTCAGCCACTATATTTTATTACTTCTTTTGTAGTATTAGATTGTTTTAGCACCAGAGCATACCTTACATGCTAAATTACAATGGTGTTTTCGTTACATGTATAGTTTAATTAATAAAGAAATACATTATATGTCATATAACCAAGGCTCGTTTATGTCTTGAATGCATTTAGAATACTATCGGTGTCGAGTCTGATATACGAAGTATAACGTTCGTTATTCTATTTATCCGACAGGTGGACAGAACAATACCTTGATTATAGAAACATGATGTGAAGAGCGATGTCACATTGTCAATAAACGAAGTAAACTTCCGTATATGACACAAAAAACATGGCAAATTTGTTGCACCTCGTGTCGTTGTGCACGAACGTTTGTTCTTATATATCGCGTTAACCAGGCCTTAGGACTGCCCAAGCGCTATACACTTTACTCCCTAGCAAACCTGTTCAATCAAAAACCATCTCGACTTTTCTGGTAAGCGTATAACGACGCTGTGATTACTGCATAAACACTACTAGTACACAAATAGCCGCCACTAGTACTATATCGTCATTGACAGCAGCTCGCAAAGTGCGCGAAACATCTCGAATAGGGCCTATATCTCTGTTACACGTACTTTAAACCTACATAAAAACATCTCAAATAGGGCCTATAATCTGTGTCACACGTACTTTATATCTGCATAAAAACATCTCAAATAGGGCCTATCTGTGTTACGCGTACTTTATACCTGCGTAGAACATCTCTAATAGGGCCTATAATATGTGTTACACGTACTTTATACTTGCTTAGATCATCTCGAATAGGGCCTTTTGGCTTATCGAGAGTCCAACACAATCAGCACATAATCTGTTTGTGTTGGTTATTTTAAACAACTAGTGTACATAAAACGTGAGTACAGCACGTTAGCTTCATATAATTTCAAAAAAATAAGTTTATATCCCGTCAACATGTGTGTTGTGAGATTGCCTTTGCCGATGTTTGCTACAGAAATCTTATAATTATAATATAACCGGACGCAGAGGTAAAATCCACAGGCTCTGATTTATTGCCCATCTCGCTCGTACTTCGTCAAGAGCTAGACAAGTGTCTCTCCTGCACCCTGTGTTGTAGTTTGCACTTTTCGAATTCCATGCTTGCTTCAGGTTTATCTCTCTTAAATGCATGCACTAATCAGCAGGACGCAGCACACCGGGAATCTTTTTTGTAGCAACAGCCGTGTAGACGAATGTTGGTGAGCGAAGAATGGTTTGTAGTCCAACTGCAGTCGCCATAGTGTCACCATCGAAGTCATCGCTCCCGGCGATTTCAACTATGGTATCTACGATGACCTGGAAGTTGTTCACCACCCCAGTCATTGCGTCTAAATGTCCAGACCAACGAGGGTCCAGAGCTCGTTTCACGTTCCACCGCACAACTCGTTTACCTTTGGTTCTTGGAAGAAATATATATAAATGTATAGAATGCCAATTCAAAGAATTGGCAGATCGCTGGTATAGTGCTCACTACATCAACTACAACAAGATGGCAGATCGCTGGTATAGTGCTCACTACATCAACTACAACAAGATGGCAGATCGCTGGTATAGTGCTCACTACATCAACTACAACAAGATGGCAGATCGCTGGGATAGTGCTCACTAAGTCAACTACAACAAGATGGCAGATCGCTGGTATAGTGCTCACAACGTCAACTACAACAAGATGGCAGATCGCTGGTATAGTGCTCACTACGTCAACTACAACAAGATGGCAGATCGCTGGTATAGTGCTCTCTACGTCAACTACAACAAGATGGCAGATCGCTGGGATAGTGCTCACTAAGTCAACTACAACAAGATGGCAGATCGCTGGTATAGTGCTCACTACATCAACTACAACAAGATGGCAGACCGCTGGTATAGTGCTCACTACATCAACTAAAACAAGATGGCAGATCGCTGGTATAGTGCTCACTACGTCAACTACAACGAGATGGCAGATCGCTGGTATAGTGCTCACTACGTCAACTACAACGAGATGGCAGATCGCTGGTATAGTGCTCACTACGTCAACTACAACAAGATGGCAGATCGCTGGTATAGTGCTCACTACGTCAACTACAACGAGATGGCAGATCGCTGGTATAGTGCTCACTACGTCAACTACAACGAGATGGCAGATCGCTGGTATAGTGCTCACTACGTCAACTACAACGAGATGGCAGATCGCTGGTATAGTGCTCACTACATCAACTACAACAAGATGGCAGATCGCTGGTATAGTGCTCACTACGTCAACTACAACGAGATGGCAGATCGCTGGTATAGTGCTCACTACGTCAACTACAACAAGATGGCAGATCGCTGGTATAGTGCTCACTACGTCAACTACAACGAGATGGCAGATCGCTGGTATAGTGCTCACTACGTCAACTACAACAAGATGGCAGATCGCTGGTATAGTGCTCACTACATCAACTACAACAAGATGGCAGATCGCTGGTATAGTGCTCTCTACGTCAACTACAACAAGATGGCAGATCGCTGGTATAGTGCTCTCTACGTCAACTACAACAAGATGGCAGATCGCTGGTATAGTGCTCACTACATCAACTACAACAAGATGGCAGATCGCTGGTATAGTGCTCTCTACGTCAACTACAACAAGATGGCAGATCGCTGGTATAGTGCTCTCTACGTCAACTACAACAAGATGGCAGATCGCTGGTATAGTGCTCACTACGTCAACTACAACAAGATGCAATCGATGGTTAAAACAATGTACATATGGAATCAAACGGCCAGAATGTTCCTGGATGAGGCGCTGCACACACCCCTTTGTCCTTGCTCATGCAACTAGCACCACCATAGCATTGCGAGATGATATGGGACACGTTGAGTGACGCATTTCGAAGAGTGTCGAGAATCACTGTTGTCATAGACGCAGCATCTAGCTTCTCTGCATGGGGCATCTTAAGCATTGACTCATAAGCTTTGCCATCCTTTACATAAAGGAGTGCGATCGCCAGGTTTTCAAGATTGCATTTGTTCCTACTACCGTCTACTATCAGCGAAAAGAATGGAACATCGGCCGATTTGACATCATCTGCGACTGACTCAGTAGTCATGTCAGCCATGATAGCAATGACATCATTCTGCTTCTCCGGTGACGTAGAGGAGCAGTAACGCGGCCTCTCCTTCTCAGTGATCACTGCGACTGACTCAGTAGTAATATCAGCCATGATAGCAATGACATCATTCTGCTTCTCCGGTGACGTAGAGGAGCAGTAACGCGGCCTCTCCTTCTCAGTGATCACTAGCTGGTAATTTGTCATTAACGTGTAATGAAATAGCTTGTCGATTAAGCCAGATTCCTTATTTAGTTCTGGATCATTATAGCTCCGGAAGGATAACTCGTTCTGGGCTAAGAAATGCATGACCTCTGCAATATACTTTATGTAAAACCGCCGTCTGTCAATGACATCTCGATTGATCATATTTGAGACGCTGACATCTCCTGTAACCCACCGCTTCTTCTCCACCAACATTGACATGGAGCTCCGTGATATGGGCATACGAGCTGGCATGCTTGTCAAATCCCTTGGATTTATCGCCGATAGCCGTCTTCCACACCATGTATCCTGTAGGCGTGATACTGTTTGTGGAGAGCAAAACATCGACACGCGTAGCAAAAAGCAGAATCCACTTTGACGTAGTATTCCAACTACTCGCATTCCCCTACCAATCAGTTTTGAAACGTCGTCCAGTGCTACGCGAATACCCTGATGGTCTTGGAGAGATCGGGGCACGTGTAGATTGTGGAGAAAGAGTAACAGGGCTGTAATGGCGTCTGCCACCCTGTTGCCTGGAGGTATGTAAAATAAACGTGCAAGTTGTATGGGAAGCAGGAACAAGGTTATGTTCCCATCATAAAATGGTGTAACAGCGGTTCAAGTGAGCGTGCGACAGCGAACCGAGTGCGGCAGCGACTCCACGTAGCGGGTCAGCCGAGCCAGGCCAACGGGACCAGGCGAGGGCGTGCGGCGGCGGTCAGAACGAGCGTGTGGCGGAGACACGTGTCAGCCGATCGCAACGGGACCGGGCGAACCCGTGTGACGGCGACCAGAACGTGCGGGCAACAGAGAAGAACACTTCCGGCGGACGATCGTCGAGTCGTGATGCGATCTCGTGGCGAGCTAATGTCAAAGATTGGCGAGGTCTCCATAACTAGATGGCTCAAGTCTAGTAGGGTTCAGTATTAATTATGTCAACGCTTGTGAATGAGGGCAACAACCGTGAATAATGCAACAATGAAAATGTAATTAATTTCATTACATATATAAATAACAAAGAACTCTTTTATGGTATCGATAAAAACAACATCTACCCTCGTACGCTACCCTTTCCAGGCTCTCATCGGTTGCTATCAAAATATGCTACCCCCAGCTAATCTTTGATACTAGAGAAAAATAATGGAATGGCTTGTTAAAAAAAACTATTAAGTACTATTAGCACTTTTAAGGGAATTTCAAATGGCAATGCATTAAATTGCCATTGTTCATTGTTATGTTGTTCACGGTTGCTGCCCTCATTCACAAGCGTTGACATAATTAATACTGAACCCTACTAGACTTGAACCATCTCGTTACGGAGACCTCGCCAATCTGTGACAAGTTGCTAACTCCAAACTAGCTGATGCAGTCGTGATGATGACCACAGGTAGAAATGAGGACGAAACGCTTGACCCAAAAGCACGCATGAAAATGTTACTGTTCCAAATCATCGATACCATACTGTCAGAAATCCAGACGCGATTTGCAGAAAAGTGGCTCAACGAGGCCCTCGAATGGGTTACATTCAGATCAGACTTTTTCTGGCGATTGATGTCCTTCAGTCCTTGTCAACATTGGGAATAAAAATACCGACAGTAAAGGAATTGTTTGTTGGTAATTCTTACTTGGAAAGAACATCGCTACCTGAAACAGAACTGAAGTACAAATTGGCACAAATCGTCTGCTAGAAGTGCTGCATGCTCATAAAGAGGTATGTCCAGCCCTAAAAATAATGGCCCCCCAAATGACACCAGCTGGCTACGGCCCTGGTTCAGGTGAACATTTTGTTAAAATTCGGTGGAACCATTATTTGAAAATAATTCTAATTAAACCACATAACAATACTGTAGTTGCCAACAATGCACATTAAATATAATAATGTTTTATACTTTTTTTGTTTAAAACAAATGTTAAGTAATAAAAAGGACACATTTAGCGTCGCGAAATCCATAGAGCGAATATCTACCGCTAGGTCCGCATAAACAACAGCGCTGCAGCCCACGTGCTCGTATGAGGACGTTAGACGGAGATTTACTTAACTCGATACAACCAGAGAATATGGTATGCTCTTTGGTACAATCGTAAAAGATACGCAGAGCGTTGTGGACTGACGTCTGAGTGCTATATTTGGCTAATGAATGTATCGCAACTACAAAGCGCTCGCAAAAACATGGATCAAAAGTACGGAAAATGCCGAGAACTCACGAACATTGATCTGTAAGCTGAATAAGTCTAAAACACTGTTCCAATAATTTATTCTTTTATGAAATTTTTTTTTATACCAAATATGCTGTTTTAGTACATAGTTTTTTTCATTGCAATTTGGCCTGAATGAAGGGCAATTGAAAGGGCTAGGATATTGCTCCCGACTTTGTATGTTAACACACCATGTTCAGAATAGGGCCTATAATCTGTGTTACACATTCCTTGTCGGACAAACCTGCGTAAAACATCGAGAAACGTATTTAGTCTGAGCTACACGTACCATATACCTGCGTGACGAACATCCCGTAACTCGAGTGGTCTGCACACCTCGAGCAGGAGATGTCGAGTGCCTAGAGACACGCACAGCTGCAAAAATATGTCGATTAAGTCGACCTTGACATATACCGGGGTCTGCCTGCATACAGCATGTAAGTCGGGCCGGCTGACAAAGTAGACAGTCATCATCGACTCTGTTGAATGCTGGTGACTGTGATCAGATCGGTTTAACTTACCGAATATGAAGTTTCCGGTCGGTACACATGGTAGCCAGGCAGCAGAGGCAAACAGTAATAGTGTGTGGTGGGCACGGTCTGTTCACTCGCTTACTCACTCACTCACTCACTCACTCACTCACTCACTCACTCACTCACTCACTCACTCACTCACTCACTCACTCACTCACTCACTCACTCACTCACTCACTCACTCACTCACTCACTCACTCACTCACTCACTCACTCACTCACTCACTCACTCACTCACTCACTCACTCACTCACTCACTCACTCACTCACTCACTCACTCACTCACTCACTCACTCACTCACTCACTCACTCACTCACTCACTCACTCACTCACTCACTCACTCACTCACTCACTCACTCACTCACTCACTCACTCACTCACTCACTCACTCACTCACTCACTCACTCACTCACCCACTCACTCACTCACTCACTCACTCACTCATGTCGGACACTGGGGTCGAACAGAAGTGGCTTCTATCATCCGTCTCCAGATCCCTCTGTCTGTCATTGCCGTCTTCAGCTCATCCGTCCGTTTAACGTATTAAATTATAAAGCAGCTCATGATGTTTATATAAAAACGACAAATACCTTAAATTACATGTTACCTCAGTTTACATATAGACCATTTATAAACCAAAGCTTCTTTGGCCATTAGCCATGTGGTTTTTTGCTCTGGATTGCAAACTTGTTAAATCTGATTACATCTGGTTAAACAACTCTCACATTGTTTTATTGTTTGCAGATGGTAGGTCTGTTCACTCTTTACTCAAGCGTTGGTCGGCATGGTTATGTCGCAGAATGGCATCACTTGTAAGTATGAATACTTCGATGCCTTCATTGCAGACATGTTCAATTGAAGGTATGCGAAACACTTTTAACCTGGCTAAACAATTCCATCTAATGGAAACTGAAAATCGGTGACTGCCATGGTCATGTTGCAAATGGGTGATCGTGTGGTATTACTTAACAAAGGTTGCCAATTTGTTATGACCTATAATGTACAGTTTAATTAAATGGTCTACGTTAAGGTCGTTTATAACTTGGTTAATCTAATCTGATATTTTCTTAGAAATGTACAACTGTAGTCGCCTGTTAGATAACTCTTGTCGGATTCAAAATAGTATGATTGCATAAATATTCACACATGTCATTTACCATTTCAATTTATGTACTCATTGTATTCCACAAATACTTACCTTTCTATTATTGAATTAGTGTTTCAATTGAATGTGTCTCTCCCTCTCTCTCTCCCTTATCGTATATATCCGAAATAGTTGTTCTTGTATGACAGTGCCCACGTACACATTTAAATGCTTGGTAACATTGTAAAACCATGTTGTAGTAAAATACTACGACTGCATAAACTGCAGGTTTCAGAGAGATATATTTACACAAATCCTACATTATTGGAAAATATGGAGGAACTGCGCAAATGTCTGTAGACATGACGCTAATGGAAGAACACGGGGCAAGAGAAACACGGAACCTACGCGAGGTTGACCACAGCAACGGCCAAAGACAACGTTTCGGACAGTCAGTCGAATATAATATATTGCTTGTTATGGCTATAGCGCCAGAGCCACGGGAAGACTTGCGTCAAGTCTACGACTGCTGTAGGTAGGATTAATCTAATTAGCAGTAGTTCTTGGGTAGCTTCAGTGCATTGTAAATGCCAAAGGTATATTGTCGGATGTATACGTAACAACTGTCTTGTTTAGTATACGTGAATATTGCTATACACTCGAGAAACCAGCGGCTGCCTTTTCTATACACTTACCAACATCTCAAACGTTTTGCTATTGGTGGGAATCTTGTTAAATCTGACAACATGTATTGTTAGGTTGCTTGCTCGCACAGACATTGCGTCGAATACATTGACATATCTCACGTGATCAATGACAGATCTCACGTGATCAATGATTGTTAAACATGTGTGTGCATGTAACAAGACATTAACTCCATTTAGTGTCATTTGAAATATAACACTGCCGACTTGTTATCGTTATATCGGTCTTTTTGTTCATGTAGTAGCTTAAGTTAAACGGACATGGCGAATTGTATTTTCAGTTTCGTTATTCATCTACAATGTTAGATTTTGCTGAAATAAAATCTGTTGGATAATGCATTTTACAGTTTGATTCCTTGATCATGTAGAAATCAGTAATTTATATTGAAGAGTGTGTGTGTATGCGTGCATGTGTGTATGTGTGTATGCGTGCATGTGTGTATGGGTGTCTGCGTGTCTGCGTGTATACGTGTATGCGTGTATGCGTGTATGCGTGTATGCGTGTATGCGTGTATGCGTGTGTATGCGTGTGTGTGTGTATGTATGTATGTATGTATGTATGTATGTATGTATGTATGTATGTATGTATGTATGCATGCATATATTTATGTATACAAAAAGTATGTACAATTATTATACAATTGCATCTAATGTTCCTTCAAAACAAAGCTTCTCATAATTCCGATCGAGCGAAAGCACGCGCACGCACGCATGCACACACCCACATGCACATACGCACACACACCTTCTTTTTTTGCATTTAATTTTTTAGTAATATTTAACAGTTATGTATTTGTTTGTACCAACGCAGACACCCCAGTTATACTGTTGGTTACTAAATGTCACCCGTGTCGTATCTATACATGGACAAAGGATCACACGCAGACCAGTCGTCCTGATGATAGACTACATTTAATAGACGATGCGTGCATGTCGCGTAGTCTCACCGATCCACGTCAACGTGTTCTCTCTCTCCCTCTGCCAACAAAATAAAGGATTCACGCGTGGAAACTGTTTCTGGGTGCCAATGTGTATGGAGGGATAAGTGTTCTGGTTATAGCTGGCAAAAGAACGTATCTCTCGTAATGCGACGAATCGTGAAGTAGCTTTATTCGGGTACAATAAACAAAAGTGTTGTTTATTATCATCATGGACCGTGTTGATGACAGCCAAGCTGCACTTTGAACTTGTCGAAGCCTGCACAAGCGTTGTCTCCTCTCCACTACATTTCATCGCTTGTCTACGTCTCAGAAATAACTTGTTTTATGAAGATAACACATATGTTCCTTATTTGATACTATATTAGTTTGAATGTAGTTTAAGTTTAGCTTCTCAAATATATTATGAATTTCTTTTTGAAACACCGGCAAATGGCCTACTGGTAGAAGTGTATTTCCACTCTGTGTGAAGGCAGACGAAACTGATGATACGAAGTGCATTATATATTGAATGGCTACAATAGGATATATTATTATACGAAAATAAGATCATTCTCACAGGAAATGACGAATCAAATGAAACCAGTTTAATTATGCCTAAATACAAGCAGTAATTAGGTTTGGAAACAAATTGACAGCTGTCTCAAAGCGATGAATTGTGACTTTCGTCGGTATTTTTTGTTACAAGCAGCCAACCATTTTATATGTTCTCTGTATACGTTACTGATTATGATTTGGGTTGTTGGATTTTCTGATTTTTTATTTTTAGATCAGAAAACGGGTTTTTATGTAAAATTTGGACATAAATTTAATCAACACTTATTATGGCTCTGCAAGACATAATAACAGTGTTACATGTTTTCAAATGAGCTTACAATTTCTCTACATAAGCCACACATTTCATAAACGGAGTTTTTACCGGTCAGAATTGGGATTTTTGGCCAGATATGGGTAATTTTTGTCACGAAACATGCAAGATTGAACTAAAATGAAGTTAACCAACTATGTTAACCATTATTTCTCAGGATGTATCAGTGGGATACTGTCCAAACATTTTAGATTTTGTTCACACATATCATTGTTTATAATATATGGCGTTTGCAAGACACAATTTGGATTTTGTGGTTAATTAGGGGTCATTTTTGCTTTATATCAAATTTGACAAAAACATTGTCAAAAAGCTGTTTTTCCCACATGAGGCCTACTATTTATGTTACAAATCGCCAATCTGGTACTGAGTCTGTACATAGCTAGGTTACTGGTTACACAGTAGATTTTATTGCCGGTCAGGTTTCGGATTGTTGGTTTAATATGGGTTATTTAATAAAATAAAAAAAATGTGAGTAAATAACTATTTTATGTCTTATATTTCAGTGCGTAATTGTTGTTGTTATATTGTCAATCATTTCATAAATTGGGCCACGTGTTTAAATGTATACGATTTTGGAAGAAAAATTTCCTCAGCGGGGTGGGATGCGTACGCACCAGTCGCACCATCCTCCAGCCTAACTTTAGCTACTCAGACTGCGTGAAACATACTTGTGTTTTGACTTGTATCCGTATGATGGCCGAGAAGGGCCATCGCGTTTTTGTGTGGCAACCTGCAGCGCCATGGGGCGACGACGCGATGCGATGGGCGATGCGATGGGCGATGCGATGGACGATGCGCGATGCGATGCGCGATGCGATGGACGATGCGCGATGCGATGGGCGATGCGATGCGCGATGCGATACGCAATGCGCGATGCGATGCGCGATGCGATACGCGATGCGCGATGCGATGCGCGATGCGCGATGCGATGCGCGATGCGATGCGCGATGCGCGATGCGATGCGCGATGCGATGCGATCGATACGCGATGCGCGATGCGATGCACGATGCGATGCGCGATGCGATGGTATACATTATAAAAGTGCCGCAATGAGCATGCGTACGCCGAAAACGAGACTTAGGCAGCCATTTTTATTTATTTGTATTAAACACATTTCTTTTTGTGTTCAGAGCATGTGATGATGGCTGTTGACGCTGACTGTACGTATACGGTTACACATCTAGTTATTGGGCACAAAAGATTATGTGATTGTACTTCTAAATATTGTCTCGGACATTTACAAAGATTGAATTTAGCGAAACAAAAACGGGTGCCAGGCAGGCAGCCTCTTCGCAAAAACTAGACTAGGGACTGAAATAGATTACTTTATAACATGAAATATGTACCTATTCAATATTTTATTTGTAAAATAATTATTGTTTCCATCTGGATATCCCTGATCGCAAATATAAACACTATTTTGTGTGCCTGCAGACACGATGAACCAGGGATGGTTAAGGTATTTCTCAGTTTAGCATTAACCAACAGTTTTGAAGCCTATTTGTTTATATTTATTAATTAATTACATAATATCTGTTTAGAATGCAAATATGTTATTTATGCCTTATATAAATTACAATATAAACTTTTCATAATTTATGCTTCTTGATTTACTCCTCGATCCCCAATATTTCCATATCTGGAAGAAACTGACACATATTCCGTGAGACGATCTTCGATACAAATGCAGTGATGTTTAATTACTTAATCTGGGTTCCGTAGTAGCACATAAAAGCAGCGTTGCGCCGAAATACAAGTAGGAATAACGCGGTGTCAATAAATAGCCCCGCTCAAATCAGGCTACCAGCTCTATTGGACCACGTAATAAACAGCCGAAATTGACAGGAAGTTAACTTGTAGTAGGTCTACTAGGAGGTGCACGGTGCGCGCGGTGCGTCTACAATTCGATTCACTTAGGGGTCATCTCAGAACGTCGATGTCCGATATCAGACGAAATTACTTTCATCTTGCCTCAGCCCCCCCACCCACCCATTTTTTTATCATTATTATATGATGATACCAGTATAATTAAGAGTGTCGGTCGATGTCCGACGCCAGATAAAACTGCCTCAGACCCCAGTCCCCCAAACAAAAATTATTTCGCTTGACATCGGACATCGATGTTCCGAGATGATCCCTTAGCAAAAATGAAACTACACTCTAGGAACAACGATTCGCTACCTCGTTTGTGCATTTTATATGTAGGTTTTGTAAAATAATTAGAGACAATACTATTTTAGTTTACGATTTAGATATTTTATTATAAACTAAAGACACTCACGTTTAGTAGGGTCTAACTGATTATAGATGCCATCAAACATCCTTGTTTTCCATGTGTGGAGGTACATAAATTATCGTTTATATTTTCGATCAAGGATGTTCAGATGAAACAAAAAATGAAATGGGGAGTGGTAGAAGAGGTACACACCTCAGGCTATGAAATAATTCATTTTTGGTCTCCGGTTTTGGTGAGAGAACCTAGATTACATTCTTTAAGGTGATTGCTCGCATGCCCCCATTTATCTTCTAAACTCAATCGCATTAGGCTTCTATCATAATATTTAGAAGTACAATCACATAATCTTTTGTGCACAATAACTAGATGTGTAACCGTATACGCACACTCAAAGTCATCAACCATGGACACATGCGTTGGACATAAAAGGCATCCAGTGTTGCCTAAGGTCAAGAATTTGTTCAAGCCAGACAACAAAGCCAAACCCAAAACACTGGCGTCGGAACATAATGGATATTTGGTGGGTTGAGGCTCTCCAAAACCTCGATTTGCATTCCACCTCTTGAGGCGCGCCAAAACAGCAACATTAAGGCTCTCCAAAATCACAATTTGCACACCAATTGAGGCTCGCCAAAATAACTCCATCTTCAGGCTCTTCAAAAACCTCGATTTACACCCCCCAAATATCTACATTGAGGCTCTCCACAAGCATGAATTTGAACTCCTCATATATCCCTGTCTGTCAGGGGTGAAACTGGCCTCGATTCCGATGCTCGATGTCTGATTTTTTTGTAATTTCTCTCGCTGATCCTGCACAGCTCTCTCACCAGATCATTCGTTCTCGTTTTCCACCTTTCTCCCAATCCTTCAAAATCTCTTTTTCCATAGTCTTCCCATCGCAGTCTAGTTCTTCCTCGCCTCCTTTTCCCTTCCCGTCTCTGTACATCTGCTCTCTTTGCCATCCGTTCTTTTCCCATTTTCTCTACAAGCCCTGCCCATCTTAGATGACTCATGCTTATGCTTGTTCAGAAACAATTGTGTCGACGTCAAAGACACAACCACATGCGCAACTACGACCAGACGATGTAAATAAGTAGCATCATTCTAGTCCACTGCTGCAATTTTGGGAGGTGGTGCTGTTCTAATTATAGCTCCTGACCCAGGGATTATCGTCTCCACAGACGCACCGACTTTGACACACCACTTGCCAGACAAGAGATACAATTAACCGAAAGTGCTACTTAACCCCCACTTTAGTGCATCGGCACTTCCAGGTGTCAATTACAATTTTGATATACTCGTTTGTGCTGAATCATATAGAAAACGACATTGCTCTCTAGTCTAAAAAAATTCAGTTGTTTTACATCCGTGTAACATAGCTGTTAAGGTGTATCAGAATGGGACGAGGAAAGGCGAATGTGTTTTTGGAGGACAATCGTTCAGATGGGACCACCTTGATGATATGGCTCATATCAGGCCAAAACCCCAAATTAGACCGGCAAAACCTCCACTTGTGTAATGTGTGGTCTATGTAGAGAAACTATGAACTGATTTGGAAATATGTAACATTGTTATCATGTCCTATAGAGCCATACTATGGTTTTGATCAAATGTATGTCAAATGTTACATAAAATCCCGTTTTTTGACCTACAAATCTGAAATTGGCTGCTTGTAACAAAAATGCCTCGAATTTTTTTTTCTTAGCGCTTTTCTCATCCTTGGCCGCCCATCTATCATACAAAGGGCAAACTGCACAGAGACGGAACTTGTTGGATTCTTAGCTGCATCATTGAAGTATATTGATTGCGTTTCTTTGGGTGGTAATCTTATTAAATGCTCTTACATACGTCAGTCACCATTTCACTCATGAAAGATGCAGTGTTGATATAAATGCTTACTGCGACTACATTTAGTAACACAAATGAAAAAAGGTGTATTACTTTCTGCAAGAAGGAATACAATCGATGATATATATTTTACATATATGATTAGGTGACCTGCTGGATTGACAACTTCCAAGTAGGCCCTTGTCCGAAACTTCTGTGTCGATATTTTCGTATGGTGATTATATTTAGTCATTGTTTTGAAGAAACTGTCAAGTGTTTTGCTGAAACAAATAACAAAAGACCACCGACCTTGGCATTCGTGATTGTTGATGTTCATGTCGAAATGACATCACCGATAGTTTATGTAGACACAACAACAGAACAACAAGTATAACTGAACAAAAACTCAACATAGTTGTATTTATTTACTTGTATAAACACAACATCAAGGTTGAAGCTTAAGTGAATCTTACTTGAAATCTAACCGTACAACTTATATTGACCTATAATAACAATGCAAAAATTCTTTCGTTCGGTATCAAATAAACTGTCGGCACAGAGACTGAAAGGAGGGAAGGTGATTGGAGGGGAAGATATTGGAGAATCGTCGGCAGGAAACGTGACAGGCGTGAAGGTGACAGGGGAAAAAGTGACCATAGAGAAGGAGGTAGGAGGGAAAATGGGATTGGAGAGGAGAGAAGAAAATGCGATGGGAGGAAAGTTGACGGGACGAAAGGAAGTGAGAGTAAATGTGACAGAAGAGAAGTCGATAAAAGGGTAGTTGACAGGAGGAAAGGTGACAAGAGAAAAAGCGACAGGAGAAATGTTAACGGAAGAGAATGTGACAGGAGAGAAAACGATACGGAAAAAAGACGACAACCAGACATATGCACACCTGAGAAGGAGCTACTCTGAGGCAGTGATTGAGGGGGCAATGAGAAAAGAGAGGGTGTTCATGGGCGACTCTATTCTGAGAAAGACAGATAAGACACTATGGGAGGGGAGGACGTCGTTGTTTATTTACCGGGGGCTAGGATAGACAGATATATATGACTGAAATGGTAAAGAAGGTATTGGGGCATGGCAAGGGAGGGTCTATACTAGTACACGTAGGAACAAATAATGCAGACAGCGAGGAAGCAACTAGGATAGTACAGAAGTACAGACTCTTAATGAGGACATTAAAGAAGACAAGAGTTGAACAGATTATTCTCTCAGGAATTTTGTCACAAATGAGAGGAAGGGGGCCAACATATAGAAACTGCAAGAGGATGGCGATCAATGCACTAGTTGAGCAGATGTGTGAAGAAGAGCGGGTGGGATTCATAGATTTATGGGGATACTTTGTTGGGAGGGAAGATATGAACATGAGAGATGGCCTCCATCTAAGTGGAAAGGGGGCAGCAGTTTTCTCTGAGAACCTGCTGCGATCTGTTGACAATGGGACAGGTTGCATTTATTTACACCAGATGCGCAGGGGGGACTCACAGAGAAGCCTGAAACTTGAGGCATAGATAAAGACAGCACAAATAAATCAGCAAAGAACAGTCTGAAAAACAGTTCTGAAGCTGGATATCAATGCAAGGAGTATAGTAAACAAAAGAAGTGAACTAAACATTACGGTAGAAGATATTGACCCTCACATAATAGGTATAACCGAACCATGGGCCACCACCGATATAGCAGATGTTGAATTGGGACTGACAGGCTATGTAACGTTTAGGAAAGATATAATAGGAAGAAGGGGAGGTGGAGTTATTTTATATATTAAAGTACCTATCCAGGATTACGAAATAAAATGAGAAAGAGAGGCATATTGTGAAGAAGCTGTGAGTAAACGGGACTGTATTATTGTGGGGGATTTTAACCATGGTCATATGCAATAGAAATCTCTACAGAGTATACATGGAGTGAGGACCACAACTTTTTAGTTTTAGTACAAGATAGTTTCCTTTCTCAACATGTGCTAGAACCAACCAGGGGTGAGAATGTGTTAGACATAGTTTTGTCCTCACAGAATGAATTAGTTGACAATGTCAAGATATGTGAGCCACTGAGGAGTAATGATCACAACCATATATTTTTTACCATCAGAGTAAAATCTGAAAGGAATAGTAAAAAGCAATATTGGAGAAATTTCATTTTCAAATTCCACAAAGGGAGATATAAGGACATGAGGAAATATTTAGTGAACATAGACTGGAATAACACACTGAAGAATAAGACAGCAACAGAATACTGGAATATCTTAAGGAATGAAATTGAGTGTATCGTCGATAAATTCGTTCCTTTGAAAAAGGGAAACGATCTAGAAAGAAACACTTATCGAAAGAAGCCGTACAATAAAAAAAAAAAGTAATCAAGCTACAATTGAAATTAGAAATTCAAAGAGAAGCTATGAACACAAATTATCTTATAATATAAAACATCACAGCAAAAGTTGTTATGCATATGTTCGGAGCAAACAGAAAGTTCAAGTTAAGGTCGGTTCTCTATAAGACAGGCCTGCAAACACAATACCAGAGGGATTCTTAATGACCGAAGACCTGACTAGTATTGTAGTTCGGTGTTTATCAGGGAAGATATTAGTTCACTGCCAGTACCAGAGGCTAAGTTCAAGGGGGCGGAATCCGGCTATTTAGGACAGTTAACTGTAACCCCGGAAATGGTAGCTAAGACAATAAGGGATATGTAGGAAAATAAATCACCTGGAGTGGATGGAATTGTAGAACAAATTAGCATACCGCTTGCAACAGTTTTCAACTTACCATTAGAAGAGGGAGTGGTTCCTTTAGAATGGAAAGAAGCAAACATTATACCGTTATTTAAAAAAGGTTCGAGAAACAAGTCAGATAACTATATACCAGTGAGTTTAACATCGGTGATTTGCAAATTATTTTAAAAATATTTTAAAAAGCCAAGCAGGCCGAGACCAAAACACTACCACATTGCAGAATTATGGTCTATGGAACATCTGCTATGGGATCTATTGTTTTTACTACTGTTAAAGATTTGGGGATCTTGCATTTGCGCAGTCGTCGGGGTGGTCGTCACATCAGAAAATGCCCAGGGCATGATCCGACTCAACGCACTGATAATTCTGACTTAGGTTCTTGTTTATTAACTTTTCAAGTGGTCACGTGTGGGGTAGGCGTGAATGACAGAACCAGAAGCTATGACGGTGGATACAATATATGAGAAAAGAAAAAAGACAAAGTAGCGTTTGGATTTTGGATGGATTTTCAGGTGGTCACGGGTAATCGTCCCCAGTCAAAGATACATAAACAGACTGGATCAAATGCTATCAACCTGGTGTCCTGCAAGAGTCGAACTGACGAGAACACTGCTGAGTATATTTCAGCAGTGGCACCAGCGGTGGTTGCAGTGGAAGCAGTGGCACAAGCGGCCGCAGCAGCGGCACCAGCGGCGGCTTCAGTAGCGGTGGCAGCAGTGGCACCAGCGGCGGCTGCAGTGGCGGTGGCAGCAGTGGCTCCAGCGGCGGCTGCAGTGACAGCGGTAACAGCAATGACAGAAGCGGCACCAGCGGCACCAGCGGCACCAGGCACACATCAACACAAAAACAGAACTGATGTAAATACGACTCATACCCTGCCAACTAAGACTCATACCCTGCTAACTAAGACTTATACCCTGCCACGTATGGTGTTAATAAATGCGCAAAGTGTCAGAAACAAAACATTTTTTATAAACAAATATGTTCTTGACGATGAAATTGATCTATTGGCGATCTCGGAGACGTGGTTGAAGCGAGATGGTGATTCTGCTATAATCACCGAGCTTGCTCCCGATGGCTACAGCTTCGTTTGTGTGCCAAGGCAGCGCGGCAGAGGTGGAGGCGTCGGTCTACTACACAAAGATGTCTACTCGTGCAAGCAATACCACGTTTCAAACATATGGAACTGCTGCGTGCTCGCCTCACGGAAAACAACGTGCGGCCTTTCGATGTGTACGTTCTGTACCACCCACCGGCAGCAAGCAAGAACTCTGGCACAACCTTAGATTTCATTGATGAGCTAGAACTATTGTTCAGTGAGGTTAGCCTCTCCGTTGTGCCAGCACTCATTGTTGGTGACTTCAACATACACATTGACAATCCATCAGAATTCTACATAGACACCCAGAAAGCACGCAAGACATGGTTAACATCTACGATACAGACTTGTGTATGGTCTTCGACAAACACGCTCCTACCAAGAACGGAGTGAGGAGAGGGACTAAGCCATGTCCATGGTACAACAGAAAGGTGAAGGAGGCTAGAGGAAAGAGACGCCAGTATGAACATCGCTGGAGGACGACCAAACTCGAAGTTCACCGGCAGCTCTATGTCGAAGCCCGCAACGACAGGTTGCATAGCTAAGGCTAAGAATAACAACTATCAAGACACTCTGCAAAGAGCTGGCAACAAATCGATGTTCCGGCTTGTCTGGTCCCTCGGGGCTGAACAGAAGAACATCTAACCGGACTTTGAATCCACTGAAAAGGCTGCAACAAGTTCGCGCAACACTTCTCTGAGAAAGTGCAACAGATTCGGGCAGAGTTAGAAACGATGCACTCCTCAAACTCATCAGTGAGAGAGAAGGCATGTTTCAATGAACGATTCGTTTTGCTCGTGCCAACATCGGAAGAGGAGATACACAAGATTGTGTCTGGATTAACAAAGAGCTGTCAGTTCGATCCTCTTCCAGGCAAACAAATTCAGCAGTGCCTGTCATCATTGGTACCAGTTATTACCGCTATTACCAACAAGTCATTTAAAGAAGGAACAACGCTAGCGTCTTTAAAGGAGGCTCGTGTTCTTCCACTATTGAAGACGCCATCTTTGGACCGTGACGTGCTATATAACTACATACCTGTCAGCAGTCTGTCTCATCTGTCCAAGGTTATTGAAAAGATAGTAGCACAGCGACTGTCTGATCAGCTTGACTCACAATATATGAATGAACCGTTTCAGTCGGCATACAGAAAGCTTCATTCTACAGAAACCGCATTGTTAAGATGTCCGGGTGGCCTTGGATCGCAAAGAAGGCACTCTGCTCGTGTTTCTTGACCTGTGTTCAGCTTTTGACACGATTGACCACACTATTCTACTTAATCGGTTCAACAAGCGCTATGGTATTCACGGTTACGCCCTCCAGCGGATGGAGTCATATCTGCTAGACCGCAAGCAACGTGTTGTGATTGGCCAGAGTGCATCTGAACATTACATTCTTAATACAGGAGTGTCGCATGGTTCCGTCCTTGGGCCTGCACTGTTTTCTCTGTATGTCCAACCAGTCAGTAATGTCATCAGAAGGCACGGTGTAACCTTCCATCATTATGCTGATGATCTGCAGCTGCGTTTGCGCTTAATCCTACGGCATTACTCGAGGCCCTACACCGTCTTGAAGCTTGCGCCATTGAGATTCGGGAGTGGCTGACCTTTAATTATCTCAAACTGAACGACCAGAAAGCTGAGTTCCTTCTGATTGTCTCAGTGTCTGCAAATAATTTTGTAAACGAACTCAGCATCAATGTTGGTGGTTCTCTCATCCGAGCCGTGCATCAGATTAAAGACCTCGGCGACCATCCGGTCCTGCTACTTCCATCTACAACACATCAGCCAAATTAACAAGTTCCTGCCAAGACAGACAAGGGAGAGAGTAGTCAACGCATTAGTGACATCAAGGCTCGACTACTGCAACTCCCTCCTGTACGGCACCATGGACAAGAACTTTGTACGGTTACAGCGTGTCCAAAACGCTGCAGACAGAATGATTGTGCGGGTGCCCAAATACGCAAGCATTACCACATTGATGTTTCAAGGTCGTGGTACTCGTGCACTGAGCTGTCAACAAGTGTGGACCCGTGTACCTAAGCGAGCTTGTCTGCCTCTATGTGCCAACCAGGTCTCTTCGGTCAGTGGGAAATCATCAACTTGCAAGACCGCGAACAAGATGCAAAGTCGGAGACGCGAGTTTTATGGCAGCAGCTCCGGACCTCTGGAACGATTTACCCGTATCACAGCGTGAACTAAATAGTGAAGCAGCTTTTAAGAGCGTATTAAAAACACTCTATTCTAATCGATATTTTAACTCCAGAAGCCGCAGCAGTCCCGGATCTGCGGAGTGATTTACTTGTTTGCAAAACATGTAATGAACAGTGAGACTTGTAAGAGCACTTTTAAACACTCTCTTTTAATAAACATTCTAACTGCTATGATGACTTTTAGACTTAGCATTAAGCTTTTATAAATTATCGTTTGTTTATATGACACGACAATACTAATATTTTAAGACAACATTTTATGTTGTATCTTTATTTTATACTTAATTAATTACTTTTTGATGTATTACTATTTTACATGTAATGCGCCTTGAATAGTTTCTAACTAGAGTTGGCGCTATATAAATTTATTTATTTATTTATTTTAAAAAGGTTCGATAAACAAGTCATATAACTACAGACCAGTGAGTTTAACATCGGTGATTTGCAAATTATTAGAAAGACTAAGTAAAGATTACATGGTGGATTGTCTTGTTAAACATAACTTGATAAACCTATCTCAACATGGGTTTCTAAAAGCGAGGTCAAGCTTAGCAAATATGTTGTTTTGGGGAAGATATCACTAAGTATGGTGTGTGACTCTGTCACAAGGGTTGAGTGATGCGCCTAGTGCTGTAGCGTAGTGTAGTGGTTGGTAGCTTGCTTCGTGTAGTGGTTGGCAGCTTGCTTCTGACCTCCCGCTTTCAGCTTCAGTCGCCAGATAGCCTTATCCGAGGCGAAAAGAAAGCCAAGTGCGTAAATCTGTCCTTCTGGTACATAGCCTCTCCTCAATCAAGACTCACGCAGTGCCTCCTTGCGACACCATATGGTAAATGGACACATTGGGGCTCCAGGCCAAACCTGCATGTGATCTAGTGGTCCAGCCACGAAAAACCTTGGCGGAGCAGCATGAGCCCGATATGTGCATGGTGCAGGGCCCACCAGTGTGTTGACACGTCCCGACCCTCACAAATCATGTTCCAGCTATGGGACAAATAGCAAAGCAGAGGATGTGATAGCCAGCATGTCCCCTCAGTTCCGGCGGCGGAAGATCCAGTTGTATGGACAACGACGGTGAGCACAGCTCAGTACGACTTACTGTTCTTTGGAGTAAACCAAATCAAAAACCGGCAGAAGGCAATGGGAAACCACTGCTGTATCTTTCCCAAGACAATCATGACCCACAAAACCACAGAAAATAACGTTAACAGCGTGAACGGTTGTTCTGACAGTTCTGACAGGACCACCTCGCTCGGTAGGGATAGTCATGTGCGACAAGTGACACCAGATCGTCATCCAGCTACTGTGCGCAACAGAAGGATTTTGAATATTGCTACATGGAACGTAAGAACTCTATATCAGAAAGGAAAACTAGAAACCACCAAACAGGAAGCGACAAGACTGAGGATAAATATAATGGAAATGTGTGAAGTTAGATGGACAGGGGCAGGATTTATGACATCAGATAATTACACAATAATTTACTCAGTAGGCGATAAACATGAAAGAGGAGTTGGAATTCTGTTGGATGAAGAAAGAGCAAAATGCTTACTAGGATACTGGGCCATATCGGATCGCGTCCTCTTGGTGAAAATCAGTGGCAAACCATTTAACATTAACATCATAAAAGCGTATGACAACCGCAGACAAATCTGATGAAGAGCACGAAACATTTTATAATAATCTTGAATTGGCAAAATCACATTGCAAATCACAGGAGATTATAATAGTTATGGGAGACTTTAATGCTAAAGTTGGTGGGGAAAGATGCGAAGACATAGTTGGACCATATGGCCTGGGGAGCAGAAATGAGAAAGGAGATAAACTAATAGAGTGGGCAAAATCTCATGACATGATTGTAGGAAACACCTGGTTCCAACAACACCCAAGAAGACTTTGGACTTGGCAAAGTCCAGGAGGCCGTATAAGGAACCAAATTGATTATATCCTGGTCAGTAAAAGATTTAGAAATGCCCTACTGGTGGCAAAGACCTTTCCCGGGGCAGACTGCGATTCCGACCATGTGCCAGTGCGAGCCAAGTTCTGACTGAAACTGAAGAAAAGGAAAAGAGCAACAAGGAACATGAAACTAGACATGAATATACTAAAATCAGATTCAGCGATCAAAGAGAAATTCAATGTAGCAGTACAAAACAGTTTCAATGTTCTGAATGACATTCAAGATGTGGACGACCAATGGGAACAGATGAAGGAATCAATCACACAGGCTGCACAAGAAACTATTCCTAGGCAGTGCAGAAAAGCAAAGAAAAAATGGATGACTGATATTCTAAAGTTGATGGACGAAAGGAGGAAAATTAAGCAAAATCATGATGCATATGTAGCAGTGAACAAGGATACAACGGCCAGATGTAATCTACCGAAAGAGGAATGGCTTAATGAAAGAAATTGAACAGAAGCATAAGCACGACCCAAAATCCATGCATGCTAGAATAAGATAAATCACAGGGAAAAGAACATGCTCAGCTACAGGTTGCCTGAAATCTAAAGAAGGAAACATAATAATGGACAAAGATAAAATACTCGAGAGATGGTCAGAATATATTGGTGAACTGTACGATGATGAAGGGGGTGAAAGACCATCAATTAAGAAGAACTTTGATGGTCCTCCTATATTGAAGGACGAGGTTCGAAAAGTCATCAGATCAATGAAAAAGGGGAAAGCTGCTGGACCAGATAATATTACCATTGAAATGATTGAGTGTTTAGAGGAATTTGGTATTGATATAGTAACAGACTTCTTGAACAAAATATATGACAGAGGAAGAATCCCAACTGATTTATCTATTTTTGTAGCAATAGCAAGGCAACCTGGCGCAATTGAATGTGAACTAAACCGTACAATTAGTCTCATGAGCCCATATTGCTATATGGATGTGAATCCTGGACAATAACCAAACGTTCACAAAAAACATAGAAGCCACTGCAATGTGGTTTTTAAGAAGAATGCTGTGAGTGCCATGGACTGCAAAGCAAAGCAATGAAGTCATCTTTAGGACAGCCAAATCAAACAGAATGATCATCAACAAAGTTAGAACACAACAAGCACGATTTATAGGCCATGTCATGAGAAAGAAAAAGTTTGAACATATAGTAACAACAGGAAAGATAGAAGGAAACAGACCCAGAGGACGCCAGAGAAATAATAGATAGTCTCTCAAGATGGTGTGGAAGGAGCAACAACAGAACTGCTACAAACTACACACGACCGTGCGGTTTGGAGGACCATGATCGCCAACGCCTGTGCCAGACATGGCACATAGAAGAAGAAGATCACTAAGTGGGTAGACAAGGGATCACCAGTAGATATCATCTATTTTGATTTTCAGAAAGATTTCAACAAAGTACTACATCAAATATTTACTGATTAAACTAAAGGCCCATGGCATAGGAAATAGTATAACTAACTGGGTAGAAAAATGGCTGATTAACAGAAGACAACGGGTAGTAGTCGTTGGGGAGGCTTCAAACTGGAAACCAGTTTTGATTGGAGTATCACAGGAATCAGTACTGGGACCTATATTATTCTTAGTATATATAAACGATTTGGACGATGATATAAAAAGCAGTGTTGAAATTTGCGGATGATACAAATTAGAAGGATTAAACGTGATGGAGATGGACAGCATTTACAAGATAATCTTGACAGGTTGATCAAATGGTCTGAAAGGTGACAAATGTTGTTCCATTTTGGGAAATGTAAATGCCTCCACACAGGACATAGGGACGAAGATGTACAATATACAACTATTTACAAGTACTACTGTAAAAAGGACCTAGGGTTAACCATTAGTGCTGTTGTGAAGGTGCAGTGCGGAATTGCAGCATCAAAGGGAAATCAAATCCTTGGATTAATTAGGCGAAATATAGCGTATAAGGAAAAAGAACTAAACATAAGCTCTACAAAACAATAGTTAGAATAGTGTATACAAGCGTGGAGATCATATCGCAAAAGGACATAGAGATGCTAGAAAGAGTAGAGAGGAGAATAACTAAAATGATACCAAAACTGAGGGATCTTAGTTAGGAAATACGCGAAAGAGAATGTGGTTTTATAACACTAGAGACCAGGAGATTGAGAGATCAGATAGAAGTGTTTAAAATATTGAATGGTTATGACAATAATATGATAGAAATATTTGTTCTCACTTAATAAAGATAGAAGGACCAGAAGACATGGAGTTGCATTAGCAAAGCAGCCGTGTAGATTAGATATAAGACAGTTCCCATTTTCACAAAGGACTGTAAATGAATGGAACAGATTATCTGCTGATTTCGTGGGTGTTAGTAGCGTGAATATGTTTAACAATAAAATCGACACATATCTCAGAAGGGCGGGAAACACGTAAATAAAAAGGGTTGGACTCTCGATAAGCCAAAAGGCTTCCTTGTCCACCTGCCATCTAGAGTTAATTCTCTAGGTGGCAATCTTGTTAAATATTGTTAAATTGTTGATGCGAACGAATTGTTTCGTTCTAAGAGTGTAGGCTGAGATGAGCCGATTGGTAATTCAACTGTTGTGCGATGTGACGGGGCAGCTAGCTGCTAGTTTTGAAGTTGCATTTTTAATGTCAATAAATAAATGAGTTTGTTTTTTGTGTTTTAATGAAAAGTCTCAACACTTTGCCCACACACTTTCGTTTCAAATGAGACATACAGCATTCAGTAAATATCTAAGAGACACATTATAGAATTGTCCGAACATTTTCATCGATGCAACGTTATCACATGCATTGACACGACTGATCGAAACTACGTACATACAGACGTCATTGTCAGAAAGTATGCCTCTTATTGAACCAAGAAAAGATGGAGAAACAGAGCCTATATGAACAGAAAAACATGATGTGGCCTTACAAATAGGTATCGTCAGAAAGACGATTAAGCAAGTTTACATTTGGAGATGCAATGAAATAATAGTATATCAACGGGAGCGAATACAGTCCCCATGGAGATGATTAGGTCAAATGTAGGGTAGGCGTGAATGTCAGAACCAGAAGCTACGATGGTGGATGCAATATATGAGAAAAGAAAAATAGTGTTTGGATTTTGGATGGGTTTAAGTTTAACATTAATTTAAAGACCCGCAAGAAGGAACAGTTCACGGGACGACGGTGTAACGCCGGCATGTCTATATGGTCTTGATACAGGATGGACGGACATTGTGTAACGCCGGCATGTCTATATGGTCTTGATACAGGATGGACGGACATTGTGTAACGCCGGCATGTCTATATGGTCTTGATACAGGATGGACGGACATTGTGTAACGCCGGCATGTCTATATGGTCTTGATACAGGATGGACGGACATTGTGTAACGCCGGCATGTCTATATGGTCTTGATACAGGATGGACGGACATTGTGTAACGCCAGCATGTCTATATGGTCTTGATACAGGATGGACGGACATTGTGTAACGCCGGCATGTCTATGTGGTCTAGATACAGGATGGACGGACATTGTGTAACGCCGGCATGTCTATATGGTTTGGTACAGGATGGACGGACATTGTGTAACGCCGGCAGGACTATATGGTCTTGATACAGGATGGTCGGACATTGTGTAACGCCGGCATGTCTATATGGTCTTGATACAGTGTGCACGGAAATTGTGTATCGCCGGCAGGTCTATATTGTCTCGATACAAGATGGACATTGTGTAACGACGGCATGTCTACATGGTCTGGATCCAGGATGGACGGACATTGTGTAACGCCGGCATGATTATTTGGTCTTGATACAGGCTGGACGGACATTGTGTAAAGCCGGCATGTCTATATGGTCTTGATACAGGCTGAACGGACATTGTGTATCACCGGCATGTATATATGGTATTGATACAGGTTGTGTATCGCCGGCATGTCGCCGTATCTTCAATGCCAATTAGATGATTTGATGACTGATCTAGTGAGCGATTTTATAGGCTGAGCTTAAATTCAGAGTTTCGCAAAGCAATCAGCCAGGGGGTACTGCTGACGTAATCAGCAGCAGCAACCCCTGGCGCGCGAGGATGATTGTGCCCAGTGGTACTGACTTTGGACTGGTGTAATCAGCAGTGTCTCCTGGCGTGCGAGGATATGTCAACGCTGAACTCCGAGTATTCAGTTTCACTATGAATCTACTTGGTGTCGCCACTAGATGGTGAACGCGTCGCGTAATTAAATGATTCGCACGGCAAACTTTATAAATTGCGGCTTCGACCCGAGACTGATAAAGCGTGGGGAGTACGGCGTGAGATTCGGGCGGTAAACGCGCAAGCGTGAATTATGCATTACGGTGAAGTTGTCTCTTCACCCCCACACACGCACACACGCACACATGCAGCGTTTCTTGGCAAACAATCCTATGTCGGGCCGTGCACACAAACACCTTGATGAGAACCCCTAGGACTAGCGCTAGGGTAGCATCCAAGTGGTCGTGGGCCCTAGCGAGGTGCAACAAGAAGACTTGTTCCTACTAAACGGGCGAACTCAATGAGACTATACAGACTCCCGGAGCCCAGGCAGACAGACAGACTGACCTATGCTATGTTGCCGCCGTTACAGTGGTTACTATTAAAGTAAAACCGTTAATAACATGTCAACTTACCACGTCCTTTGTAGTTGCAGGTGCCTTGAATGACTTCCTTTGCTGTCCACTGCATTGGGCAATCATATTCCACTTAACCTAAAAAGATATGCCGTGGTCGGTTTGAACTGTAGACGTGGGCGCAAACACTTACGTCACTTCCGTGGTAACAGGCCGATCCCAGAGCACCTCGCGCGTTACCGCAGCTTGCCAATGCTTGCACCATACATGCGCCATATATTCCAGATTTGTTTTGCATTCCTTTAGCATGTTCCCTTAGCATGTCATCGTAGCACAGCTGTTGGAAATGCTTTTTCTTTGAGTCCAAGTGCAAGTCATCAGTACACAAGTCCAAGTCGAGCCTCCTTACCGTGGAAACAAATCCCAAGCCAATCAGGACGTATGTGATCCAAACTAAAGCTGGAAGACGTCTCAATCTCCACATCTGTTTTGGAGGCTAACCTCCAACGAATCTTTAGGGTCAATCACACATACACGAGGTGTTTCTGCATGGGTATCACCTTCCCTTCAATCCCCAATTTGTCGGATCAACCTTTCATTTCGTTCTTTCCAATACTCACACACACCCTCATAACATATTCTGGAACATTTTATGTCGCGTCATATTATCTTGTCTGTACATGGTTTTCCTACGAGAAACAAAACACCGCAAAACAATACAAGATACTTCGATAGTCTGCCTGCATCCATTCTTATCAACTGGCAAGTTCATATCATCCGTTTTTTTTATTAATCTTCCCGTTAGGCGATACTGCATCGCAATGTGTTCCCTGACGTCATTAATTCTTCTTCTATCCACCCTAATGTTTCTCTTAATTCGTCTGATCCAACTGTTCTTGACAACTTTCGGGTATGCCGGTGTTACAAACGCTCAGCTGTTACGTATCCATTTCGCCAAGTATATACAAAACCACCTAATTGCTAACACCCCCTCCCATTCCTCCAACGCTTCTTGTGGTTCTTGTTTGCTCTCTGCTGTTATCGTCAAGTCGTCTGTATGCATCGTCATGAGAATATCCTTCACACTGATCTCCTTGGTGATTAATTCAAATAGATTACATGGTTAATTAATTACTTCAAGAGTATGTTCAAGTACAATATTGTGTTCCATAGTAGCTTGTAGTAAATTAACTTGAACCGTCGGCTGTTGGGTAGTCAATTAATTTCTTTTGTAGTAACGTCATTAATGACATGGTGTTAAACATAGTATAATGAACTGAACACACACACACACACACATACACATACACACACACACACACACAAACGCACGCACGCACACACACACACACACACAATTAGAAGAGAAGCGTCATGTTAGTGGTCAAAGCATGCATCGCAATAATTTCATGCCAAAACTGGATCAGGTACGTGAAATCATTTTTTTGTAGAAATCTTGAAAACTGTCCAATGCCTCTGAAGTATCGCTTTTTGTCCGTACTTTTTCAGGAGATGCGGTAATTCACTACTCCCTATTTTAGTTAGACATAGGTTCGTTGAGTTTCGCGAGGCCAGTTCCTGGCAATATTGTTGAGCTTAGAGACTAGTGTACCACAATTACGTGGCTTGGAACAATTGTACGTCATAAACCGGCTTAACGTTAAGTATCAGTCCCATGTCCAATCGTACTGCATAGCTTTGAGATTTGACGTTACTTGCGGTCCTCACAAGAAATGTACAGCTGGCATGCACATTGTATTCCTAGCGTTGTCTACGGAAGCGTGCGAACCCCCTTTTTTACGAACCCCCTTTCAGAAACGAACCCCCCATCGAACCCTCGCCTATACCTTCACCCGACCCCTGTGTTCCTGCTAAACCAGCTGCATAGCAATCGATAACTTTGAGCTGTTCAGTGAAATCTGCTCAGAATTAAATTAAAATCCAAATATGATAACTTTTGTTTGGGAGGTTTGGACTAATCCCATGCAAAAACGACCCCCCCCCCCGTTCGAACCAGTCATACCCACCTCCGTTCGCCCGCTTAACCAGCTGCATAGCAATCAATAATTATTTTAGTTGTGCAGTGAAATTAGCACATTTTTTAAACTTGTAAATATGATACATGTTTGGGGGTAGGGTTGGATTAATCCCACTTTTACGAACCACCTCCGAAAACGAACCCCTCCGGTCGGACCCCTCATACCGGTTGATGTGGATTGCGTACAGTGTTATTTATAACAAATATTTCAATGGCATACAGGTCCTCATTTGTATAGTTCAAAGCTGCCAGATGACGTTTCAACACTTCTGTCCAAAGGCAGCTATTTGGTTACGAATGCTGATAGTTTTATTAAAGCTATACAGTAGCTTACATGCACCGAATAGACGTTTATAATAAAATTGATATCTACAATAAAATATTTACGAAAGATGTTCCTCTTCCAAGAATAGTTGGCTTGTGTTATTTAATAAGAAACCCCAGGACCGTTAGCATGAAATTTATTTAGTGCCAAATTGATAACGCATACCGTACTTGTTTATTAATTGATATAAACGTACTGATATTTCAGGAAGGAAGTCGCCAGGCCAAATAGCAGCAGTGGCGGTGCAGCAGAAATCAATGCGACTGTGGGTGATGAACCAGTTGCTAAAAGAAAATGTATTCTGAATGAAGAACGCGTCAAAGTAACAAAGATTTGTGCACCACAACATCGCAAAAAAGTATTATTATAATTGATTAACGGTCCTTTTCATTTTCGGGGTTTCTTTCTACAATGATCTACAAGCTAACGTCTATGTGTCAAATGTATTTAGATGAATTGTTTTGTGTTGCAGAAGTCGCAGGGAAGGAACCAAGACCAGGTAACAGCCGTGAAGCAGGCATCAGAGTGGTTGAGGAGGAACCAAGACCAGATACCAGCCGTGAAGCAGGCATCAGAGTGGTTCAGGAGGAACAAACGTCCAAGATGTATGAGGACAAAGCAATAACAAGTGAAAACAGTTTTGCAGGGTGTTCACCTTACCCATTTTCCCACGTATCATACATCTTAATAGCAATTCTAACATTTCCAATATTGGTTTAAAATAATTGTCCTACTATCTGCTGAGATTTGGACGTTTCCGGCGATTCATCATTAAACAAGTATTTGTATAAATGTTCAGATTGATGATTACACATGGATGGACATCCGATTGTGGTAGTGTATACGTGACACTGCACTATATTCAAAACGATTGCTATCGGCTTATTACGTTATCGCAATTTGGCGCGGTAATGCTGCTGTTTAACACCTGTATTTTTCCTATATGTCGGTAGTTCTTTCCCATTTCAGCTGGTGACGACCAGAATGCCGATTTATCCCATGACCACGAGGAAGCACCACCCCACCTCTTATATTATGAGGTAGTATCATCCAAGCAAACATGACACCTGGACTGTCATGTTGCTGTAGTTAAGCTAAAAGGGGGAGACTGCCACTAAGACCATCGCTGGTCGCTCTCGTAGCAGCCACCCTCAAAATTGTATATGGTTACATTTGGATCACTTTCGAAAAGTAATGACAACACAAGTGCTTCATTTTTAATGCAGTAAGGGTTTGACAAGTATTTTAATTATGTTACCAATAATTTATGACGAAATCTCAAATAAGTTTACTTAATTTAGAATCTAGAAAATAGTTACAATTACACCTGACATACTAATTACATTGCTAATTACAATAAAGAAATTAAAACACAATATATTATTTATTGATTATTACGAACGTCCACATATATAACAATTTAGCAAAGAGCACTATTCTCTGTAATTTTGTACAAAACATAGTTTGGCTTAACTAATATATCCATGTAAGCTATATGTTAAAATTTCGTCCGTTATGTGATGCGCAAACTTGTTTATTTGTAATGGAATGTCGTACCTAATGCATCGTTTGTCAGGCACGTTCAGCCCTATTTGTAAGGGTGTTGTCATGTATTCGTATATTAATGTTGTGAACATTTATATTTAAAGTAAATGGTAATAGACTGGTAATGTCATGTGCACATATTTATAATAAAATTTTAATTCCAGTAATTGCAGCATATCTGCATGTTGCATTAAGAATTTTTAGTTTCTTAAACAGCGGCTCAGGATGTGAATTAGATTTACTTAAGAATATTATTATAATTGCTATTTTCTGTAGTTTGACGATTCTATTACATATCATTAGGCCATAATTTATATGATATCTGGTAACATTAATACGTTATGCAAAATAACGTTTATAGTTAGTGGCAAAATTGTTTTAATTTGTTTAATATCCAAATCAGTTTAGAACATTTGGTTGAAATATTTTAAATATGAATGTCCCAGCTTAGGTTTTCTTGGAATGTTACACCTAAAAGATTAAAGTTTTGAACTCTTTCGATTCTGGCTTCATCTATTTTGAGTAGAAGAGGATTTACTTCTTTCTTTGCCAGTTTATGCATTATATATTTGGATTTCTTTATATTTAAAGACAGTTTATTTATTTTAAGCCATTCGTGTATCTTATTTACGTCTTATTTAATTATGTATTTAAATGTTGTTCGATGGTAGTAAAAAGATTTGTATCATCTGCATACAATATATATTTAAATATCTCACTTGCCTTTGATAAGTCATTTATGTATATTAGAAACAGATGTGGGCCTAGTATAGAGCCTTGTGGCACATATGTGGTAATAGGCAGGGTTTCAAAAATATTATCATTATAAATAACGTATTGTGTTCTATTTTTTCTAATAATTTTCCATTAGCTTTAGAGCGATGTCGTATATTCCATACATGTGTAGGTTGCTTAATAGAATTGTGTTATCTAAAGTATCAAACGCTTTTGATAAATCTAAAAATATATTGGTAGGTGTTTCATTTGAATCTAGTGGGGTTATTGTTCGGTCGATGACTCCCATAATAGCATATTCGGTTGATTTGAAGCCGTACAGTTTGCATTAAAAGTTTGGTGTTCTATAAAATATGAATATATCTGAGTATGCATTCCGTTTTCAATAACCTTAGAGATTACAGGTAGCAGATATATTGGTCTGTAGTTACAAAACTGTTTCGTCATCATTTTTAAAAATAGGAATTATTTTCGCAATTTTCATCCTATCTGGGAAGATTCCAGTATTTAGTATGTAGGGTTACATCCCACAACCAGGAACAACTGGCGCTTTACGTCAGGTTCTTCGACAAGGACAGCAATATCAGGGAGGAATTTCTTGATTTTGTATATCTGCAGCGAACGGCAGGCAAAGACATCGCCACAGCAATCAAAGAGCCACTCGAGAAGTATCACTTGCCGTTGAAAGATCTGCGTGGGCAAGGCTATGATAGGGCCGCTGCCATGTCAAGTACAAACGTTGGTGTTCACGGTTTAATACGACAAGAACCATATTTTGCTGCGTACACGCACTGCAGCGGTCATTGTCTTTATCTGGTGATCAGCCACTTTTGCTCTATTGTAGCAGTATGCAGTATGATCGACTCTGGAATAATGTTGCTTATTTTTCATCAAAAGTTCGAAGAGGGAGTCGCTGTTGTTGGATATAACCGCTCATGACGACCCAGAGAGCAAAGGCAAGAAACCATTTCTCAACGTTTATAAAACGAGACCACTTCCAGCAGTCCCACACCCATATCGTGACATGTCTTGAAGTCATTGTGTACGGGCTTCACGGGGATTGCGGGGACAGCGATGATCTGCTGGATCCGTGGCTGCAAGACACGAGAAAGAGAGCAGCATCGCTACTGGCGGCACTCACAAGTTTCGGATTCATCGTGACTTTCACAACTGATCTCCAGGCACTGTCACACATGCATGGGATCACCGTGAAGCTGCGGAGCCGAGCAGCCGACACCATCGAGGCACATGCTATGTATGTTTTAATTATTATTTATTATGTGCACTTTCGCGTGGCAGACGTGATGTAGTTCGCGTCTGTTTCGCGTGTGCCATTCCGCACGAAATGTACCATCACAGTTCCTTTGTAGAAGTGGAATAAATAGATATATAAATAAATTAAAATATTTAAATGAATAGATACATGTATAATTAAAATGTCCATATGATAAAAAATATATATAAAATAATCGTTAAAAAGTCAGTAGAAATTGCACTAAAAAGTAATACAAATTTAAATAAATAATTTAAAATGGTCAATTCCATGGATTCATATGGTGCTTTGTTATTTTGAAATGGCTAGCCCCAATTGTCGCCACTGTTCACGGTCGAGTGCGCACACAGCGTCGACATCGGCACGGCAACGTAGCGTACGGCCTATGCGTCGCAGGTCCGCGCTCAACGCTGTCGGCAGTGTCGTTCGCGGTCGACCCATGTATGTTGTGACACCTGTGTCCACGGCGAAATAGTTGTCGATCGCTCGCTGAGCGGGTGCATCGGGTGGCATACGAAGCACGTGCCCGAATAGACTCCATCTTGCAGTTATGACAGCTTCGCTGATGGGACGGCATCGGCAACGGTGGTACAGTGCCTCGTTGGAAATGCGATGTGGCCAACATATGCCGATGATCTGGCGTAGATGACGACGGTGGTACGCATTCAGATGATCTAGTTCTGATTTCGTGAGTCCCCATGTACCCATGTTGTACGTCAGCACGGGCACAACGAAGGATGCGTATAGCCGTAGCCGCAGCTGTAGAGAGATCTGTGATCGCCTGAACCACAGTGTCCACAGCTTGCGGAAGACGACGTTGGCCAGCTGCTTTCGGCGAGCGACGTCTTCGGCTTCACCGAGGAGCGATCCAAGCTTGCGTGTCATACGCCACTCTTCCTGAATGCGGTCAGCGTGTCGGCTGATACTTGTTCGTTCTGTTTTTCGACGCGTTGATCGTCAGCGACCACTCCGCCAAGCAAGTTGGCGCGATGCGCTCGATCTCGTCGAGGAACGAACGAGAAGAGCTGACGAAGTCCGTGTCGTCAGCGTACTCGACGTCCAGCGGTAGGGTGGCATCGGCTGGTGGACGTGTCGGGAGGCGCGAACGAAGGTCACGGAATGCCGCTTCGAAGTACACAATGAATAACATCGGGCTGAGGCTGTCGCCTTGCGGCGTCCCGATGGATGTGGCGAATGAATGGCAATCGCCTTTTGAGAGACGCGGCTCGAGCGACGTGGCGGCGAGTAGGAAGCGAATCATCCGCAGTTCCGACTCGCCGAGGAATGTTTGTAGCGTATCAAGCAGCTTTTCGCGACGTATGGTGTCGAAGGCGCGACTCAGATCGATGCCAAGGAATTCGATTGATACGTGCTGACGCTGCGCTTTGGCACAGAGCCAACGATACCCGAAGACTACGTCGGCCGTGCTGCGTCCGCGTCGGAATCCCGACTGCGACGGCGACAGGTAGTCGTCAACTTTCGGCGCGATCCTCGATAGTACGATGAGAGACAGTGTCTTTCGGAGTACTGATAGTAAGACTATCGGACGCACACTCGTTAGTGGACCTATTGGTTTGCCCGGCTTCTGTATAAATACGAGCACACCTTTGCCTAGGTCGAGCGGTTCGGGTTTTTCCAGTGCATCGTTGAAAATGCTGGCAATCGTGTCTGCTAACAGGCCAGCCGTGCATTTGAAAAATTCGGCCGGTATGCCGTCTTGCCCGCTGGCTCGGCTGCTGTTCAATTTCCCGATCGCTCGCTTGACTTCTTCTGTTGTGATTGGGTCTGCCAGTCGCGATGGTCTTCCGGTGAAGGCAGGCAGTTCCTCTGACATTGCCGCCATTTCAACACAGTGTGGGACAACTCGTCTGGTCGCCGGGGCGGTCCGACCGATGGTCAGTTCCGCCGCCGACTTCAGAACATGTTCTACCGTGTTCCATCTCGAACTAGCTGACGTGTTCGTGTTGACTTCCGATAGTGCTTCCGACACGACGTCACGAAACCGTGCGCGGAAGGGATCGCTGTCTAACAATTCGGTATTGTAGCGAACGTGTTTCGCCGAGCGCAACTTCTCGATTCGACCCCAAACGTTGAACATTTGCCTGAAGTCGAGCTTTGCGACGAGCAGACGGTGGTCGCTATCAAGTAAAGTGCCGGCGTATGATCGGGAGTCTGTCAATAGCCTTTTGTGTGTCTGTCGGCAGATGACAAAATCGTCACATCGCGGCGCTGTCCTTGCCATGTTATTTTGTGACGAGCGGCGTGTTGGAATGCAGTGTTGCAGACAAACAGGCCGTGCACCTCGAGAAAGTCGGCGAGGGCTATGCCGTTGATGTTCCGTCTGCCACGCGAGTGTTTTCCCATGAATTCCTCGTCGAACTTCTTGTAACCGAGCTTGCTGTTGAAATCACCAGCGATGTAAAATAAGGCATTTGACGAGTACTGCGACGTCAGACTTGCGAGTTCAGCGAAGAACTCGTTTTGCTCGGCATTGTTGGTGTTACACACTGCGACGTCGGGCCGTATACGTTTTTGATTATTAGCAATGAGTTGTTGGTCAAGCGCAGTTGAATTACAGCGATTCTGTCACACACTGACCAGTAGCGCATGATTCTTTCTTCCAAATGCATTGCGACAGCGAAGGCGAGACCGTAGTGTCGTGACTGTGACTTCAAGCCAAGGAGCCGATAGTTGCCTGACCGTTCATCAAATCCGCCGGGGGATTTCGTCTCCTGCAGACAGCAAATGTCGATGTGTAGTCGGCCGAGATCTTCGCTTAGCTGGCCTCGTTTTGTTGCTGGCGAGAGTCCACGGACGTTGAACGTGCCGATAGTGAAACGGGAGGGAGTCGTTGAGTCATTGTTGTTGTGCCGGATCGACAATGACGGCACGGCCATGGAGAATGTTTACAAACAAATGTTGAGATGGTTCAATTGTCCGTATGGTGGCGCCTCTGAAGTATGTTGGTGCGTCAACAACAAAACATATTATCGCCACGGTGAGAAATAATGCCGAATCTTGCCGAGAAATCAAATTATTCGCCTCCCACTTTCTGGTGTGCCGAACCACCAGATAGTACTATATCAACATGCCGAATAACGAATTAAAATAAACAACTGACAACGGTGCACGAGGCGGAATAAATAGACATATATTAATGAGGGACGTCACTCGACCTCAACCAAACAAATGTATGTTTACAGGGCTTAATTGTAAAACTGAAATCAGGTTACTTACTTTACTTATTTAGTTCTCTTCGCGCGGAATTGCGCATAAGGCCGCCACCAGAGTTCGCCACTGTGATCTATCTGTCGCATATTTTTCGAGGTATCCCCAGGTCCATCCCTGCTCTTTCGTCTCTTTATCTACCATCCTCCTCCAGGCCTCGTTCGGTCTGCCTCTCTTTCTCCGGCCACCAGGAGTCCATCTGAGGCAACGCGGGGTGAGGCTATAGGTGGCATTCGTAGAGCATGTCTGATCCATCTCCACCTACGCCTCTGGATTTCTTGGGTGATGGATTTGACAGCAATCCTCTTGTGTAGGTCGGCGTTCGTGGTGATGTTCGGCCAAAATCTTCGAAGGCAACTGTTCTGGAAGACGTCTAGCTTGTGGCTGATGGTCTTGGTCATCTTCTAGAATTCAGCTCCATACAGAAGGGTGTTCAAAACGTTGCTCTTGAACAGTCTAATCTTAATATTCACGCTGATGCGTCTTGATCTCCGTGTACTTCTGAGTGCTGCAAATGTTTGGCTGGCCTTTGAAATCCTTGTTCTTATCTCTTTTTGTGTGCCCGCTGGTTTTCGTTTTGGAGCCCAGGTACGTGAAATCATCTATGTTTTCGATTTATTCACCATTAAGCATGATGACTGCTTCCGTTCTGCTGTTCATCCTTAAGTGCTTTGTTTTTTTGGTGTTGATCTTCTGTCCAATCTGTCTTGATGGTCTTGCCATGCTATCTGTCTTGGCTTGGCAAAATCCACGTCTTCCAAATGGCTTGTAAGGGTCCGCCTCTTCTTCCTTCACTGACCACACTCTCCATAACTGAGTCTATTCCAGTGATGAAGAGAAAGGGGAGAGTATACATCCCTGTTTCAACCCGGTGCTGACTTTAAAAGTATCGGTCAAGATATTCACGATGGATGCTATTGAATGCCTTTTCTATGTCTACAAAATTGGAGTATAACGGTGCGTTCCACAGGTTAGGTCTACAAATAATCAGACACAAAAGTTATGACAGCATTGTCATGTACAATTTCTCAATTGTATGGCCGTTGGTGAGAATTTCGTCGTTTGTGATTTTGTCACGCCTTACTGTATTATTTTGTTGGTTTTCAAGTAGTCTCGTCGCTGCTGTGGGTACAAGAATTGACTACTATATACACGGAAATGCGGGAAAACGTAGATGAGATCTTCACCCGTTACTACAAGCAAGCTTGTGAGATGATCGATGACGTTGGAGTCCAACCAAGCAGGCCGAGGGTAGCCGGAACACAACTCCACCGCAGCAATGTCCCAGTTGAGAGTCCAGAGGAATACTATCGCCGTAACCTGTGCATACCTTTGCTGGATCATGTGATCACTGACATGTCTAGTAGATTCTTGGGTATGTGTTAAATTGCCAAGATAATGTTAATGAATAATTTGGTATAAGGTGTGCATATATGTGCGCGCGCGCGCACGCGCGCGTGTGTATGTTAGTAATGTTAATAACTATGATAGCGTGAAATGGATTGGACTAAATTGGTTCTTGTAAAGTTCAAATGAGATATGTGTTAAATAGAGTAATTAATCTATAACATATTAAAAATAATTAAAAATAATAAAAATAAAAATGTTTGTGCTAATTTTGTTATTTGCTTAAATTGTTATGGTAGGACTATTTGGTTAAATAGCCTTCAAACTATATGTTTTCAGCATTATCCCAGAGAAGTACTTCGCTCCTAGGTCTGGTCCCAGCCGTGTTGTGCAAGCAGAAGCCTGAACTTGCAGAAGCAATCGCCATGTACAAAGGTGATCTGCCATCTCCGAGCGTGCTGCCAGAAGAGTTGCATCGATGGGAGCAGCGCTATCGTGGCAAAGAGCCAACGGACTGCCCAACAGCTGTGCAAAGGCAATCAAAGAATGCCAGCGAGAACCATTCCCCAACATCTGTATGTTGTTGCAGTTGGCCTGTACAATTCCCTTAACGTCATGCAAATGCGAAAGAAGAGCCAGCGCTCTACGATGCCCGAAAACCTTCATGCGGGCCAGTATGGACCAATAACGTCTCTCTCGCTTGCACTGATTCACACCCACTATGATGTTCTTGTTGATGCCAATTATTGTGTAGACCGTTTCATAGAAACTGCAACTAAATTACCTCCTGTATGAACGCTAACGTGCCACCGAGGCATCGGAATACTCTTAAGTGAATCAACCTGAATGTGCCAAGACCATCTATCTTCAGTACCCGTTCTGTTGCACATTAATCGTGATTACGAAATTCAATCAAAAGCAATCATTATCACATATCGTGCCATTAAAGAAACTCTTATATGAACGTTGAATGTCGTCACAATTGCTGTTGTTATTTTTCAATAAGTAGCCGTAGGATTGCCGTTTATTTGTAACATCACTCACAACAGTATTGCCGGATTGGTGGTTAGCAGACATGGGTTCAATTCTTAATTGAATTGGAAATGAATTGAATTGATCAAAACATGCATTAAATCAAAACATAGTGAATTTGAATTGAATAGGAATTGAATCCTATAAAATAATATAATATATGTATATATATATATATATATATATATATAACATAGCTCATACTACCCTTGTTTCATCCTTCAAACTGTTGTTACGCCTTCTCTCTTAACATTAATTTTCATAGTTCAGAAGGCTTTTTGTAATTATGTACTCTCATAGCTATTTAATGATACAAGTAAAGTGCACATACTGGTCTTGCTTGCGAGTTTCCCCGCTATGGTACTTGCTGTATTAGTTACACCGGCTGACATGCGCGGTACGGTCAAAACACTCACCTTCTAAAGCATTACGTTCAAAGCACTGCTGTTTGAGCAAAGGTTCAAAACACTCCACACTCCAGATTGTGATTAGTGTAAGTTCGAGCTAAGCCTAAACTGTCAGAGTTTAAATGCAAAAATTGACGAAATTAAAATAAAGCTAGAGACATTCAAAAGTAGTGGCTGTGAGATTAGTGCTCTATGTCTACAGCAAACATGGCTCGATGAAGAGGCTGACACTTCTTTATTTAAAATAGATGGATATACATTAATATGCCAAGGCAAAATGTGTAGTGCACATGCTGGCCTGACAATCTACCTCAGCAACAAAAACAATTACACATCTGTAAATATCCATGCTAATACAGGCACTTGAAATAGCATGTTGTGCATGAAGAATAAAATAATTCTGGGAAATATATATAGACCACCTAGAGATATAATTGAAAACTACAGTATATTTACAGACGAATTTCCATCAAATTTAGTTGATTTACAAAAATCTAAACGTGAAATTATAATTTCAGGATATTACAATATTGACTTGCTTTAAATTAACGAAAAACCCATAATATGTTAATATTTTGACATGATCGTTTCACATAGTTTCTTCCCTAAAATTACTATGCCAACACGACTTTCAGAATATCATGGAACACTCACTGATATTTTGTTATGCAATTTGTCAAAAGGATTCTTAAAATCATCAACTGGTGTTTTAGTGAGCAATATTTCTGATCTCTTTCCGTACTTTCTAAATTTGGACTATGTCATAACCACTAGTGCGATACCAGGGTTTATACGAATAAAACAACAAAATCATGACTCCTTCAATAAAATTGAAATAATAAACTGAAATATTTACGATAAACTTCACACAGATACTCATGCGGATCCGAATGAAAACAACAATATCCTCGATGAAATTTTTACTACAGTTATGGATAAATTTCTACCTATTAAAGGAATAAAATTTTAGAAATATAAACATAAGAAAACTACTTGGATTACCAACCAACCGATCTGGCAGTTAATATTTCCATTTACATTCTAGTCGACAACGTATGCCCTGTTGTTGTTCATCTACATTCGTTGGATGACGTCAGACAAATAACTACATCACTTCCAAAGAGGTCGGATACATTAAAATGAGGCTATTACAACAAATATGTTTCACTTTTTTTAAGACTAGTATCATGTTTACCTATAAGCACAGTGTGATACCAACGACAGCAACAAATGTGGGTCTTAGTTGGAATATCCCGTCTCATTTGACTCATATGGCAGTAACTCATAATTGTACGTTTTTATAAGTATTGTACATTAGTTGTTTAGTGTTTGTTTTTGTTTTCATACTGAACTATTTTGTGTAATGTTTGTTTGTTTTGTTTTGAGATAAATATATGTGTCTTCCTTCGTGTTGCAATAGCATTCTCTTCCATCAACACGCTCACTGTGGTGTTCGACGATTCATCGCTGCTCCAAAGTTCTGCTTTGGTCAATCATACCATGGAAATGGACTAGACAGTTGTGTAAGTCTATTGCTCATGGATTCGAAACTAATACACCATTGCAACCATCATTACACGAACCACACTAAAGCGGTGTAGGCGAACACTTCAAACAATGCAAGTGTCCACTCAAATACAAACGTTATAAAAGTACGCCCATCAGGTCATGAACTGTCGTCACACGACCATCGCGTGTTTTTGTTGTAATCATGCTATCCTAATGCGAAAGTCTGAGCCACTTCATATATATATATGTCACTAAGTCGTTTCTGTTAATACGTGCGACTACTGGTACCTTCAATAACCTAATACAACATTAAAGTATCGATGTATGTATGTTATGCATATATACAGGTACGTAGGCTGGGGGTACAAAAACAACCCCCAACAGCACCCCCTCATCTTCCGAAATCATATGTTCACCTAAAACTCCATACCAAAATCTACTGGATTTTTAAAATGTACAATTACAGGTATAAAAAACCCACCCCACCATAAAACAAGTGTGTGTGTGTGTGTGTGTGTGTGTGTGTGTATATAGGGGAGAGAGATAGATAGGGGGGGGGGGAGAGAGAGAGAGAGAGAGAGAGAGAGAGAGAGAGAGAGAGAGAGAGAGAGAGAGAGGGAGGGAGGGAGGGAGGGAGAGAGCGTGCGTGCGTGCGTGCATGTGTGGGGTATGGGGTTGATTAGATGGACTTGTAGGTGTGGGTGTGTTACGTTATGTTAGTAATTATAATTAGAAATGCAATATCTTCGTAGCCATTCCATAGATGAAAAACATGTTTGTTGTTGTTCTGACATAGCTTCAATGCTTGCAACATTCTAGATTGCTTCAATAAAGCGGTATTTCGTCAATGCACATTTCTTTCAACTAAACGTCGAATAAATATCTTGGACATCTGACAAGAATTAGTTCATTTGTGTTTTTTTTATCAGTGACATTCTGGTGACCACCGGGAATACATGTGCTCCTACACTCGCTCCACGTGGGACGCCGTAACAATCATGTGGACGGAGCGACCTGCGTATAACGAAGCACGTGAAACACTGACACACATCCCCGGTAGTGCGTCGTCACGTCTTCAACTTGTCAGTCGAGTGGCTTCGGTGAGATATATATATAAGTGTGGCGTTCGTGTGCGTCATACAAAATCTCGTTGGCGACACAGTCATAATTCGTTGAACCGACCCGAAGTCTTTGCGCAGACCAAGGGCGGCGTAGTCTACACGGCACAAACATGAATGTTACACTAGCGATGGTGAGTGTATCAGTTTTGAGTTTAATTTATTTGTGACGCCTAATAATGTTAATTGCATACAGTTCCACGTACGCCCATGCTCAGTTGATTTTTCGGCAACATAAATATATTGATAACAACATTTAAAGACCGTGTTATGTCCGGCCGATCGGCATGTCGGCCATATATATTATTGTATGACTTTGGCAGGATACTGGGGAGGCGGGTTCACGCATATAGCAAATGCCTGGTGTTCTATAGCTAACATGTGACACTATTTCAACTACACCGAGTGTTGGAAACCGTCCGGAAGATATACCCGCTGAGCTTTTGTTAATATATGGGCACTTTCAATTGTCAGATAGATACTTTACATCAACTTAAATTAGTGTCTACAACAAAATGTAATACCACACAGAATCGATTTTGGAAAGGTCAATTACATATAATTATATATAAACGAATAAAAAAGGTTTGAACATGCTAACCAAGTTTCAATATATTCAGCGTAGGCACCATTCGGAAATATTACAAATTGTGTGAGACAAGTGCTCTTGCGCTTGTGTTTGGTCTCCTTTTGTAGAAACCAGCAGGAATTAATCACGTTTGGGCTGAACCAGCGTTGATCCATCACCGAAATGTCTTGATGGAACCTTTCGCCATGCTCATCGCTTACATCACCCAGATTAGGTGGAAAGAAATCCAGATGAGAATGCAGGAAGTGCATTTTAAGAGACATCCAACAGCCCACTTGCTGATAGGCCTTTAGTATGTTGTCCACTAATTCAGCACACTGTTCAGCTCCGATGAGCTGGGAACATTCTGACTTCAGATTTTGAATCAGCATACTCGATTGAGTCCAGAGCACATGCTCTTACCCCAGTAGCAAAGTCTTTGTTACCCGGTATTATGTAAACGTGACTTGACATCTTCATGCGAATATCAAGTTGACTTTGAACTGCACTCCCACACACAACAATTACTCGTGTAATTTTGTATATGGCAGACAAACAGTTGGTTGGTCCAAACAACGCGTGCTGTGTGTTTGTATGTGTGTGTAAGGTAACAACGTATGCTGCATGTATGTACACGTATAGGTACGGTAACAACGTGTGTTGTGTGTTTGTACGTGTGTGTAAGGTAACAACGGTAACAACGTGTGTTGTGTGTCTGTACGTGTGTGTAAGGTAACAACGTTATCTGCATGTATGTACACGTATAGGTACGGTAACAACGTGTGTTGTGTGTCTGAACGTGTGTAAGGTAACAACGTATGCTGCATGTATGTACACGTATAGGTACGGTAACAACGTGTGTTGTGTGTCTGAACGTGTGTGTAAGGTAACAACGTATGCTGCATGTATGTACACGTATAGGTACGGTAACAACGTGTGTTGTGTGTCTGTACGTGTGTGTAAGGTAACAACGTATGCTGCATGTATGTACACGTATAGGTACGGTAACAACGTGTTTTGTGTGTTTGTACGTGTGTGTAAGGTAACAACGGTAACAACGTGTGTTGTGTGTCTGTACGTGTGTGTAAGGTAACAACGTTATCTGCATGTATGTACACGTATAGGTACGGTAACAACGTGTGTTGTATGTCTGAACGTGTGTAAGGTAACAACGTATGCTGCATGTATGTACACGTATAGGTACGGTAACAACGTGTGTTGTGTGTCTGAACGTGTGTGTAAGGTAACAACGTTATCTGCATGTATGTACACGTATAGGTACGGTAACAACGTGTGTTGTGTGTCTGTACGTGAGTAAGGTAACAACGTATGCTGCATGTATGTACACGTATAGGTACGGTAACAACGTGTGTTGTGTGTCTGTACGTGTGTGTAAGGTAACAACGTATGCTGCATGTATGTACACGTATAGGTACGGTAACAACGTGTGTTGTGTGTTTGTACGGTAACAACATGTCCCGTATATCTTTGCGGTAACAATGTGTTCTGTATGTATATGTACAGTAACAACGTGTGTTGCATGTGTCTGTACGGTAACCACGTGTTATAAGCATGTACATATATCTTTCAGATATTCTCCGGGCTGCTTGCTATTGCCCTCTTGTCACCCGTCCCAGCCAGCCCTGAGACGTCAGATCCCGTCGTGTCGTGCCGACACACGTGCTTCGACCACTTCATCGCCCGGGTCGAGGTGTGTCGGCCGCGGGAGTCGACCGGCTACCCGACGGTCCTCTCGTGCGTCGTCAGCAAGAAGCGTGACCTGCGTGTGTGCTGCATGTCGTGTGCACGTCCATTTTGGTGATTTACCAAGCGCCTAGAGATAAAATGGTGCCCGTGATTTAATGAGGTGCATGGCGTATGTAATAAACAGGAGATTCGTTACTGAAGACGGGACAGATAAGATGCACACACAAGCCGAGAGGCGGCGAGACGTGAACGGAAGTTAGGATATGAACAGATATAAGATGGCGCACGAACAGTGTGACGACACAGAGGACCAGAAAGTCGGATTCTACTGCGAGAACTGCAGTAAAATCCAACGATTGCAGCGCTTTAGTATATTACTGCGAAGAATTTGTAGATTTTGTAAATATTATATTTAATGTGTACAAAAACTGTACATACTACTTTCAAATGTGACACTGTGATAAATAAACAGGCACACAATGCGAACTATGTTTTCTGGGTCGATTTAATATCTAAATGTGCAGAACATGCGAAGTAGCGACAGCGTAAACGGGAATACAACATGTGGACTTCTCATTATACACAGATACATCCACTGACAGTTCATGTCTATCGTGTAACGACGTGTAGGGCCTTCATACACGCTACCTTTCTACTACATCCGATCACACCCTTCTTATCACACAGATTCCCCTGATCCAACCATTATCCGTAGATTGTGCAAATAACACGTCTAGTCGGTGCTTTCGTACAAGCAACAACAAAGATTAAACACACCAAGCAAGGCTGACAGTTTTAAATCCGCAGCTCGTGTTACAATGCCTGGTAGGCGGCGTCTAGACGCTGTCAACGTAGAACAGCGCCGGTGGTGCCACCTCGTACAACATGTCAACAATTTCTTTCTACGTAGGCCTGTTACATGACGCCTGTATTCTATACCATCGCGTAACGTGTCAGTCAGCACCCCACGTACCGACCAAGTACCTACACAAACATAGTTGCACAAAACCTGGCTAGCTTTCAATTTTCAAAAGGTCGATGTAACAATGCCACTACTACAGTGCCATAACATGTTGTGTTAGCATCAACTTTATCTATCCAAGTGTCTTATGCATGGTGATCATTGAAAGGCAAGTGAACATTACAACATACACAAAACGTCAACTGATAATCTTAAGCGCCTTCATATGCGTCGCTGTACGTACACACAGTTTACAAAGTTACACACATGTCTTAGCACACGCAACCACTGAATGGTCATGGTCCGCTCTGGAGACAGCCTGGTGCAATTGTCCACCAACTACAGCTCCTGGATGCAGTGCTCAATACTCAGCACCATGTTCGCCACCGACACCGCCGTGTTGAGTGCCTTCGTTGACGCGAGAAACAAATCGAGAACATCACAAGTCTAAGACACCGTCGTGTCTGCGTTCGAGTCCCGTCGGTTTCCCTGGCTGTGAGTTGAATTCCAACATGCCAGTGTTCCGCATTTGCCCACACTGGCACGTCGTCATCACCGTCGGAAAGATCGTGTTGCTTACTTCCACAGCCGGTGGTACCCGCCAAGCGTGGTGATGCTGCGAGTCGGTGACAACGCAACCGTCACTTCTGTTCACCGTTGTGGCAATGTGTCTCAGATTAGCTGCAAAACTGTCTACGACTGTCTGCAGCTGGAGCCTGCTGCAGACGTGTTCTTTCGTCCACTCGAGCCACTTCTCCGAGAACTGCAGATAGAAATATGACACGTTAACTAAGTAATAATAATAATTAAATTTATAACTAAAATCCAAAGTCATCTCTGTTCGGCAGTGTTTATAAACAATAAATTAATATACTAAATAATAAATATATAATAATAACAATACTAATACAAATAAAGAAAATTAAAATACCTAAGACAACATCACACCACACATATAAGTTTGTACAAAATATAAAGTACTGTACCACTGGTAGTTAAATAACTAACTAAATAAATATACTGCATATTCGGATTTGCATTAAAATAAGAATTAATATAAAAATAATAAGAAATGGATAATAAAGATTGCACATCATAATACACATGAGTTTGTCAAAGGAATACCTGGGGTACAAAATTCATCATTTGGCAAAGATTGAGGTTGACCACTGTAGAAAATGTTTACAGGGAAATTATATATACAATTTGTGACCCCAACAGAAGATTCAAATTCCAAGTCAACATTGTAAAATCATTATCAACATTCTGAATGGTGCAAAAACCAAATTAATATATTTAAATATAAATTAAAAATAGAAACAGTTCATGTCACATCTGACAAATATGCCTACTTTACCTGGTATGGTTTTAATTCATAGTTTCACACCATACTATCATAACAGGTTTCGTTATATTATATGTAACTAAAAAACGGATAACAAATTTATAATAATAACAAAACTTTATTTATACACTGTCAACTCCGGGGCTAATGCTCCGTTCATGGGTGTTTACAAAATGCAGCAAGAAGTTAACAAACTAAGTCTTACGCAATTTATATATAATAAAATTATATGTAATAAAATTAAAGGTACAATGAAATGGAAAAGCAATTGGCAAAAATTTTGAAAAGCTAAACAGACTGGATAGAAGCTACAAATACAGACAAAATTATAATAAATATATTGAATACCTATTAGAATCACATGCTAAGAGGCATACAAAATTAATTAAAACTGTTCATGTAAATAATACAAATGTTAGATTACGTTGAACTATATTAGGTCAAGAAATGTTTTCAGTTGTGCAGATATTTACACCTCATGTAATGTCATCCCCAGCTTCATACTGCGTGTGATATTACTGATGAGGTGTGTGACAAGGTGGGTCACTAGGTCATAACGTTGGCCTGATACATAGGTGTAGGCATTGCTGGGAGACCGACTCTCAACATTGGTAACAGATGAAGGAGGAAGTCTCTCAACTGACCGTGCTCGTTACGACGTGCGCCAGGTGCGACAGCCGCTCCCTGCCAGGGCTAGAGGCTGCTGGGACGCCATTCGAAGAACCTGCTCGGACGTCTTGCAGGCACTCTGAAAGCAGACTCAACATTCAGACACCAAGTTTCAACAATACCATGACGTGATGGACATACTTGACATTGTCTGAGTGGAAGACTGGAAGGAAGGCAGATCAGATCAGGTGTTATGTAAATCAGTATAACAGAAAATGCTTTAATGGCAATTAGTATTAATGAGCTTGTTGATGCTTGCTTGCCGATTGTGGTATTTAAATTGTCCTACACACACACGCACATACATATTCTCCCCTCTCCCTCTCTCTTGATCTATCTGTCTCTCCCTCTTGCTCTATCTCTCTCTCCCTCTTGCTCTATCTCTCTCTCCCTCTTGCTCTATCTCTCTCTCCCTCTTGCTCTATCTCTCTCTCTCTCTTGCTCTATCTCTCTCTCTCTTGCTCTATCTCTCCCTCTCTCTTGCTCTATCTCTCCCTCTCTCTTACTCTATCTCTCCCTCTCTCTTGCTCTATTTCTCCATCTCTTGCTCTATGTCTCTCTCTCTTGTTCTATGACTTCTATCTCTCTCTCTCCCTCACTCTGTCTCTCCCTCTCTCTAGCTTTGTCTCTCTCTCTCTCTCTCTTGCTCTATCTCTCTCTCTGTTGCTTTATCTCTCCCTCTTGCTCTATCTCTCTCTTGCTGTATCTCTCTCTCTCTTGCTCTATCTCTCTCTCGCTTTATCTCTCCCTCTCTCTTGCTCTCCCTCGCTCTTTCTTGCTCTATCTCTCTCTCTTGCTCTATCTCTCCTTCTCTCTTGCTCTATCTCTCTCTCCCTCCCTCGCTCTGTCTCTCTCTTGCTCTATCTCTCTTTTAGCATTTTAGCGATGGACCAAAACCATTATATTACACTGGGTCAAAACCATTAGTTACACTGTCAGTCATCAACACCACCTACACTCTAGCCTACTCAACTCTAGTATGATAAATGATAGACGATAGACGGGGGGGGGGGGGGTAACTGTATGATAGGCTGTAAATTATACACTAAACTCCTCAATAAATACACTAACTTAGTCCTAGTACAGTCAGTTGGCCTAACACTACAAGTACAACACTCACTACATTTTTGCATTACACATTTCTTTTGGGTTGGCCGTGGCGTCCTTTCGCTGTCAGCCATCATTTCATGCCGCGTGACTTCGTTTTGTTTTATCGCGGAAATGCGATTTTTTCATAATGCTGTTTCCTATTGGTTACATTACGACCAGACTCAACGAATGAAAAACCATGTCACAACATGCTGCATACATATGCTGCCACCTGTTTTATATAGTGCAACCTAAATTTCAGTGATTACCCAACATGGTCAGTCCGTAATATTTTAATCCCTCACCGTAATACCGTAATTTGAGGTGACTTTCCGGAATGATTCCGGACAATCCGGAATGGTAGGCAGGTCTGTATATATACATATTTCTCAGAACATTGTATTGGTGATGCAAATAAATACATGTAGTGCCTAATAAAAACCATATAAGGTGGAACTAACAACAGTAAATAACCTTAGACCCAAATAAAAAGCATAGGGTGGAACTGCTGACATTAGTCATTACATAAGTGTACAGACCCGAGTAAGACCGTATAGGGTGGAACTGCTGACATTAGTCATTACATCAGTGTACAGACACGAGTAAGACCATATAGGGTGGAACTGCTGACATTAGTCATTACATCAGTGTACAGACCCGAGTAAGACCGTCTAGGGTGGAACTGCTGACATTAGTCATTACATCAGTGTACAGACCCGAATAAGACCGTATAGGCTGGTATTTTTTGTACAAATAAATAGCCGTACATATACGCTTATTTGGAATGCAATAGTAACACACTTTACCTCTCCCACGTTAATCTAAATCACAACCGAAATGTAAACAACTTCTTAAACTCGTGTTACAGCCAAATCTCACAGGAGTAAACAATGATGGGTGTATAAGAAACAATGACACACTATTAAAATTGCTTATTTCTACACAAAGGTTATCTTATAAATAAGTTCAAATCTATAACAGAATAATGTACTGAAATCTTGGAAATGTAAGCAATGCTTTTTTGAATTAGAAAAGTACAATTACATTGTTTTAATTTCAATACACTATGATGAACCACTCAACAAGATATAACATTCATTATGTAATATTTACAGATGACAACAAAATAAAAACAGGATTTGCCTGTATTATTTTATGCCCTGCCCTTACAGGATGAACCTTAAAAACACATAAAACCATGTCTGCATTATTTACACGTTTAGTACCTTCACAGCTTTAATATTAATTTGTATTACTTACTAGTTGTATAATTGTATTCAAGTAGAAGTGAGCACACACTGTACAACCTATAGACCCAGGAATTCCTTTTACTTTATTTGCCTGAAATAAGTAGTAGACGCAGAGAGCAAATACGAAACTTTCATGAATATATATATATATACCAATGGAGAGGTCAATGTTCAACATTTAAAATAAATACACTCATTATATATATATAACTCCATGGTAAACAAAGTCTAAAAACAATCTAAATAATAAACAAATTACATAAAGCTATAATATATGACTCAGCATAATATATTATGTTAAAGATATTGAGAATGGGCTGATCATCAAAGGATCTTGCTGTCACTGTGTCAACACAGCTGGCATTATTTAAATAGAATCAGCGTGTCTTGTTTACATTTTTATATTTTGCCGTCAAAATATTCAAAGAAATTGTGAACTATACTTTGGGTTTAAATATTAAATGCAATTTGGCAGACAGTATATATGTTCAACATATTTATTCTAATATTAAGAGCAATTATATTTGTAAAGGAGGCACATACAGCCTCGTCTTAGCAGGAATACAAACCAACCCACCTGCTTGCCGCGTCCGCTGTGATAGTCAGAGTAAATTACTGTCCCCCGTCCCTCTTTCCAACGGTCATACCAATCACTTTGATGTCACCGTCTTGAGCAACAAACTTGGAGTTGTACTGCAGACGATACCAGCCCCAGTGAATGGCCGCTATTGTGGGTATACAAATAACTAACACAATGTTTTTACGCAGGATCCCAGCAACGCCACTCATAATTCGTCGATCTGCAACAGAGAAACAATTCTTTAGGCTTTAGGCCTATCCATGGTTATACATAAAATGATTTATTCTTGGGTCAAGAATGCCATTATAATTTACCCGCTAGGCTGTTGCAATTGGTCCGGACCCGAACATACTATGAAACAGCTATAGCTCTGACATTTAACTGGTGCATTAAGCAATGCGAATGTACTGGTAAAATATTGCAGTAGCTACAGTTTCATCGCTACCAGACAACATTATGAAACAGCTATAGGTCCGGCACTGACTGCCGGAATATCACAGCTGCTACATTATAACAATTTATTAATGAGTTACAGAACTGAAAACTATTTATCCCATGTGTCTATGTTTCTGTACATATTTTGTAATGCATTTTACTTCCATTTGATTATATAACAAAAAATGGGACCTACCGTGAGGTAGTTATTTCATGGATATTGTTCTATCAAAACCATATGACTTGCATAAGCATGAGTGTATTTTTATAATGTGAGCCAAATGCTGCTTTGAATTCTCTGTGAGGTCATTCCATACCAAATCAACCAATCAAAATCCAGAAATCTTCCCGGGTGACCAGCTCTGATTTTTATGAAATCTATCTAAATGGTGGCTGCTTGCAGAATTCAATGCAAAATTACAATTATTTACAAAGTTATGGTTGATTGAATGTAGGGCCTGTTGTACTTTTTTCTTACTCGCAAGTATGGCATGTTATTTTTAAGATTTTTGAATGCTAATAACTTTTACTATTTTAAAGATATTAAGCTACAAGTTGCTATATTATCTCATTTTTACCTGGAGAATCTGATTCAACACAAAGTTAAAACTTGGAATTTATATGTAGCAAATGCATGTATGTTAATCATATCAAAAGCTCATGATGCTAGATAATTGCCCGCATGGCCAAACATATATTTTTCCTCGTATTTTGACCTGTCACACTTTAATATTACGCTTGATTCAGAGAAGCTTTCTTTTGGAGAAGCACCTATAGGTACAATATACTCCAAACCAAATAACACTTATTGTCTGTGATGAATGAACAGGTAGTAGTGGTACCCCAAAATCTGAAAAATATAATTCTGGACTGAACAAAAGTACAACTTTAGGTGTTTCCACCTCTGAAACTATCAAATGACAGCAACAAATTTGTTCAGAACCCGATTCTTCGGGTAAAATTAAATAATATAGCAATTTGTGGCTTAATATCTTTAAAATAATGAAAGTTATTAGTATTCAAAAATCATAAAAATAACATGCCATAGTCGCGAGTATGAAAAAAGTACAATTCAATCAACCATAACTTTGTAAATAATTGGAATTGGGTACTGAAATTTTGCATGCAGCCACCATTTAGACAGGTGCACATGGGTGAAATTTCATAAAAATCGGAGACCATCACCTGGGGACCTCTGGTTGAGTTGGCACGGAATGACCCTGTGTAGATTTCTGTTAATTGGTTCGTACCATCCTCGCAAGCCAGGCCTGTTTGCCATGCAAAACTAGCCCTGGCAGATCTCCTATGCGAAGTGCGGAAGTTAGCCGAGTCAACCTAGTAATTGATTTTGCAACTCGCGACTGCATCATCCGTGAGAACAGCGCAAATACCCGCCCCAATTTGAAGAATCCCAATATATAATGACCTGTTCACCCATTAGCATAAGCAGCTGAGCGGTATTGTGTATTCAAATAATTGCTTGTCAACAAAATTAAAATAGTCCCGGTATGCGCGCGCATCTAATATTCTGAACTTTGCTATGAAAACCCCGCCCCCTTCTGGCAGCTAAAATCTTCGTTCGGGAAGTGCGACTTTAACAGCGATTTCATTGGTTATAAATCGTTGCCATTTAATTTCACCTTTTTATTTCGAACGCGTATACAAGTTATTTGTTGACCTATAGAACGCCTATCGTGTATAATAGGGCACCATATCTTTGTTTTCGCACAGAAATGTCTACTAATGAAGTAAACCGAAAAACCCCGAAATTTAACATTGATTAGATAGGAGTGAATCAAACCACTCGCTTGGAACAAAGATGGCGATACGCAGTGCTCTATAGCGACGATTTAGGCATCGAACAAAATCGTTTTTTTAGTTTGTCTTATAAATGAGTACGTTTCTGTTAACATTAATGTATACTTATATAGTATATATTCAAATATGTAGCATGAAACAGCTGCATTTCATTTCCCCTTTAAGTGAATCAACCTGAATGTGCCAAGACCATCTATCTTCACTACCCGTTCTGTTGCACATTAATCGTGATTACGAAGTTCAATCAAAAGCAATCATTTTCACATATCGTGCCATTAAAGAAACTCTTATATGAACGTTGAATGTCGTCACAATTGCTGTTGTTATTTTTCAATAAGTAGCCGTAGGATTGCCGTTTATTTGTAACATCACTCACATCAGTATTGCCGGATTGGTGGTTAGCAGACATGGGTTCAATTCGTAATTGAATTGGAAATGAATTGAATTGATCAAAACATGCATTAAATCAAAACATAGTGAATTTGAATTGAATAGGAATTGAATCCTATAAAATAATATAATATATGTATATATATATATAATATATATATAACATAGCTCATACTACCCTTGTTTCTCCTTCAAACTGTTGTTCCGCCTTCTCTCTTAACATACTGGTCTTGCTTGCGAGTTTCCCCACTATGGTACTTGCTGTATTAGTTACACCGGCTGACATGCGCGGTACGGTAAAAACACTCACCTTCTAAAGCATTACGTTCAAAGCACTGCTGGTTGAGCAAATGTTCAAAACACTCCACACTCCAGATTGTGATTAGTGTAAGTTCGAAACACTACAGCGCTCACGTTCTAAACTTATCGGTTTTATCGTAACATCTTGATTGTGGGATATTTAACACCTTCAACATTCACCATACTTTGATGATGATAATTTAATAAACCATTTAACGAACAAGCAAAACGTATCGTGCTAAGCCTAAACTGTCAGAGTTTAAATGCAAAAATTGACGAAATTAAAATAAAGTTAGAGACATTCAAAAGTAGTGGCTGTGAGATTAGTGCTCTATGTCTACAGCAAACATGGCTCGATGAAGAGGCTGACACTTCTTTATTTAAAATAGATGGATATACATTAATATGCCAAGGTAAAATCTGTAGTGCACATGCTGGCCTGACAATCTACCTCAGCAACAAAAACAATTACACATCTGTAAATATCCATGCTAATACAGGCACTTGAAATAGCATGTTGTGCATGAAGAATAAAATAATTCTGGGAAATATATATAGACCACCTAGAGATATAATTGAAAACTACAGTATATTTACAGACGAATTTCCATCAAATTTAGTTGATTTACAAAAATCTAAAAGTGAAATAATAATTTCAGGATATTACAATATTGATTTGCTTTAAATTAACGAAAAACCCATAATATGTGAATATTTTGACATGATCGTTTCACATTCCATAAAATTACTATGCCAACACGACTTTCAGAATATTATGGAACACTCACTGATATTTTGTTATGCAATTTGTCAAAAGGATTCTTAAAATCATCAACTGGTGTTTTAGTGAGCAATATTTCTGATCTCTTTCCATACTTTCTAAATTTGGACTATGTCATAACCACTAGTGCGATACCAGGGTTTATACGAATAAAACAACAAAATCATGACTCCCTCAATAAAATTGAAATAATAAACTGAAATATTTACGATAAACTTAACACAGATACTCATGAAAACAACAATATCCTCGATGAAATTTTTACTGCAGTTATGGATAAATTTCTACCTATTAAAGGAATAACATTTTAGAAATATAAACATAAGAAAACTACTTGGATTACCAACCAATCAATCTGGCAGTTAATATTTCCATTTACATTCTAGTCGACAACGTATGCCCTGTTGTTGTTCATCTACATTCGTTGGATGACGTCAGACAAATAACTACATCACTTCCAAAGAGGTCGGATACATTAAAATGAGGCTATTACAACAAATATGTTTCACTTTTTTAAAGACTAGTATCATGTTTACCTATAAGCACAGTGTGACACCAACGACAGCAACAAATGTGGGTCTTAGTTGGAATATCCCGTCTCATTTGACTCATATGGCAGTAACTCATAATTGTACGTTTTTATAAGTATTGTACATTAGTTGTTTAGTGTTTGTTTTTGTTTTCATACTGAACTATTTTGTGTAATGTTTGTTTGTTTTGTTTTGAGATAAATATATGTGTCTTCCTTCGTGTTGCAATAGCATTGTCTTCCATCAACACGTTCACTGTGGTGTTCGACGATTCATCGCTGCTCCAAAGTTCTGCTTTGGTCAATCATACCATGGAAATGGACTAGACAGTTGTGTAAGTCTATTGCTCATGGATTCGAAACTAATACACCATTGCAACCATCATTACACGAGCCACACTAAAGCGGTGTAGGCGAACAGTTCAAACAATGCAAGTGTCCACTCAAATACAAACGTTTTAAAAGTACGCCCATCAGGTCATGAACTGTCGTTACACGACCATCGCGTGTTTTTGTTGTAATCATGCTATCCTAATGCGAAAGTCTGAGCCACTTCATATATATACATATTACTAAGTCGTTTCTGTTAATACGTGCGACTACTGGTACCTTCAATAACCTAATACAACATTAAAGTATCGATGTATGTATGTTATGCATATATACAGGTACGTAGGCTGGGGGTACAAAAACAACCCCCAACAGCACCCCCTCATCTTCCGAAATCATATGTTCACCTAAAACTCCATACCAAAATCTACTGGATTTTTAAAATGTACAATTACAGGTATAAAAAACCCACCCCACCATAAAACAAGTGTGTGTGTGTGTGGGTGGGTGGGTGGGTGTGTGTGTATAGGGGAGAGAGATAGATAGGGGGGGGGGAGAGAGAGAGAGAGAGAGAGAGAGAGAGAGAGAGAGAGAGAGAGAGAGGGAGGGAGAGAGAGAGCGTGCGTGCGTGCGTGCGTGCGTGCGTGCGTGCGTGCGTGCATGTGTGGGGTATGGGGTTGATAGATGGACTTGTAGGTGTGGGTGTGTTACGTTATGTTAGTAATTATAATTAGAAATGCAATATATTCGTAGCCATTCCATAGATGAAAAACATGTTTGTTGTTGTTCTGACATAGCTTCAATGCTTGCAACATTCTAGATTGCTTCAATAAAGCGGTATTTCGTCACGGCACATTTCTTTCAACTAAACGTCGAATAAATATCTTGGACATCTGACAAGAATTAGTTTATTTGTGGTTTTTTTATCAGTGACATTCTGGTGACCACCGGGAATACATGTGCTCCTACACTCGCTCCACGTGGGACGCCGTAACAATCATGTGGACGGAGCGACCTGCGTATAACGAAGCACGTGAAACACTGACACACATCCCCGGTAGTGCGTCGTCACGTCTTCAACTTGTCAGTCGAGTGGCTTCGGTGAGATATATATATAAGTGTGGCGTTCGTGTGCGTCATACAAAATCTCGTTGGCGACACAGTCATAATTCGTTGAACCGACCCGAAGTCTTTGCGCAGACCAAGGGCGGCGTAGTCTACACGGCACAAACATGAATGTTACACTAGCGATGGTGAGTGTATCAGTTTTGATAGTTTAATTTATTTGTGACGCCTAATAATGTTAATTGCATACAGTTCCACGTACGCCCATGCTCAGTTGATTTTTCGGCAACATAAATATATTGATAACAACATTTAAAGACCGTGTTATGTCCGGCTGATCGGCATGTCGGCCATAGATATTATTGTATGACTTTGGCAGGAGACTGGGGAGGCGGGTTCACGCATATAGCAAATGCCTGGTGTTCTATAGCTAACATGTGACACTATTTCAACTACACCGAGTGTTGGAAACCGTCCGGAAGATATACCCGCTGAGCTTTTGTTAATATATGGGCACTTTCAATTGTCAGATAGATACTTTACATCAACTTAAATTAGTGTCTACAACAAAATGTAATACCACACAGAATCGATTTTGGAAAGGTCAATTACACTGAACAACAACAACAAATGTTTCGTTTATAATATATATATATAAACGAATAAAAAAGGTTTGAACATGCTAACCAAATTTCAATATATTCAGCGTAGGCACCATTCGGAAATATTACAAATTGTGTGAGACAAGTGCTCTTGCGCTTGTGTTTGGTCTCCTTTTGTAGAAACCAGCAGTAATTAATCACATTTGGGCTGAACCAGCGTTGATCCATCACCGAAATGTCTTGATGGAACCTTTCGCCATGCTCATCGCTTACATCACCCAGATTAGGTGGAAAGAAATCCAGATGAGAATGCAGGAAGTGCATTTTAAGAGACATCCAACAGCCCACTTGCTGATAGGCCTTTAGCATGTTGTCCACTAATTCAGCACACTGTTCAGCTCCGATGAGCTGGGAACATTCTGACTTCAGATTTTGAATCAGCATACTCGATTGAGTCCAGAGCACATGCTCTTACCCCAGTAGCAAAGTCTTTGTTACCCGGTATTATGTAAACGTGACTTGACATCTTCATGCGAATATCAAGTTGACTTTGAACTGCACTCTCACACACAACAATTACTCGTGTAATTTTGTATATGGCAGACAAACAGTTGGTTGGTCCAAACAACGCGTGCTGTGTGTTTGTATGTGTGTGTAAGGTAACAACGTATGCTGCATGTATGCACACGTATAGGTACGGTAACAACGTGTTTTGTGTGTTTGTACGTGTGTGTAAGGTAACAACGGTAACAACGGTAACAACGTGTGTTGTGTGTCTGTACGTGTGTAAGGTAACAATGTATGCTGCATGTATGTACACGTATAGGTACGGTAACAACGTGTGTTGTGTGTCTGAACGTGTGTGTAAGGTAACAACGTTATCTGCATGTATGTACACGTATAGGTACGGTAACAACGTGTGTTGTGTGTCTGTACGTGTGTAAGGTAACATCGTATGCTGCATGTATGTACACGCAAAGGTACGGTAATAACGTGTGTTGTGTGTTTGTACGGTAACAACATGTCCCGTATATCTTTGCGGTAACAATGTGTTCTGTATGTATATGTACAGTAACAACGTGTGTTGCATGTGTCTGTACGGTAACCACATGTGTTATAAGCATGTACATATATCTTTCAGATATTCTCCGGGCTGCTTGCTATTGCCCTCTTGTCACCCGTCCCAGCCAGCCCTGAGACGTCAGATCCCGTCGTGTCGTGCCGACACACGTGCTTCGACCACTTCATCGCCCGGGTCGAGGTGTGTCGGCCGCAGGAGTCGACCGGCTACCCGACGGTCCTTTCGTGCGTCGTCAGCAAGAAGCGTGACCTGCGTGTGTGCTGCATGTCGTGTGCACGTCCATTTTGGTGATTTACCAAGCGCCTAGAGATAAAATGGTGCCCGTGATTTAATGAGGTGCATGGCGTATGTAATAAACAGGAGCTTCGTTACTGAAGACGGGACAGATAAGATGCACACACAAGCCGAGAGGCGGCGAGACGTGAACGGAAGTTAGGATATGAACATATATAAGATGGCGCACGAACAGTGTGACGACACAGAGGACCAGAAAGTCGGATTCTACTGCGAGAACTGCAGTAAAATCCAACGATTGCAGCGCTTTAGTATATTACTGCGAAGAATTTGTAGATTTTGTAAATATTATATTTAATGTGTACAAAAACTGTACATACTACTTTCAAATGTGACACTGTGATAAATAAACAGGCATACAATGCGAACTATGTTTTCTGGGTCGATTTAATATCTAAATGTGCAGAACATGCGAAGTAGCGACAGCGTCAACGGGAATACAACATGTGGACTTCTCATTATACACAGATACATCCACTGACAGTTCATGTCTATCGTGTAACGACGTGTAGGGCCTTCATACACGCTACCTTTCTACTACATCCGATCACACCCTTCTTATCACACAGATTCCCCTGATCCAACCATTATCCGTAGATTGTGCAAATAACACGTCTAGTCGGTGCTTTCGTACAAGCAACAACAAAGATTAAACACACCAAGCAAGGCTGACAGTTTTAAATCCGCAGCTCGTGTTACAATGCCTGGTAGGCGGCGTCTAGACGCTGTCAACGTAGAACAGCGCCGGTGGTGCCACCTCGTACAACATGTCAACAATTTCTTTCTACGTAGGCCTGTTACATGACGCCTGTATTCTATACCATCGCGTAACGTGTCAGTCAGCACCCCACGTACCGACCAAGTACCTACACAAACATAGTTGCACAAAACCTGGCTAGCTTTCAATTTTCAAAAGGTCGATGTAACAATGCCACTACTACAGTGCCATAACACGTTGTGTTAGCATCAACTTTATCTATCCAAGTGTCTTATGCATGGTGATCATTGAAAGGCAAGTGAACATTACAACATACACAAAACGTCAACTGATAATCTTAAGCGCCTTCATATGCGTCGCTGTACGTACACACAGTTTACAAAGTTACACATATGTCTTAGCACACGCAACCACTGAATGGTCATGGTCCGCTCTGGAGACAGCCTGGTGCAATTGTCCACCAACTACAGCTCCTGGATGCAGTGCTCAATACTCAGCACCATGTTCGCCACCGACACCGCCGTGTTGAGTGCCTTCGTCGAGAAACAAATCGAGAACATCACAAGTCTAAGACACCGTCGTGTCTGCGTCCGAGTCCCGTCGGTTTCCCTGGCTGTGAGTTGAATTCCAACTTGCCAGTGTTCCGCATTTGCCCACACTGGCACGTCGTCATCACCGTCGGAAAGATCGTGTTGCTTACTTCCACAGCCGGTGGCACCCGCCAAGTGTGGTGATGCTGCGAGTCGGTGACAACGCAACCGTCACTTCTGTTCACCGTTGTGGCAATGTGTCTCAAATTAGCTGTAAAACTGTCTACGACTGTCTGCAGCTGGAGCCTGCTGCAGACGTATTCTTTCGTCCACTCGAGCCACTTCTCCGAGAACTGCAGATAGAAATATGACACGTTAACTAAGTAATAATAATAATTAAATTTATAACTAAAATCCAAAGTAATCTCTGTTCGGCAGTGTTTATAAACAATAAATTAATATACTAAATAATAAATATATAATAATAACAATACTAATACAAATAAAGAAAATTAAAATACCTAAGACAACATCACACCACACATATAAGTTTGCACAAAATATAAAGTACTGTACCACTGGTAGTTAAATAACTAACTAAATAAATATACTGCATATTCGGATTTGCATTAAAATAAGAATTAATATAAAAATAATAAGAAATGGATAATAAAGATTGCACATCATAATACACTTGAGTTTGTCAAAGGAATACCTGGGGTACAAAATTCATCATTTGGCAAAGATTGAGGTTGACCATTGTAGAAAATGTTTACATGGAAATTATATATACAATTTGTGACCCCAAAAGAAGATTCAAATTCCAAGTCAACATTGTAAAATCATTATCAACATTCTGAATGGTGCAAAAACCAAATTAATATATTTAAATATAAAATAAAAATAGAAACAGTTCATGTCACATCTGACAAATAGCCTACTTTACCTGGTATGGTTTTAATTCATAGTTTCACACCATACTATCATAACAGGTTTCGTTATATTATAATATGTAACTAAAAAACGGATAACAAATTTATAATAATAACAAAACTTTATTTATACACTGTCAACTCCGGGGCTAATGCTCCGTTCATGGGTGTTTACAAAATGCAGCAAGAAGTTAACAAACTAAGTCTTACGCAATTTATATATAATAAAATTATATGTAATAAAATTAAAGGTACAATGAAATGGAAAAGCAATTGGCAAAAATTTTGAAAAGCTAAACTGACTGGATAGAAGCTACAAATACAGACAAAATTATAATAAATATATTGAATACCTATTAGAATCACATGCTAAGAGGCATACAAAATTAATTAAAACTGTTCATGTAAATAATACAAATGTTAGATTACGTTGAACTATATTAGGTCAAGAAATGTTTTCAGTTGTGCAGATATTTACACCTCATGTAATGTCATCCCCAGCTTCACACTGCGTGTGATATTACTGATGAGGTGTGTGACAAGGTGGGTCACTAGGTCATAACGTTGGCCTGATACATAGGTGTAGGCATTGCTGGGAGACCGACTCTCAACATTGGTAACAGATGAAGGAGGAAGTCTCTCAACTGACCGTGCTCGTTACGACGTGCGCCAGGTGCGACAGCCGCTCCCTGCCAGGGCTAGAGGCTGCTGGGACGCCATTCGAAGAACCTGCTCGGACGTCTTGCAGGCACTCTGAAAGCAGACTCAACATTCAGACACCAAGTTTCAACAATACCATGACGTGATGGACATACTTGACATTGTCTGAGTGGAAGACTGGAAGGAAGGCAGATCAGATCAGGTGTTATGTAAATCAGTATAACAGAAAATGCTTTAATGGCAATTAGTATTAATGAGCTTGTTGATGCTTGCTTGCCGATTGTGGTATTTAAATTGTCCTACACACACACGCACATACATATTCTCCCCTCTCCCTCTCTCTTGATCTATCTCTCTCTCCCTCTTGCTCTATCTCTCTCTCCCTCTTGCTCTATCTCTCTCTCCCTCTTGCTCTATCTCTCTCTCCCTCTTGCTCTACCTCTCTCTCCCTCTCCCTCTTGCTCTATCTCTCTCTCTCTTGCTCTATCTCTCTCTCTCTCTTGCTCTATCTCTCCCTCTCTCTTGCTCTATCTCTCCCTCTCTCTTGCTCTATCTCTCTCTCTCTTGTTCTATGACTTCTATCTCTCTCTCTCCCTCACTCTGTCTCTCCCTCTCTCTAGCTTTGTCTCTCTCTCTCTCTCTCTTGCTCTATCTCTCTCTCTGTTGCTTTATCTCTCCCTCTTGCTCTATCTCTCTCTTGCTGTATCTCTCTCTCTCTTGCTCTATCTCTCTCTCTCGCTCTATCTCTCCCTCTCTCTTTCTTGCTCTATCTCTCTCTCTTGCTCTATCTCTCCCTCTCTCTTGCTCTATCTCTCTCTCCCTCCCTCGCTCTGTCTCTCTCTTGCTCTATCTCTCTTTTAGCGTTTTAGCGATGGACCAAAACCATTATATTACACTGGGTCAAAACCATTAGTTACACTGTCAGTCATCAACACCACCTACACTCTAGCCTACTCAACTCTAGTATGATAAATGATAGACGATAGACGGGGGGGGGGGGGGGGGTAACTGTATGATAGGCTGTAAATTATACACTAAACTCCTCAATAAATACACTAACTTAGTCCTAGTACAGTCAGTTGGCCTAACACTACAAGTACAACACTCACTACATTTTTGCATTACACATTTCTTTTGGGTTGGCCGTGGCGTCCTTTCGCTGTCAGCCATCATTTCATGCCGCGTGACTTCGTTTTGTTTTATCGCGGAAATGCGATTTTGTCATAACGCTGTTTCCTATTGGTTACATTACGACCAGACTCAACGAATGAAAAACCATGTCACAACATGCTGCATACATATGCTGCCACCTGTTTTATATAGTGCAACCTAAATTTCAGTGATTACCCAACATGGTCACAGTCCGTAATATTTTCATCCCTCACCGTAATACCGTAATTTGAGGTGACTTTCCGGAATGATTCCGGACAATCCGGAATGGTAGGCAGGTCTGTATATATACATATTTCTCAGAACATTGTATTGGTGATGCAAATAAATACATGTAGTGCCTAATAAAAAACATATAAGGTGGAACTAACAACAGTAAATAACCTTAGACCCAAATAAAAAGCATAGGGTGGAACTGCTGACATTAGTCATTACATAAGTGTACAGACCCGAGTAAGACCGTATAGGGTGGAACTGCTGACATTAGTCATTACATAAGTGTACAGACCCGAGTAAGACCGTATAGGGTGGAACTGCTGACATTAGTCATTACATCAGTGTACAGACACGAGTAAGACCGTATAGGGTGGAACTGCTGACATTAGTCATTACATCAATGTACAGACCCGAGTAAGACCGTCTAGGGTGGAACTGCTGACATTAGTCATTACATCAGTGTACAGACCCGAATAAGACCGTATAGGCTGGTATTTTTTGTACAAATAAATAGCCGTACATATACGCTTATTTGGAATGCAATAGTAACACACTTTACCTCTCCCACGTTAATCTAAATCACAACCGAAATGTAAACAACTTCTTAAACTCGTGTTACAGCCAAATCTCACAGGAGTAAACAATGATGGGTGTATAAGAAACAATGACACACTATTAAAATTGCTTATTTCTACACAAAGGTTATCTTATAAATAAGTTCAAATCTATAACAGAATAATGTGCTGAAATCTTGGAAATGTAAGCAATGCTTTTTTGAATTAGAAAAGTACAATTACATCGTTTTAATTTCAATACACTATGATGAACCACTCAACAAGATATAACACTCATTATGTAATATTTACAGATGACAAAAAAATAAAAACAGGATTTGCCTGTATTATTTTATGCCCTGCCCTTACAGGATGAACCTTAAAAACACATAAAACCATGTCTGCATTATTTACACGTTTAGTACCTTCACAGCTTTAATATTAATTTGTATTACTTACTAGTTGTATAATTGTATTCAAGTAGAAGTGAGCACGCACTGTACAACCTATAGACCTAGGAATTCCTTTTATTTTATTTGCCTGAAATAAGTAGTAGACGCAGAGAGCAAATACGAAACTTTCATGCATATATATATATATATACCAATGGAGAGGTCAATGTTCAACATTTAAAATAAATACACTCATTATATATATATAACTCCATGGTAAACAAAGTCTAAAAACAATCTAAATAATAAACAAATTACATAAAGCTATAATATATGACTCAGCATAATATATTATGTTAAAGATATTGAGAATGGGCTGATCATCAAAGGATCTTGCTGTCACTGTGTCAACACAGCTGGCATTATTTAAATAGAATCAGCGTGTCTTATTTACATTTTTTTTATTTTGCCGTCAAAATATTCAAAGAAATTGTGAACTATACTTTGGGTTTAAATATTAAATGCAATTTGGCAGACAGTATATATGTTCAACATATTTATTCTAATATTAAGAGCAATTATATTTGTAAAGTAGGCACATACAGCCTCATCTTAGCAGGAATACAAACCAACCCACCTGCTTGCCGCGTCCGCTGTGATAGTCAGAGTAAATTACTGTCCCCCGTCCCTCTTTCCAACGGTCATACCAATCACTTTGATGTCACCGTCTTGAGCAACAAACTTGGAGTTGTACTGCAGACGATACCAGCCCCAGTGAATGGCCGCTATTGTGGGTATACAAATAACTAACACAATGTTTTTATGCAGGATCCCAGCAACGCCACTCATAATTCGTCGATCTGCAACAGAGAAACAATTCTTTAGGCTTTAGGCCTATCCATGGTTATACATAAAATGATTTATTCTTGGGTCAAGAATGCCATTATAATTTACCCGCTAGGCTGTTGCAATTGGTCCGGACCCGAACATACTATGAAACAGCTATAGCTCTGACATTTAACTGGTGCATTAAGCAATGCGAATGTACTGGTAAAATATTGCAGTAGCTAAAGTTTCATCGCTACCAGACAACATTATGAAACAGCTATAGGTCCGGCACTGACTGCCGGAATATCACAGCTGCTACATTATAACAATTTATTAATGAGTTACAGAACTGAAAACTATTTATCCCAAGTGTCTATGTTTCTGTACATATTTTGTAATGCATTTTACTTCCATTTGATTATATAACAAAAAATGGGACCTAGTTATTTCATGGATATTGTTCTATCAAAACCATATGACTTGCATAAGCATGAGTGTATTTTTATAATGTGAGCCAAATGCTGCTTTGAATTCTCTGTGAGGTCATTCCATACCAAATCACCCAATCAAAATCCAGAAATCTTCCCGGGTGACCAGCTCTGATTTTTATGAAATTTCACCCATCTATCTATCTAAATGGTGGCTGCTTGCAGAATTCAATGCAAAATTACAATTATTTACAAAGTTATGGTTGATTGAATGTAGGGCCTGTTGTACTTTTTTCTTACTAGCAACTATGGAATGTTATTTGTATGATTTTTGAATGCTAATAACTTCTACTATTTTTAAGATATTAAGCCACAAGTTGCTATATTATCTCATTTTTTTGCCTGGAGCATCTGATTCAACACAAAGTTAAAACTTGGAATTTATATGTAGCAAATGCATGTATGTTAATCATATCAAAAGCTCATGATGCTAGATAATTGCCCGCATGGCCAAACATATATTTGTCCTCGTATTTTGACCTGTCACTTTAATATTACGCTTGATTCAGAGAAGCTTTCTTTTGGAGAAGCACCTATAGGTATAATATACTCCAAACCAAATAACACTTATTGTCTGTGATGAATGAACAGGTAGTAGTGGTACCCCAAAATCTGAAAAATATAATTCTGGACTGAACAAAAGTACAACTTTAGGTGTTTCCACCTCTGAAACTATCAAATGACAGCAACAAATTTGTTCAGAACCAGATTCTTCGGGTAAAATTAAATAATATAGCAATTTGTGGCTTAATATCTTAAAAATAATGAAAGTTATTAGTATTCAAAAATCATAAAAATAACATGCCATAGTCGCGAGTATGAAAAAAGTACAACTGGCCCTACATTCAATCAACCATAACTTTGTAAATAATTGGAATTGGGTACTGAAATTTTGCATGCAGCCACCATTTAGACAGGTGCACATGGGTGAAATTTCATAAAAATCGGAGACCATCACCTGGGGACCTCTGGTTGAGTTGGCACGGAATGACCCTGTGTGGATTTCTGTGAATTGGTTCGTACCATCCTCGCAAGCCACGCCTGTTTGCCATGCAAAACTAGCCCTGGCAGATCTCCTATGCGAAGTGCGGAAGTTAGCTGAGTCAACCTAGTAATTGATTTTGCAACTCGCGACTGCATCATCCGTGAGAACAGCGCAAATACCCGCCCCAATTTGAAGATGGTTAAACGACTTCTAGGAATCCCAATATATAATGACCTGTTCACCCATTAGCATGAGCAGCTGAGCGGTATTGTGTATTCAAATAATTGCTTCCACTTCCTAAACATTGCATGTAACACGAGCCACAGTTGGTTGAAATTAGTTTTCTTATGACCACCTGACCTGCCGACATCCACTGATCTAGCGAGCGATTTCATAGGCTGAGCTTAAATTCAGAGTTTCGCAAAGCGATCAACCAGGGGGTACTGCTTGCTGGCACTGACGTAATCAGCAGCTTCGACCTGTGGCGCATGAGAATGGTTCGAACCACCCGTCGGTATAGGCCGAACCCACCCGCGAGTGTGGCATGCAATAATCAAATTCACACTCTCAACCCAGTTCTTTTGCTTCCATTTCCGCATGTGCAAGCATCTCTTAAAGTCAATCTCATGCAAGTACTTCTCCGTTTGATAAGTATAAATGATTGTTGTCAGTCAAAATAACTGTCCCACATGCTTTGTGCGTGCCATGGTAACAGCCATGCCGCCACATACAAAAAAAGGAAGATGGCCATCGGAGGCACACTTTGTACGCCACAGGAATTATGTGCACATGCCCACTGTGCATATGTATGGACCTTTATCTGGACAGTTGTGTCTACAGGTCAGAAGTGCTAGCCACTTTGTAGAATTTATTATTTACGAGATCTTGTACACTTACTCCTTTAAAAATTAAGGCAAGTTAGACCCTTATCTGGCTTAAGGCCTTTATAGTACCTGGACCCTGGAAAACAGTACACATACACTGTCTGGATGTTTATTTTGAGAAAAAATGTAGGCACTTATCTAGTATCTGGGCCCACCTAAATTTTGCCATAATAACATGTTTGCCATTTTTATACCTCAGTGGGTTAGTTCCACCATTCAACAACATCTCAGGCTTACTTACTTTTAAAAATATTGCCTTTTAGCACACTTGTGAAGCATAAATGATGTTCCGGTTTGCATCTATATAAACATAGGCTGCTATATATGCTCATTTCATGCGCGTGGTACGTTAACGCACAACCGCACTGATGCAGACTGGTGCTAACTGGGTTGTTATTTGGGCTTCAAAATTGTGCAATTACTAATTAATTACTCAATTAGGCCAATTATAAATAATTTATTATTATCGAAGTGTCAACATTTTAGTTGTTTGTCGTCATGTCTAACTATTAAAATGAAAACAATTGGCGTATATACGTTTGTTGTCATCTCTGTTAAGGTATTGATGGTTACATTTTATATATCAACCTATGACGCAGTTAGGCGATCTTTTACTTTCTGACCTAACCATGAAAACGACCACCTACAGCCACCAAACTTCTCCTCACATATCTTACATACACATACACACACTACATTACAAAAATAATTATTTTACATTCCTACAGCGATCAAATTTCGCAAAACAAACTCAAGTAAAACTCGACTTCTACGGCGGCGACTATCCGGTGCTCCGTGGTTACTGTAAAATTGATATTGTGTCGAGCTTCACAGAAATTCCGTACAATGGCGCTATCATTACTGTACGCATGTTCGCGTGCGATATAAATATAATAATATATAGTTAATATATACGGGCGCGTGAGTGTGTGTGCGTGTGGTAAACTGGCAGAGTCATACAAACAAAATTGCAAATAAAATCTCTAAAACAATAGGCATACTAAATAAACTTTTTTTACCACCTAATACATTATATCTTATGTACAATGCTCTTATTCTCCCTCATATTAATTATGGCTTACTTTTATGGGGTCATCAGGCACATCGAATTTTCAAATTACAGAAAAAAGCAATACGAATAGTATCCTTAAGTAAATATAATGCTCACACAAGTCCTATTTTTAAAAGACTTCAGTTGCTAAAGTTGGATGACATTTATAAAATCCAACAATTAAAATTTTACTATAAATTAATTAACAATCTTTTACCCTACTACTTCAATGTTTTTCCAAACACACACATCTATAATATTCATCAGCACTGCACACGTGAAAGAAATAATCTGTACATGTCCGGATTCAAACATGAATTTGCAAAAAAATGCATTAGACACAACATAGTTGAGACAGTTAACAATACACCAAGTATTATCATTAATAAAATTTACACCCACAGTCTGTATGGTTTTTTAACATACACAACAAACTTTTTTATTTTAAATTATGAATCCTGTTGTCGTATTCATAACTGCTTTATATGTAATTCGTAATACGTATTGAAATGTATACCTAAGTATTAATATGTACGTCAATTTGTACAAGAGTACATTTAATCAGTCCTTGTATTATGTATGCATGCTGATATACTGAGTAATTATCAACTGTAAAACAAGGCATATGTTATTCTGATTTGTGACATGTAAATTTTGATGTTGATTATATTTATGGGGTGGCTCCTGTGCTAGCGATATTGTATATCTTAATGGGAGTCTCCCGACCTTATCTAGTATTCATGTTATTCATTGTGTATATATCGTATTTATAGGTCAAATAAACTGATTCTGAGTCTGAGTGGTAGTTACAATAATTTGTATTGGCACTGTTTCAGTTAAAAAGTAGCTCGATTAATTAAGGCATGATTATTATCATCAGTATGGTTTGCAGGTAATGAAAGGTTTCTACTTAATGTAAAAAAACAAAATAGGTCTTATGAATAGCCAATAATTGTGGGTCAATTCTTTTTCAGTTGATGATCAACGCACGAGTCGGTGCTCCAACGAATTACACAATTTTGGGGGGTATTCAGATTTAGGATGAATCATAGATATTCGTTTATGTGAACATTTTGTTAAATTGTGTATTTTTCTAAGCTGGGAAAGTCATTTCCGTAATTAGTTAATGTAATAAACTGAACTAAGAAGATGCCAATCTTCATTTCCAGATAGTTTTGTGTCACCATTAAAAGTGCAGGTTTGGAATAAATTATGCACAATTTGCTGCCAATCTGTATATAAAAGGAAACTACTTGTGATACATCAACTGGCAGTGAACACGGCAATTCGTTGTAACTGCCGCGAAATTACGACAAGTTTAATTCGGAGATGAATTTTATTGTTTAATCCATTCTTCCCACAATAAAACACTGCATTATGTAACCATCGTAGTGAATCGCCGGTGGGCCGGTGTCGTGAGAGAATGAACAACTTTCACACAAGTCGTTTCTGGGAAGTAGTAGCCACAGCCGGAAATGTATCTCTCATTCATTACGTTCCCATACACTTCTCTGTGAAAGTACATATACAGTCGCGCCTCGTTATAACGCGCCCCGTTATAACGTGGATTCGGTTATAACGCGATCGGTCGTGGACCCCGAATTTCTGCCGCCAGGGGGAACATGGGCGCTATGACAAACTATATTAACACGGTAATAACTGTCAATTGTTTTGTGTGAAGTTATCCCCGTCTTTGTCCACGGCATGTGTATATTGTAGGTACGTGACAATTTTTTTTAGAATATTTTGTATCTCAATAAAACTGATATCACCACTGGAAAGAGCTTGGAAATACCTTTAACATGGTGCTTATATATTTGTACTATGGTGAATATTAAGAAAGTTATGTCAATTTGAATGTCGGAAATTATGTCTAAATTTCGTCCCTTTGTTTTACAGTAAAACATTGGCAAACGTGTGACCAATAATCAAGTTTTTGCACTTCAAAATGTAATAACTTTCTTAATATTAATATTATTAAGATAACAATTTTAGTCCATAATTCCTATGGACAACTATTTATAATTATGTAGTTTTAATTACATTGTGATGCTAATTAAGTTCTTAGATTAATAATTAATTACTCAAACGAACGATTCAATGAGATCTTTTTTTATATATAAATTCTTTCATACATCATATATTTTAATGAAATGTTCAGTGAGATCACACCGCAAAATAACATACAAACAAATGATGGGAAAGTAATGTGTCTGTCCATAGTATTTCTCCAATCAAACATCATTAATTACTTCCCGAATCACTAATTAACAACTTACTGGACTCTTAAATTTCTTTAAAACATGATTCATAATGAATATATTTAAATGACATATACACAAGAAACACTACTACCGGGTAGACAGTAGAGAAACTGGAGATAAAAATATTAAGTATTTAAATTGTATTCCACAATTACACTTAATTATTTCATGAATAACAAATTAACCAACTTATTTAGACACATGGACATGCAAACATGACAGTTGTTTTACATGTATTCTATTCATAGTTAGTCATAGACAGCTGAACAATTTCAATGACATTTTTAGTAAACAAAAACTGGAGATAGCAAAATTAAGTATGTAAATTGTATTCCACAAATAAACATAATTACTTATTCCATGAATAACTAATTAACCGACTTATTTAGACACACAGACATGCAAACATGACAATTGTTTTAAATGTATTCTATTCATAGTTAGCCACAGACACCTGAACAATTTCAATGACATTTTCAATAAACAAAAACAGAAACTGGAGATAGCAAAATAAGTATGTAAATTGTATTCCACAAATTAATTCTTATTAACCAACTTATTTAGACATTACATGACAATTATTCCGGTCGATGTTGACGGCGCAGGTTCGAAGTCGACGGAACAGGTCCAGGTTGAACAAACACTCCGCGGCAAAGCACATCAAACTTCACAAACTCACTTCGTTCTGTTAGATGTATGTACTTGTCCAATGTCTTACACAGTTTCCGGACCCGGTACTTATAAGATGAAAGATCCCCAGGAACAACATCCTTCAAAGCTGTGAGTGTACGCGAAATCACACGGTCGTGTTCAGTGTACACAAACAACACATGGCCATTCAGGATATCCTCACCAACACAGGGCAAGGTAGCGAAGTTGTCTGTTAAATGCTGCCTAGCAAGTCCAACTTTAGCAGCAGGAGCCTTCCGTTTCTTTTTTGGAGGCATCTTCTGAAATTAAAATGTATAATATGTATTAATTACTATGTAATAGTACCCAGATTACAGATAGTAAAACAAGATTCAATATTATACTTATATTACTATAAGTGTGCATGTGATGTGCGCGTGTTGGAATGATTATGTATTAATTGAGTAACAGTTAATCAATTAATATATAATCACACCCACCACTCAAATAACCTGATATAAGACATACAAGTAGTTTCAATTACAATTTAGAGTAACAATGGCTTCTTTTTGTGTTGAATCACCTTTTGTGTTGGCTCCAATATGCTGAACAGCCAATAAAAACAAAGAGACTGCTAAGTTAAATAATATAATTGCAATCAAATATACAATCACTATCAAGTAAAATAACCAAATACTCAATACACTAAGTTACTGTCAAAACATTAAGTAAAAAACAACTGATGTAGCAGAATTGCATTGAAACCTCTGTAGATCTAGCAGCAAACAAGCTTAAATCATAAATGCACGTGTTTGTTTGTAAGCACTTTCTGAATAGCCAATGAGGATGCCTAAAACAGGTCACGTGATCACCGGGCTGGTGACAACAACGATTGAGAACGATCACAAATCGGCAATCGTCCTCTAATCCGTATTATTGCATGAGTTACCAACAATCCGTAACTTGCTAAAATATAATAACATTAATATTGGATGCCTTAATGGCACAATTAAACATGGTTTTGATGGTAAAATAAAACAGTCAGTGACCGTTCGAATTTGTCAACATCGACATTTCTCGGAGCGAAAATAGTTTTTCCCTCGGCTAAAAACAAGTACTTCTCTGCCATAGATTTTTCCCAAACTTGGCCAATATATACATAAATATACATTAAACATGTGTATAAAGTTTAAAAACTTTCATATCCTTACCTTCAAGATGAATATTGACGCTGAAAATGACGTTCGATTTCAAAATTTCACAACTTTCCAAGTTTCCCTCCGATATCAACAATTCGAAAACGAGGTAGCAGAGGAACACATGAACTACGTCATCAGTGTTGCTGTGGCTTGGGTATCCCTAAAATAGACCGATGACGCTACAGGAAAGGGATCGACCCCTTTCCCCGAAGCGCTCTACAGCGAAACGATGCTCGCGGCCGCCGCGGGGTGGCGGAGTTTGTCACGTACCTATATATTGAAAGACTAGTTGGCGGACAATAAATTTAACGTTGACGTACAACTGCAACGAATCAAGTGCGAGGCGCGTCACTACGTTGCCGTTGTTTATTCTGCACTGCCAATGCTATCAGTTTCGTTGACTATAAATTATAATTATGTTCAGTTTTAACTTTAGGAACAGTAAATGTGGAGTGAGGTATTGTTTGTTTTGAGCTGACATCAAACGAATCGTTTCCAATCTGCTAGTCATGCTCATGGCTGTAGGTGGTCGTTTTCATGGTTAGGTCAGAAAGTAAAAGATCGCCCGCAGTTATGTAAAGGCAAAAGCTGAAACACACAGGCACATAAACAGTCGCAGCAACTTTTGCCTTCGCTTTGCCTTTGGACAGTTTGGTGTCTTGTTTTTAGGTGTTGACATGCCTCGAATTTCGTCTAGGGTAAATAACAAAGGCTCGAATTTGTGTAAGACATTGTACCAACATACTTACCAGTGAAAACTTTTATTTCAACACTGTTAATACAATTTGTGCGATAAACGTGAATCTATTTTCAAAGACGTCTCTGTTCGCTAGATTATCGTTCAATGATCTTACCTGACGGTGTTTGCTTATCTGCAGACTTACACCGAGTTTCTTTCCGTTGTAAATCTTGTCCGTTAGGCGGCGCTGGAGTAGTAGATCAGTGGGAATTTGGGGTGTAACAATTAATACATATAAATTTAACTATCGATGCGTCGCGAAAGTCGATGTTGCGATGCAATCCTATCGATGGTAAATTTAACTATCCATAGATATCGGCGATAACACAGTGAACTATCGATAGTAACGATAGTTGGCTAAACACATGATAAGCATGCAAGTTTACCTATGTAGCTATAATACTGTAGAGAATTTAGAATGATAACGCACATGGTATCAATCTTCTTAATTGCTGGATGTTGTACAGGCTCCGAAAAGCCAATTTATATGCAAATGACTATAGCTGAGGTGGGGGATTTGTTTACATTTGAGGCCATTTGGTTTTGGGGAGGCAAGAACCCTATACAGATCGAGGGCCTTTGTTCAAGAGGTTACTATAAGTTCACTGGCACCCCGGCAAGATTTCTAGAGACCCGTAGACTTTGGAAATGACATAACTAAAGGGTCAGCGTCTCACCCAAGGCTATGGATTTAGCTGTATATAAGGAGGGCTTTAATGAGGATCAGGGCTGGCTGTCAGGAGATGCAGCCAGACACTTCGAAGGCTGGCTGTTGGGGGATGCAGCCAGACACTGCGAGGGAGCTGTTTGTTAGAACAGGCCCGAAGATGCAGGCTGGAGCTGTGTGTAACACAGGCCAGTGGTGTACGGGGCGACTACTGGGGCACACTGCCGGAGGAAAGTTTCTCGTGAAGCACTGTCACCGAGCGCCCTGCGAGAAGTACTCAGACTCTCGCAATACACCCGTGACAATCAGTTATTCGCAGACACGGTGAGTAACTCGGTTGCTGTATATAAGCCGCCGCCGTCTGACTTATCGTTCTGACACCTAGAATTCGGTTACTGTATATAGGCCGCCGCCGTCTGACTTATTGTTCAGACATTTAGAATATCTCGGTTATAATTCGGTTGCTGTATATAAGCCGCCGCCGTCTGACTTATCGTTCTGACACCAAGAATTCGGTTGCTGTATATAGGCCGCCGCCGTCTGAACCTATTGTTCTGACCTTTATAACTGGGTAGTATTTAGCAGACATAGCCGTATACTGTGTATTAGATCTTGTATTGGTAGGGTTTTCCGCATATAATAAACTGTGAAAACGTATAACCTGACTTATCATTAGTACGACTGAGTGAGTGAACGTGTGCCCGTATGCTTCCCTGCCGACCGCTCGACGCAAACGCTACAATACTATTTATCTATCGACTCTAACTAAGCGATATGGCACCACCCGTCAGTTTTGGCTGGGTACATGCGATTTGGAGCTAATTAACTCACATCATGTAAAATTGGAACATAACTATATATTTAGCTTGCACGATATACTATAGTAATATTATCACAATAGTAATTATACAGCTATCGCGATACTATAGATATAATAAAACTATATCCCCGATAGTCACTCCGATACTGATGGGAATTCAAGAGTATACGGACATGCAGAAGTGGAATATAGTCTTGATGATCTTCGATCTTCTTCTTCATATTTTATAAATGTGGTGACCTCTATACAGAGGAATGTCCAACAGTACGCACATGCGTGGGTCCGATTTAAAAGAAGGTGGATGAATACAATATTTGGGGGGGGGGGGGGGATCGAGACCTCTACTGCAACATTGAAGGTTGTGACGGTGCTGGCCGAGGACGCTTCGTAGGGGATCTTGTTCCACAAACGAATGGCTGAGGGGAAGAACGGATGGACATGTGTGAGAATAGCCGTGAGCGCCCCTGGTGGCAGCTGTGTTTTGTATGTGCTCGTGGATTTCACTAGTTTAATGCGTTTTCTAACCATTGAATCATCGTTATAATTGTACAACCGTTTTATGATACTACGCGCTATGCTTGTGTTTATGCTGATTGGAACTATACTCCTGAACATTTGTGATATTTGGACACTACAGCCTGCAATCACACCTGTTCGTGTTAACGAAGACTACACTGTTATACCTATGTTGACCCACATTCGGTACGACAGGCACGATCTGCTGCGCCACAGCAAGGTAATGACGAAAGACAATAGACTCTCCGAGCCGGTGTATTGTTTACTGAAGCTACTTGGGATAGCCGTACCACCGCGTGGGTGTCGAGCCGGCAAGAACCGTAGACACAAACGTACTTCAGTACACACTGCACCTGTTGTGCAATCGGCCTCACCGTCAGGTCAAGCGATATCTGTGATTGTAACTGGCAGGACACATAGCCCCAGAACAACATTGTGCAAATCACCTCGCCGTAGTGATCCGTGCAACTTAGTTCATGTTTCTACACGCGATGATACGAGCCCGACAAAGAGCAATCTCTCAGTCGCTGTCCTCAATGCTCGTTCTGTCAGAAATAAAACGCTAACCATCAATGAATTCGTGACCGACCACAACATTGACATCTTAGCCATAACGGAAACGTGGATGAAAAAGAACAGCGACAAACCGATAATCGCTGAACTGACGCCGAACGGATATACGTTCATCAATGTTCCTCGTGCGGCTGGACGCGGTGGTGGTGTCGGCGTCATCCACAGGAACATGTTACCGTGCAAGATGCTCCCTAAAACGAACTATGAGTCTTTCGAACTGATGCGTATCCAGTTCACTGGAGCCACATCTAGAACGTTCAACTTGTGCATGCTCTACCGCGCGCCATCATCGGCTAAGACTCCCAGACCGATGGCGGAGTTCTACCTGGAACTAGAACACCTGTTCCGAGAGGTGTCGACATGTATAACACCAACGTGCATTGTTGGTGACTTCAACATCAGATACGACGTTGAGGCAGAGGCCCGGCCGCTCGTGCAACTACTGGACTCATATAATTTCACTCAACACGTCACACAGCCTACACATTCTGCAAGCCACACATTGGACTTTGTGATAACCCCCAAAAATATCAATCTCGCTACTTCTGTTGACGTTATTCCGATGTCTATATCAGATCACCACGTGGTGCACTACGTCATGAACATCCAGAGGCCAGCTAAGACATCGACACATATAGTAAAACGCAATTACCGCTCGTTTGATGCCGATTCTTTCAATAATGACATTCGATCAACTTGTGAGTTACTATCAGCCATGGTGTCAACATCTAGCGCAGCGGAACTGGTCACTGGCTACAATTCTTCACTAAGAACATGTATCGACAAACATGCACCAAAGCGACTGACTGCCATGTGGGTAATATGCCAAACCCGTGGTACAACAGCAACATTGATGGCGCGAGGAGACGACGGCGAAAGAACGAATCATTGTGGAGACGCACAAAGCTGGAGATTCATCGACAAATGTACGTTGATGCACGCGATGAGTGCAACAAGCTCATTGCCCTCTCAAAAACCAACTACTATCGATATAAACTTCTGAACGCTGACAACAAAAGCATGTTCAACATCGTGAAATCACTGAGTGGGAAGCCATCACGTTCGTATCCCGAATATGACTCCGTCGTTGCCTATTGCCATTCATTTTCAGACTATTTCAACAACAAGGTAGCTGAAATTCGACTCGGCTTACATTCTGCCAAACATCACATGACACCGCCGCATGAAACATGTCGCTTTGTCACACCAATTGACACATTTACACCTACAACAACACGTGAAATAACGGCTACCATCGCTAGAATGTGTACGTCTTGTACACTTGATCCGTTACCATTCGATCATGTAAATCAGAACACTGACGCACTTGCGATCATTGTTACTGATATAACAAATGCGTGTTTGGCAGAAGGAACAATGCCGGGTGAACTAAAGCGAGCACTTGTGCATCCTCTTCTGAAGAAGCCGTCATTGTGAAAGAATACTTTAAGTAACTACCGCCCAGTCAGCAATCTGTCCCAACTTTCGAAAGTGATTGAAAAGATTGTGGCCAACAGATTGAACAGTCACCTAGCCAATGAATCATTTACGGACACATTTCAGTCCGCATACAAGCGAAACCACTCGACCGAGACAGCCCTACTGTGGGTACTCAACGAGACCAGGACCGCGCTAGACCGTAGACAAGGTAGACCGTAGACAAGGTACAATCACAAAATACTACTGGATCGCCTACAACGACGCCATGGCATCACCGGAGTGGTTCTCCATTGGCTGGAGTCTTATCTAAGTAATCGCAAGCAGAGTGTCGTCATCGACCGCGTGTTATCCAGCGAGACGATTTTGTTAACGGGGGTGCCGCAAGGGTCAGTGTTGGGACCACTATTATTTTCACTATACTTGCAACCGATCGGTGATATCATTCACAATCACGACTTAAAATATCACCACTACGCCGATGATTTACAACTGTTCTGGCACTTCGACCTGGATGCATCTTCTCTGGCGACTGCCGTGCGTCGGATCGAGCGATGTATTGATGACGTGAAGGAGTGGATGACTTGGAATTATCTGCTCATGAATGACACGAAAACAGAAATTCTACCGGTTGTCCCCAAATCAGCATCTGCCATCGTAAGTGGGCTCCGTGTGCGCGTCGGGACAGATTAAATCTGTGCAATTGATGACGTTAGAAATCTCGGCGTCCACCTTGATAGACACCTGGATATGACTATGCAAGTGTCACGTACTATCAGCACTTGCTCGCTGCACCTGCGCAACATCAGGTTGATTCACCGTTACCTTACTCAACCGACAGCGGAACGGGTAGTCAATGCCATGATTACATCCCGTTTGGACTAGTGCAACTCTTTACTGTTCGGTACCTCAACCAATAACATCGGTCGATTGCAGCGACCCCAGAATGCTGCCGCTCGCCTTATTACTCGACAGGCTCGTTGTGAAAGTGCGACCCCTATTCTTCGCGAATTGCACTGGCTACCTATTCAACAGCGCATTGCCTTCAAGATCGCTGTTCTTACGTACAAGTCGCTGCACGAAGACCTCTCGCCTGTCTACATGCAGAAACTCGTGCGTGTCTACATGCCAGCCAGATGTCTTCGGTCTGCTGACTCAAACGCACTAGTTGTTCCGAGAACACGCAGCAGAGCCGGTGACTGTTCATTTGCTCACGCAGCGGCAGCAGTGTGGAACGCTCTGCCGTCAAGCGTTACTAACAAAACATCACTGGAATCGTTTAAATCTGTGTTGAAGACTCATCTGTTCACTGCAGCGTATATGTAACTCGGACCCTTACCAACACTGTTTTACCATAGCTGATTGATGTTTAACGTTTATTTAGTATTTATTTATCTATTTATTTATTTCTTCGTATACATTTTAGCCTAATTTATTGATGTTTACATTAATTTTAGTTTATTTATATAAAGAAAAAAAAGATCTTAACAATTTTATTTTATGATATTTTACATCACATTCCTTTTCTACTTCTACTATATTGATTGTTTTAATTGCTATTATCATTAGTTCATTTTATCTATGGTATAATAACTATTGTTTTTTTTATTCAAACGCATTATTTTTAACATACGCTTGTATATTGTTGTAAAGCGCCGTGAACAATATTGGATGTGGCACTTAACAAAATAAAATAATTTTATTATTATTATTATTTATCCTGGACAGTGGCCGGAGGAGTTTATTGGGCTGTCCCATTGATAGGCGGTTATTTGTCATCGCTGTATGTGCCCTTGGTTGCAAGGCTTGAGGTATCCACAAGGCCACTAATTATTTTATACATTGCTTATTTACTTGGGTTTATACTTAGGTTGTTCCTAACCGTGGGCTGTAGCCTCGGTGGTCAGATCTCCAGCTTCTCCAGTAAATGTTCAACGACTTCATGGCAAGGCGGCATTGTAGACGTACAGGTGGCCTCGTTGGAAGTCGTTCTTTCTTGGAGGGTCTGAAGGTTTAGTCTATTGACTAGTTCTGTAGCACTGGCGGCGCTTGCCGATAACTTTTTTTAGATGTTGTTGAACATCGATAGCGATCCCACACGACAGAGCTAGGCGTACGTACTCCAACACTTTGTAGATGAAAGCACTTGTTAGGTTTGCCTTGGCAGCGATGGCGAGTATGTGCTTTCCCAAGTGGAGGTTCCCGGTCAGTTCCACACCTAGATGTTTCTGGTGAATGTTGTGTAGACGCATGCAGGCCCAAAGCCTCCCGGGTAACAAGTCCTGGTCAAGCTGCTCCACTAGGCGATTCAGAATGATGCTAACAAAGATCTTGGCAGCAACTGAGAAGTGAAATTCCCCGGTGATTATCACATTCAAGGTAACTTCCCTCATGTCAGGTGGGGTGACTTGGCATCTTAAACTTAACGCATACAAATGCTACTTGTACAGTTACTTTCACTGACAAAAATAAATGCATTTCCTTTTACTACATTACATTATAATTATAAACCAATTTCTACGCAGGGTCATCGCTTCCAAAGATTTCGGCGTCATGATGCAAATGGACCAATAATTAGAATTTTACAGGTCGTACTAGTAGTAATATATATCAGGACTGAACACAAGGTATGCTGATATACCCACCCAAGCATTAGCCAGTCGAAGATGCAATGTGGATAACATTCATTGCAAAAGACACATCAAATCTAATTGTATGCATCTACAGAAGTGGAACACCAGAAACAGCAAGAGAAAGAGGCAAGCAACTATATGCAGCTCTCATGCACAGTTATGCAGAAGTATCGGGAATCACACTTGATCTTGCAGTGTGAGACTTCAACCTTAACAAAATAGTACGGGGTCCTGAACCATCTGTCCCACACACCTACCAGGGTGGTTCTGAACCATCTGTCACACACACCTACCAGGGTTGTTCTGAACCATCTGTCCCACACGCCTACAAGGGTGGTTCTGAACCATCTGTCCCACACACCTACCAGGGTGATTCTGAACCATCTGTCCCACACACATACAAGGGTGATTCTGAACCATCTGTCCCACACACCTACAAGGGTGGTTCTGAACCATCTGTCCCACACATCTACAAGGGTGGTTCTGAACCATCTGTCCCACACACCTACAAGGGTGGTTCTGAACCATATGTCCCACACACATACAAGGGTGGTTCTGAACCATCTGTCCCACACACCTACAAGGGTGGTTCTGAACCATCTGTCCCACACACCTATAAGGGTGGTTCTGAACCATCTGTCCCACACACCTACAAGGGTGGTTCTGAACCATCTGTCCCACACACCTACAAGGGTGGTTCTGAACCATCTGTCCCACACACCTACAAGGGTGGTTCTGAACCATCTGTCCCACACACCTATAAGGGTGGTTATAAACCATATGTCCCACACACCTACAAGGGTGATTCTGAACCATCTGTCCCACACACCTACAAGGGTGGTTCTGAACCATCTGTCCCACACATCTACAAGGGTGGTTCTGAACCATCTGTCCCACACACCTACAAGGGTGGTTCTGAACCATCTGTCCCACACACCTACAAGGATGGTTCTGAACCATCTGTCCCACACACCTACAAGGGTGGTTCTGAACCATCTGTCCCACACACCTACAAGGGTGATTCTGAACCATCTGTCCCACACACCTACAAGGGTGGTTCTGAACCATCTGTCCCACACACGTACAAGGATGGTTCTGAACCATCTGTCCCACACACCTACAAGGGTGGTTCTGAACCATCTGTCCCACACATCTACAAGGGTGGTTCTGAACCATCTGTCCCACACACCTGCCAGGGTGGTTCTGAACCATCTGTCCCACACATCTACAAGGGTGGTTCTGAACCATCTGTCCCACACATCTACCAGGGTGGTTCTGAACCATCTGTCCCACACACCTACCAGGGTGGTTCTGAACAATCTGTCCCACACACGTACAAGGATGGTTCTGAACCATCTGTCCCACACACCTACAAGGATGGTTCTGAACCATCTGTCCCACACACGTACAAGGATGGTTCTGAACCATCTGTCCCACACATCTACCAGGGTGGTTCTGAACCATCTGTCCCACACACCTATAAGGGTGGTTATGAACCATCTGTCCCACACGCCTACAAGGGTGGTTCTGAACCATCTGTCCAACACACCTACCAGGGTGGTTCTGTACCATCTGTCCAACACACCTACCAGGGTGGTTCTGAACCATCTGTCCCACACACCTACAAGGGTGGTTCTGAGCCATCTGTTCCACACACCTACCAGGGTGGTTCTGATCCATCTGTCCCACACATCTACAAGCGTGGTTCTGAACCATCTGTCCAACACACCTACAAGGGTGATTCTGAACCATCTATTCTACACACCTACAAGGATGGTCCTGAACCATCTGTCCCACACACCTACAAGGATGGTCCTGAACCATCTGTCCCACACACCTACAAGGGTGATTCTGAACCATCTGTCCCACACACCTACCAGGGTGGTTCTGAACCATCTGTCCCACACACCTACAAGGGTGGTTCTGAACCATCTGTCCCACACACCTACAAGGGTGGTTCTGATCCATCTGTCCCACACACCTACAAGGGTGGTTCTGATCCATCTGTCCCACACATCTACAAGGGTGGTTCTGAACCATCTGTCCAAAACCCCTACAAGGGTGATTCTGAACCAACTGTCTCACACACCTACAAGGATGGTTCTGAACCATCTGTCCCACACATCTACAAGGGTGGTTCTGAACCATCTGTCCCACACACCTACAAGGGTGATTCTGAACCATCTGTCCCACATACCTACAAGGGGGGTTCTGAACCATCTGTCCCACACACGTACAAGGATGGTTCTGAACCATCTGTCCCACACACCTACAAGGGTGGTTCTGATCCATCTGTCCCACACATCTACAAGGGTGGTTCTGAACCATCTGTCCCACACACCTACCAGGGTGGTTCTGAACCATCTGTCCCACACACCTACCAGGGTGGTTCTGAACCATCTGTCCCACACACCTATAAGGGTGGTTATGAACCATCTGTCCCACACGCCTACAAGGGTGGTTCTGAACCATCTATCCAACACACCTACCAGGGTGGTTCTGAACCATCTGTCCAACACACCTACCAGGGTGGTTCTGAACCATCTGTCCCACACACCTACAAGGGTGGTTCTGAGCCATCTGTCCCACACACCTACCAGGGTGGTTCTGATCCATCTGTCCCACACATCTACAAGCGTGGTTCTGAACCATTTGTCCAACACACCTACAAGGGTGATTCTGAACCATCTGTTCCACACACCTACAAGGATGGTCCTGAACTATCTGTCCCACACACCTACAAGGATGGTCCTGATCCATCTGACCCACACACCTACAAGGGTGGTTCTGATCCATCTGTCCCACACATCTACAAGGGTGGTTCTGAACCATCTGTCCAAAACCCTTACAAGGGTGATTCTGAACCATCTGTCTCACACACCTACAAGGATGGTCCTGAACCATCCCTCCCAAACACCTACAAGGATGGTCCTGAACCATCTGTCCAACAGGGTGGTTCTGTTGAACAACAGTTCACTGTAGCAATTAGGGACACATAATATCTCCAACATGTCCACAAGCAAACAAGACATCGACAAGGTCAACAACGTACATTGGACGACGTTATCTTCACAACAGAGGAATACCCGATAACCAACCTGAACTACAGCCTACATCTGGGAAACAATGACCACATCAGCCTCAGCATGAACTTAAACGTATATGTGACTCAACTACCGAAGAAGCGGGCAATTTACAGTTATGACAAAGCAGACTATGAACAAAAATGAAACAGATGCTAAACCTAGATTGGGAAAGAGAACTACTCGAAATGAGTACACACAGGGCAATGAACAAATTAGAAGAAATCTTAAGATAAGCAGTTGCTGAATGCGTACCACCCCACACCATTAGTGAAAACACCCGAGCCAAATTAAGCTTGTGTGGATGATTCAACCTGCCCTTAGAATAATAAGAAGGAAACGCAGTTCGTGGATCCAATACCTTAAATCAAAGGAAGGAGAAGACTACCAGTCATACATCAGATGCAGGAACACAGCTCAACATGCTATCAGGAGAACACGCATGCGGCAGTTTGAACATAAACTAGTATGGGAATGTAGGGCAAACAACAAGGGAATTTGGAAGTACATCAGAAGCAGAACAAACGCCTTACTCAAAGCGCCCGCGAAACAGTAGGGGTCCTAAATCTTTAGAGCATTCACAAAGGAAGACACCAGCAAAGTTCCACATGCCACACCAAAGAACCTGGCACTCACAATATTCGAAGTAACCGAAGAACTGTTTAAGAATTAAATGCCTTCTCCAACTGAAGATTGACAAATCACCAGGCATTTGTGGCATCAGCCCAATAATCCTGAAAGAGTTGGCAGAATAACTATGTGTACCTCTCAACATAATCTTCAACTCAAGCGTCAAGACATCAATCCTACCAAGAGAGTGGAAAGATGCTATCATTTATTCCATCTACAAGAAATCTGAAAAGATAAATCTAGTAAACTACAAACCGGTGTCTCTGATATTGAGATAGTGATTATTAAGCAGCTGATCAAGCACGTGGGATGCCAGCAGCAACATGGCTTCACTACTGGAAAAAGCCTAAGTACGAATCTGTTGGAAGCACTGATTGTCTGGTATGAGGCCCATTGACGTAATCTACCTTGATTACGCAAAGGCATTTGACACCGTCTCACACCAGCGTCTTAGCAAGCAGGTTGGAAGTATTGGAATCAATTATAAAGCTCTGGGGTGGATTGGCGCATCCCTGTGCAACCGGAGACAGAAGGTATCGATACATGGAGTACAATCAGACTTGAGAAGTGTACTCAGCGGAGTTTCCCAAGGGTCAGTTTAATTTCGGACGAATACTGTTCACAATGTTTGTCAGCGATATCCTAGGACACAAGGACAATCTGACCTCCATGTTTGCAGATGACACCAAGCTATACGCAGCTCTCACAAATGACGCCAACGCTTCCAACGCTTTCCAAGAAGACGTAACAAAACTTCAATATTGGTCAGAAAGGATGCAACTGAGATTCCATCCGGACAAATGTCATGTTCTCCACATCGGGCATTCAAAAACCACATAATGAATACCACCTGAACAAGGGCAAGAGAGACGGTCATGTGTTCGAAGTAGTAACCTCAGAGAAGGACCTCGGAGTATAACTATTGACCTACAACTCAAGTTCTCTGACCACACCGAGAATAATGTCAAGAAGGCCAATCGAGTTCTGGCATGTCTAGCCAGAACATTCCGGCAACTCAACAAGAAGACTTTCCTACTGTTCTACAAGACAATGATCAGACCACACCTGGAATATACATCACGTATCTGAACAAAGACCGAGATCTCATCATCGAGTAATTAAGTTCAGCGGCGAGCAACCCGACTAGTGCCAGAAACAAAAGGACTACCATACGGTAGCAGACTGGAAGAGTTAAAACTCCCTACACTGAACAGACATAATCCAAATATTCAAAATCATCAACGGGATGGACTCGATCACCCAGGAATGTGAATACGTATTGTGTCCATCAAAGCAGATGTTCCTGAAAGTCACAGGTAATTAACACAAGAAGCCACAGTAAAAAACTACAAACACGTACATAGATATCAACAGGAAATAGGCATTCTTTCAACTACACCAGAGTGGTAACATTGTGGAATTCGTCAAGATGACCGCCATGGAAATCCATCACCCAAATATCTCAGCTTCTAAGCAACATATAAACATGTTCTTTGTGTACAAAACCAACATTTTCATGGTAAAGGAACCCATTTCTGCCATATGCTATATCCTCAGATAATGGCCAAATTGAAATTCAAGATGGCTGCCATGCACATATACTTTACAAACATGATTTTAATGCCTCTTGCGGTTGAGGAATCTCTAGTGTTTCATATATGAATACTCATATCTCCACAATGTGGCAATTCTTATTGGGAGTTGTTGCTGAGCTATATTATCAAAACTAAGGGCCAATTATATCACATGTATCGGTTGAGTTGGAAGATAGTGTTCAAACTGCCAAGTAAAAACTCAACAAAACACCACGTATTACATTATGGCTTACAGAACTACTTTGCTAAATAAATATCATAAATATAATACAATATTGAACCTCATTAGATGGTCTTTCTAAATAATCAATGTTTTGATCATGTTTTTGCAGTGTTCATATCATGTTCGTGCATCAGAACACATTAACACCTTACTCATTGGTAATTGTGAAGAAGGAGCCAATATAAAATCCACGGTCTTCCACGTATGATAATGACAGAAAACCTAGCTACTGCACTACCCGTAGCCCATACGTCCATTAATATTATATTGGCATCACGGTATCGGAATGTTTTATCTAAATATTTAATCTAAATATGTTTTATTTAATACGTCGTATTCTGTCAAAGAAACAAAACATTCGTAAGTACTTGTACATAACATCTTTCTGCGGGCGTGTAACACGTAACTATTATAAATGAAAAAATTGGATATTGTACTCACGTTGTATTCATAGTTAGGCCTCATTTAGAATATTGTATATTGCGTGGAGGCCATATCGCAGGAAGGACATAGATATGCTAGAAAAAGTGCAGAGGAGAGCAACTAAAATGATACCAAAACTGAGGAATCTTAGTTACGAAATACGCCTAAAAAATGCGGTTTAACAACACTAGAGACCAGGAGATTGAGAGGAGATCAGATAGAAGTGTTTAAAATATTGAAGGGTTATGAAAATATTGATAGAAATATTTTTTTCTCAGTTAAGAAAGATAGAAGGACTAGAGGACATGAACTTGCATTAGCAAAGGAGCAGAGTAGATTGGATATAAGAAAGTTTTTATTTTCACAAAGGACTGTAAATGAATGGAACAGATTACCTGCTGATTGTGTGGGTGCTAGTAGCGTGAATATGTTTAAAAATAAAATCGACACATACCTCAGACGGGCGGGATACACATAGATAAAAGGGTCGGACTCTCGATAAGCCAAATGGCTTCCTTGTCCACCTGCCACCTAGAGTTAATTCTATGGGTGGCAATCTTGTTAAATCTTGTTAAATCTTGTATTACACCACAAAAACTACAAAAATGCTGCAGGAGCTAGCTGATGAAAGTAAAAAACAAGATCTGAAGATGAACATTTCGAAGACAAAAATGATAGTAAAAAATAACACACCAATATCTATCAACATAACGCAGATAGAAAACGTTGAAAGCTACGTCTATCTGCGACAGCGACACAGCATCAGAGACAAAAAAACAAGACAAGGAGATTCAAAGAAGAATCACCGCCGGCCAGCGCCAAACACCGCGATATCTTCAAGGGTAACTTTGGAACCTGCTTGAAGTGCTACGTCTACAACTCATGCGTACTTCCAACGATGACATACGGCGCGGAAACATGGGCACTCACCATCCAGGCAAATAACAAGCTAGCAGCCGCACAAACAAAGATGAAAAGAAGTATGTTAAGCATCACATATCGGGATAGGAAAAAAAACATCTGGATAAGACAGAAGACAAAGGTCATAGACATGATAAAACAAATCAGAAGACAGAACTGGACCTGGGCAGGGCACACCAGCAGACTACGAGATAACGTATGGACATCGCACATCACAACCTTATGAAGGGAAACGATCTAGAAAAGACCGGCGAGACGGTGGAGAGACGAACTAGACGAGTACTGGAAGGGCACCATCTGGCAAAGGGTAGCTAACGCAAGACAGGCAGATTTGGAAACGACATGCTGAGGCCTTTGCCCAACCACGGGACACTACGGTTGCACAATGATGATGATGATAGAAATGTTCTTGGGTTTAGAAAAACAAACTGTAGAATTATGTAGACAATCTATATAAATCTATTTTTTAGAATTCTACAGATTGACGGTGAAGTGTTATTGTTCCTAACATATCGATAGGACGAATCTAAATGTGAATGCACATACTTGTGTAAACAGATCAGATCTACCACTTCCCTGTGAGGTTGATGTCTAAAATGGTGGCTAAGCTAGCGCAGGGTATATTTTTCACAGGAGAACTGTATTTGGATTTGTAACAAGGATATTTTATTATTCTTTTATTCTTGTCCGATGTTGTCAATAAAGGAACGTTGTCAGGGATTGCAAATAAGACGTAGTGCGTGCAGTACTCCAAAATATTGCAAAGCTTGTACACCAGTATATATTGTGAAAATGCACTTAATATAACCACATATATTAACAGTTTTAGAGACATTAGTTCTGCATATACGTTTTACGAACATGATTTTAGTGCCTCTCGACGTTGAGGAACCCACATGAGGAATCCATATGTGGTTCATATGTTTCAAGGTGAAGGAATCTAGTTGTGCCACTTGCATTATTCCAAGATGACAGCCATATTGAAATACAAAATGGCTGCCAATGTATATATGCCAATGTATATATAATGTATATATATATATATATACATTGGCAGCCATATATATATAACAACATGATCTGAAAGTATGTTGGTTTTAGGGATCCATGTCTGGTTTATGATACGTGTCTTCATGATTATAATCTTTCAGGCTGTTCCAAAATATTATCAACCACAATATACCTCATAATTAATGTACACATTTGTTATGGAAATAATGTATTAACTGGACTGCATTTAGATTTGCAACCACGGTGCACTAGGTCATAACATGGTATCGATGTCTTTAGTAATTCAAGTCCAAAATGGCTTCCATACTGAATCAGTTACACTCCAACCACATGCAGTATCCAAGACCAGGCAGATGGGGATTTGGCCCAAGAGCTTGTGACCTCACATAACCTAATTGGTAAGCAGCGCTCTTCACCTGTTGATGCAATGCATGTTTTGTTGATGGGGTATTCCAAGTAGTACCAGATCCCGGCCTGAACAAAGCCTGCTCAATGTAAACGTCTTAATATAAATGACGGACTTTGAGTACACGAGTCGATTATTTTCTTATGGTTGTGGCGACATGCTAACCATGCCGACTTCTTCTCTCGACCAAGGAAACTGGAGACTCTGTAACACCAACTGAGGGCATGACAAAACATTAATGTATCACATTTCATTCACAGGTTGTTTGCAATGGCATGGGTTGCAATGGGACAAAAGTGGGTTTCATAGCCAAAAAGCTCATATATTTCAACAGCAAGGAATTGCCATACGGCCAGAATAACCACATCTGCATACACTGTCGGATAGCCACTTTGGAAAATCCTTGGTTAACATAATGTGCTACATAGAGTAATGTGCATGCCGATGTCCGCCTCCTCGTGTATATAAGGCTGACGGTACTGTAGGTCGTTGGTGGCTTTCTGGACTATGATTACTACTATTTGATTTTGTGTGCTGGTGATTACCTATCCACCAGAAACGTATAACATTACACAATGTAACAAATAATGAAACAACCTCAGAGTGGTTTCGCTATGTATTCTGTGTTCTCTTGTTGGTTGCTTGACGATGTCAGCAAAATACCTATCATATACAGTACATAGCCGTCTGACAGTTGCCAACTGGGATGTAATGTAGAACATATATGATACAATATAGTGCTGGGTATCATCGTCATGCAACTGTCCACCGACGCCTGGTAAAGCATGTGGATGATAGCATCACCATTCAACACCTTTGCGTCGAGCTATGGAGCAACCTGCGATGATATGTACGGCTTTGTTTGGTACTTCACTCAGTCTGATTTTGATCATTGTCATAGTTGGCGCTATTTAGTCGTTTCGTTCGCTCGTCGACTCTCCAACTCATCCAGTGTCTTCTCGCCATATCAAATTCAAAGCCTGACCCCGAATAGCATTGGCGTAGTCTTGTTTAAACTTCCGCAAACGTGACTTCTACGAACGCAACGTGAGTACAATATCCTATTTTTTCATTTATAATAGTTACGTGTTGCACGCCCGCAGAAAGATGTTATGTACAAGTACTTACGAATGTGTTGTTTCTTTGACAGAATACGACGTATTAAATAAAACATATTTAGATAACATTCCGATACCGTGATGCCAATATAATATTAATGGACGTATGGGCTACGGGTAGTGCAGTAGCTAGGTTTTCTGTCATTATCATACGTGGAAGACCGTGGATTTTATATTGGCTCCTTCTTCACAATTACCAATGAGTAAGGTGTTAATGTGTTCTGATGCACGAACATGATATGAACACTGCAAAAACATGATCAAAACATTTATTATTTAGAAAGACCATCTAATGAGGTTCAATATTGTATTATATTTATGATATTTATTTAGCAAAGTAGTTTTGTAAGCCATAATGTAATACATGGTGTTTTGTTGAGTTTTTACTTGGCAGTTTGAACATTATCTTCCAACTCAACCGATACCTGTGATATAATTGGCCCTTAGTTTTGATAATATAGCTCAGCAACAACTCCCAATAAGAATTGCCACATTGTGAAGATATGAGTATTCATATCTGAAACACTAGGGATTCCTCAACCGCAAGAGGCATTAAAATCATGTTTGTAAAGTATAAGTGCATGGCAGCCATCTTGAATTTCAGTTTGGCCATTATCTGAGGATATAGCATATGGCAGAAATGGGTTCCTTTACCATGAACATGTTGGTTTTGTACACAAAGAACATGTATATATGTTGCTTAGAAGCTGAGATATTTGGGTGATGGATTTCCATGGCTGTCATCTTGACGAATTCCACAATGTTACCACTCTGGTGGAGAAGAAAGTTAAACTCACTGGTATATAGTTCTCTGACTTGTTTCTCGAACCTTTTTTGAATAACGGTATAATGTTTGCTTCTTTCCATTCTAAAGGAACCACTCCCTCTTCTAATGACAAGTTGAAAACTGTTGCAAGCGGTATGCTAATTTGTTCTACAATTTCCAATAGTAGTTTGGGTGGAATACCATCCACTCCAGGTGATTTAGTATCCTTCATAGCCCTTATTTTCTTAGCTACCATTTCCGGGGTTACAATTAATTGTCCTAAATAGTCTGAATCTGCCCCCTTGAACTTAGCCTCTGGTATTGGCAGTGAACTAATATCTTCCCTGGTAAACACTGAACTAAAGTACTCATTCAGGTCTTCTGCCATTAAGAATCCCTCTGAAATTATATTTCCAGCACTATCTTCTAGAGGACCAACTTTATCTTGAACTTTCTATTTGCTTCGAACATACGCATAAAAACTCTTGCTGTCATGTTTTATATTACTAGCTAATTGTTGTTCATAGCTTCTCTTTGAATTTCTAATTTCGGCTGTAGCTTGGTTATGTGCTTCTTTATAACTGTTGTAGTCTTCATCATTTCCAGTACATCTATATGACTTCCACATCATTTGTTTGTACTTAATTTTTCTAATGGCTTCTTTCGATAAGTGTTTCTTTTTGGACCGTTTTGCTTGTTTTTTGAAGGGTACAAATTTATCGACTATGCACTTAATTTCACTCTTTAATATATTCCAGCATTCTGTTGCCGTCTTATTTTTCAGTGTGTTATTCCAGTCTATCTTTGCTAAATATTTCCTCATGTCCTTATACCTTCCTTTATGGAAATTTCTCCTATACTGCTTTTTACTATTCCTTTCTCATTTTACTTTGATGGTATAATGTATCTGGTTGTGATCGCTACTCCCCAGTGGCTCACATATCTTGACATTGTCAACTAATTCATTCTGTGAGGACAAAACTATGTCTAACACATTCTCACCCCTGGTTGGTTCTAGCACATGTTAAGAAAGGAATGTATCTTGAACTAAAACTAAAAACTTGTGGTCCTCACTCCCCATACTATGTAGAGATTTCCATTGTATATGCCCGTGGTTAAAATCCCCCATAATAACACAGTCTCGTTTGCTTACTTCCCTTATAGCGTTTTGTATTTTTTCATTCCCTTCTATGCTTAAGTTTGGACTTCGATAAACTAACCCAACTGTTAACGTTGAGTTTCCTGTAACTATGTTACACCAAACAGCTTCTTCTCAATCTGCTTCTCTTTCTAATTTTATTTCATAAGCTTGAATAGATTCTTTAATATATAAAATAACTCCACCTCCCTTTCTTCCTATTCTGTCTTTTCTAAACATTACATATCCTGTCAGTCCCAATTCAGCATCTGATATATCGGTGGTGGTCCAGGATTCAGTTATACCTATTATATGAGGGTCAATATCTTCTACCATAATATTTAGTTCATTTCTTTTGTTTACTATACTCCTTGCATTTAAACAAACACATTTATATCCAGCTTCAAAAGAGTTTACCAGACTGTTATTTGCTGTTTTATTTGTGCTGTCTTTATCTATGCTTCCATTTTCAGGCTTTTCTGTGAGTCCCCCCTGCGAATCTAGTTTAAATAGATGCAACCTGTCCCACTGTCAACAAATCGCAGCAGGTTCTCTGAGAAAACTGCTGCCCCCTTTCCACTAAGATGGAGGCCATCTCTCATGTACATATCTTCCCTCCCAACAAAGTATCCCCATAAATCTGTGAATCCCACCCCCTCTTCTTCACACATCTGCTCAACTAGTGCGTTGATCGCCATCCTCTTGCAGTTTCTATACGTTGCCCCCCTTCCTCCCATTACTGGCAAAATTCCTGACAAAATAACCTGTTCAACAGTAGCGCATATGAGTATGTCGTCGGCAAAGCGAAAATGGCTGAGATAATCTCCGTCTATCCTCAAGCCTCCTGTTTCCCAGGTCAATCTTCGGAATATGCTTTCGAGTGTTGCCGTAGACAGCTTGGGCGATATGATGTCACCCTGTCGTACTCCTCTGTTGATGTTGATCTTGTTGCTCTTTTTGTGTAGGTGGACTGTCACCGAGCTGTTGGTGTAGATGTCTTTCAGGAGTTCTATGTACATGTCTTCTATTTCCCCTGTTCTTGAAAGGAGGTCAGTAACGCTTGAGTTTGCACCGCCTTCTCGTAGTCAACCAAAGCGATGCAGAGCGGGGTATTATATTCTCGGCACTTCTCTTTCAGTTGGTTTACGACGTGTATGTGGTCTGTCGTTGAGTACCTGCTTCTATAAATCATGCTTGCTCTCGTGGTTGGTTTTCGTCAAGTATCTTCTCTGGCCTATTCGTTGGTATCTTTGTGAGTAATGTGTATGCTAATTTGATAACAGACATATCGGTCGGCATGTAGTTTTTTAAGTTTTTGTTATTTCCCTTCTTGAAGATATATATCAACATATTTTACTATCTATGTATAATGGTAATGTTTTAATAAGCCAGCATTGCTATACAGGTTGATATTGTGTGGTTTTATATTCTTATTGTTCCTATTATTTTTATCGTTTTACTTTTATACGTATTGTTTCATGTGGTGTTATCTGTCGTGTTACTGTATGGATCTTAAATTAATTAGGACTTAATTTGTTGGGACTGAATAAAATACAATACAATACAATTGATTGATTCTCTGGTTTAGCGTCAACGGATAAGGATTGCAACCAGATTCGCGGGTCGAGAAAGCAAAATTAACCGGCGAATGAAAATCGTAAACGAAAACTCGTGTTGGCATATCGTATCTAAAATGTCTTAGAAAACATTTAAACATGGAAACTCTTGTCGACATATATCCAAGGAAGCCTCGCTTTAAGACATATTAGCAACCTTATATTTAAAGAACGCTTTGTTGAGTAGTGTTTAATGTTCTAATGTGAACAGGGGTATCTATTTTTCTTATCAACTAAACGTGATTGATGGTGCTATGTACGTACTACGCGACTGGGCATCTTCAAATTAGCACGAATTGCATTTTGATCGCGACGCCTAGCGACTACCATGGTAACTATTGCCACGCTTGGCAGAGCTTTCAGTTTTGCGCTCGCGTGGGTTGGTTCGTTGCAACAAGTTTCCATCTAATTTAATTAAAAAGTGACGTATAGTTGTATCAGCTAATAGGATTTGGGCCATTACCAACAACATATCGTAGAAAGTCGGTATGACAGGGAGATCTGTCGATAGTGTATTCACAGAATATGCTAAGGTAGACTGTGTTTGTTGTGTACGCAAGTCGAAACGCGACAAGGCATACATTTTTAAAATCACTTAAAAACGGTAACTTTGATTGTCCCTTCTAGTACCCCTGGCCCTGTCATGCTCTGAGTCTTAGCAGGCACTCATCACTAAGTTTGCCAAACAGTTTTGAAAAGGCATTTTAGGCATTATTTCCAAGAACATAGACAAACTTTAGTTTGTTTTCCTTCTGTACAGAAGTAGAGTTAATGTTTAACGTGTATTAACGGCCAAAGTTTAAACCACTCCCGTGCCATGCTATAACATGTAGGCCCACATACTGGCACAGTGATGTTTGTAGTAAATCTTTTAAATAAAGTTCCTAACAATCTGCATACCTGATCTTAATAATAATAATAATATTACTTTATTCACAGACTCCATGCAACATACAAAGTTGTACATTATCAATATCATGGTTCTATAGTTGTGTTATAAACAATAGTTACAATCTACAGAATGAAAAATCACCAAATCAAAATGTATATACAAGGAATTGAACCAGTATTTCCATATTCTAGACATGTATTTCACGTCACTATTAATAATCTACGAATCAATGTTTTTTTAGAACTGCAGTCGGCATATAAATCTATATCATATATGTCAAATTTCTAATAACAGCAGCACAGTTAAGTAAATTATTGTTAACAAACATTTAACTAGCACTACAGTATCTGTCATAACCTAACACCATTCATTCAAATATATTGTTGTAAGAGACATACAATTTCCTGAGAGCATAGTTATGAAAATTCCACCATAGATGGGCAGTAAACATAGGTGAGCAAAAAGGAGTAAACAGTGTTTTCTTTACATCATTTGAACACATTAAATTTTCTTATAATCATGTTGCCTTGTGCATACAACTGGCGACATTGTCTAGATATATCATTGTCATCTAGCATACTATTTGAAATGATATGACCCAAATATTTTACAGATTCTTCCTCACATAGTTTGTCGTTACCAAGCATAAAACTTAGAAATTTTACATTCTTACAACTTTTGTTTCTAATTATCATGCCCATACTCTTTTTTGGCATTGTACCTTACCTTATGATATAATCCATATTGATCACAGACGGTGAGAAGGGTCTGTAATCCCCTGCTTAACTTAAAGCTTAGCAAGTTATTATATTTACATTCACATTAATTTATTATATTGAATATGTTTGGTTTGCCCTTTATGAAAATTAGTGTTAAAAGTTGTTTAAGCTTGACACGAGTCACCCAGAAGATGCCAACAAACAATTTGATGTGTAAATTATCAGTAGATGTCTATGTGTGTTTGCAAGCTGGCATGCATGGCCAGCCCCAATACGCAGAGCAGTAGACATTTGAGGGAAGGTCAACCATGGGAAAATGTTGAATGCCTAATTGCTTTATGGCCTGTGCATTTTCTAAAGACCTAACCTTGATGGCACTGACAGATGTCGGCTTTAAAACAGACATTCCATAAATACAAAAATGAAAAAAATGTGGCACAATATTGGAGAATAGTAGAACTGTAATGTTTAAGATGAAGATAAATGATACAATTTAATTTAGTCATAGTTAAGGATGTTCTTATTTAGTTAAAATGTACGAACAGAACCATACAACTGGCCATTACAATTACTGTATTTGTACTTGATCCGTTTTCATTTTGAGGTAGTTTTACTAGACTCAAACCTGCTGCACATTTCACAGTATGAACAAGGACGGAAAATATAGAATCACAGATCACTGTTCACTCTACAACCATCAAAGAAAAAACAAGGATAACAATTGGTGGTGAAATGAAAGTGTCTGTAGCATTGTACTGACATCACGGTGACATCACATTCTTGGGTTGAGTCAGAGAAATGTAACAACAAAAAGGAACTCTTATCACAAAACAACCTCTCCCATGTTGCAACTAGAACAAAATCCCCCTCGCACTTCTAAGCAACGTGAAATACAATATATGAACTAGCATAATGTAATAGTCTTTATTTTCATTAGTCACTGAGGTGACTGGATGTCATAGCCAGTCATCTGCCAGACGGGTGTCTGGCTAAGCCTCTGGATGCTGGTCAAATTATTATTTTATATGTTCATTAAAACATTCAGACACATTTTGATGGTTAAGACATTAGAGTAGGTATAATTTATACAGCATATCATTGTACAGTGAAAACGATCAAACTTTTTGCCATTAAATGAAGCACCAGATTGACTTACTGATGTATGTTTCAGGTGACTAAAACTCATTTGGTGCAATTAGAAATACATGTTCTGGGTGACACTGCGCAAGATGGAGCAGATGCGGTGGCGTGGTTTGACAAAAGAACACATGTGGAGGTATCAAACTCGAGCATCATTTGACGCATTTAGAGATGGGCGTCCCAATCCTAAGTATGAGCAAGTCTTCCATGAAGCTTTGCCACAGCAACCACCATTACCCATTTACATTACTAGTACATCTTCAACACATATACACCTTCAACCATTCCCATATACTATTCCTGCTTAAACAACTTTGTACTTTGTTTTTGTTTCAAAGAAAACAAACTGGAATGTCAACAAAATGTACAATGTAATGTTCGAGAGCTCCACATTTGCGGTGATCATTTTGGTAAGCTTCGACCTTGTTGTTAGACACAAACATGAACGGCGAGCTCGGGTAATTCGTAGGTCCTAGGTCTTACCTTTACTGACCAGGATAGAGATTGTGGCTTCGGTCTTGAAAGTGGCATGCTGCCATGTAAACAAACTGGTTCCTACAGAAACAGTTTAATATCAACTACAACCGCAAATAGCTCATTAAAACATAGTTAGGTGATTAGTGCAGATATTATAATAGATACAGTTCATACTGTATAACATAATTTTACGATGAGAATTAATAGAAAAGGTCCTGTTAATAACAACAAACGTGAAAGATACACTTTGAGAACAGGTGAGGTTGATGGTAGAGAGGAAGAGATAAACTGGTTCCTACAGAAATAGTTTAATATCAACTACAACCGCAAATAGCGCATTAAAACATATTTAGGTGATTAGTGCAGATATTATAATAGATACAGTTCATACTGTATAACATAATTTTACGATGAGAATTAATAGAAAAGGTCCTGTTAATAACAACAAACGTGAAAGATACACTTTGAGAACAGGTGAGATTGATGGTAGAGAGGAAGAGATAAACTGGTTCCTACAGAAATAGTTTAATATCAACTACAACCGCAAATAGTGCATTAAAACATATTTAGGTGATTAGTGCAGATATTATAATAGATACAGTTCATACTGTATAACATAATTTTACGATGAGATTTAATAGAAAAGGTCCTGTTAATAACAAACGTGAAAGATACACTTTGAGAACAGGTGAGGTTGATGGTAGAGAGGAAGAGGTCGAGGCCTTTGCTCCAGTTCTTTGTTGACTGCAGGAGATCACAGCTGCTCTGATGTAATTTGCTGCCCCAGCTATAGACTGGTGCTTTGTGTTGATCACAGCTACCCTGATGTCAATTGCTGCCCGAGCTGTAGACTGGTGCTTTGTGTTAATCACAGCTGCCCTGATGTCAATTGCTGCCTCAGCTATAGACTGGTGCCTTGTGTTAATCACAGCTGCCCTGATGTCAATTGCTGCCCGAGCTGTAGACTGGTGCTTTGTGTTGATCACAGCTGCCTTGATGTCACTTACTGCCTCAGCTATAGACTGGTGCCTTGTGTTGATCACAGCTGCCCTGATGTCAATTGCTGCCCGAGCTGTAGACTGGTGCTTTGTGTTGATCACAGCTACCCTGATGTCAGTTGCTGCCTGAGCTGTAGACTGGTGCTTTGTGTTGCAGGAGATCACAGCTGCCCTGATGCCTGTGATGCAAAGTAGAGTCACCTGCTTGTGCGAAAGGAAGTCAGAGAAACGACCACGTAAAGAGGCTGAAGTATTTCAAGTGGATGGTACTGTATTTTGATTTCTGCTGTTAATGATCTGCAGACATTGGTGAAGCCTCTTAGGCTTGTATAGTTTACACTTGCCTTGTTTAAAACGGCTTTCCGTTTGGATTTGAATATCTTTTAAACAAATGTTGAACTGTTTGTTGACAATGTAATTGTTATACATAAAATCTGCTTTTAAATTATACATATCTAACACAATGCACCTACCATTTAGTCCAAACTAAGACATTTGTAGCAGTAAAGTAAATGGATAGTTCCTGGATTAACTCTTCTATTTGTTACATGGTCAACAAGTTGAATGTCTTGTGCAGTGCTTACATAGAACCTTCTCATAATTGTGTTCTTTAAATTAGAGAGTTAGAACAATGACGTAGCCATGGCAGTGTCAAGAACACATATAGTTCATGAATAATCCTTTCAGTGAAGACTACATCGGACCACATCAATATATTGATCTGACATTTCATTGAACAATTAGATATCTAGCAAATTCCATCAGTTATTTTATAATGCACTGAAACAATCGTGTATCAATGCCGGTGCATGTTTGATTGCATCGACACTTATTCATGCTGATTGCTACATTGTGACGTGTGTTTCAGTCCCGTCGCTGCGCCTAGCGGGCTGCTTCCAACAACGCAGTCACCCCAACCAGTGTGTGCTCATAAGCTGCATTGAGAGGAACTTAAGCAGTAAGTTTATTTACTTTCTCAATACTCTTACACAGACAAATGTTTGGTAACATTGTACTTTCACATATATAAACAAATTGCACGTACTGATCTTGGGTAATTTATACAAGTCTTATTTATTTTTGATGAATTCATCAGAGGAACTAAAAAAATATTTTGACTGGGCCAAGTTAAAATTCGGCAAATAGCAAACTGGTCTAGCTCTACATACTGTAGCATAAGGCAACTTGAGAAGTGACGAGGTCTAAATTCATTCAATGGCCCTAACAAAACTGTTATCAAGCCAATTGAGCATATAACCACTCATGTGTTACATAGTTAAACACCAGAGAGTAGCTAAGCTGAGTGACTGGCAGAGGGAGTTCCAAGTTACTGTCTGTTGGCTTGTCTTAGTGAAGTTGTATTGTTGTAGGCAGACGTCGCCGCAGTCTACCAGTCTTCTCAGAGAAGCTTGTGGTGCATGCGTATCACAGGAAGGGATTCAGTAGACTCAAGGCCATTGACACGAACGGCAACCAAAACTTGCTCAACGTCAAGGTTCGTTTTTATTAGAAGTATTTATTAATTGTTGTTGGTAAATCCCTATGTTGTTATTGAGGCAAGCGGAAGGATGGAGTAGGGGATGGAGTAGAGGATGGAGTACAAACAATAACTGATATAGTTGTATCATTTGACTGTTCACAAGTTTTTCTGAATGAATTTTGTGTACACGTTGACATAAAAGCAGGTTAACATACATTGTCATTGATAATTATGCCTTTACATGATATATAAAACTATTGTAAACTATTCGTTGCTATGTTGCATTTTAGTATGTCAGAAGACATAGTTAAAACCACTGGTATACATTGGCTAAGACATATTGTTGTAGATAGACTGAATAATTAAGTTTAAATCTTAAATCACATTTATACTGTTACTTTTAGTGTTTTCAAATTATGCATATCATATTTACCTGATTTTACTTTTTAATTTTATTTTAGTAATAATAATTCTAATAGTTTTTAAAATGTTTTTCCCAGTGTGACGTAGCCGAGCCGTCTACATCAAGGCTGGCACAGGCCGAGACAACTGCGAGTGTCTACTTTGACAAACACAAGCCTTCTCCGCGGCCACATCAGCAAACTCTCAGAGACATGTAAGATCACTTATTGTCTCACCATCACTTGTCTTTGTTGCATATCAGCAATGGAGATTCAATTCAGTATGTTTTATTCAAACATGCAGTATAGTCTGCAATCGCCTCAATATGATTTTGTTGTTACATATGTGTGTCTGTATATATAATATATATATATATCGAGTTTGGGGCTATATTTGGCGGAGATAGATCGTTCAAATTGGTTGTGCAGAAAAGTTGATAAACAAGTGGAATTACTGATTGATAAGTATTGTTCTTGCCTTAATATCTTTCATAAAGTAGCAGTAAATATATATTGAGTAACAGTTGTGCTTAAAGTTAGTTAGATAAAGTATTTTAGAACACTTTAATCTAGTGAGTGATAATAGGGTAAGTTAGCCTACGATAAGTTTGTAAACAAGATTTAACAAACCTCATTATGTGGTAGAATATATAGGTGATAAAGTAGCAAACGTCGTTGTTTGTTTGTCGGGGGCTAGGATAGAACATGTGACTGAAAGGGTACAGAAGATATTGGGGCATGGCAAGGGAGGGTCTACTAGTACACATAGGAACAAATAATGCTGACGGGGAGGGAACTACTGGGATAGTACAGAAGTATAGACAGTTAGAGTCGAACAGATTATTCTCTCAGGAATTTTGCCAGCAATGGGAGGAAGGGGGCCAACATATAGAAACTGCAAGAGGATGGCGATCAACACACTAGTTGAGCAGATGTGTAAAGAAGAGGAGGTGGGATTCGTAGATTTATGGGGATACTTTGTTGGTAGGGAAGATATGTACATGAGAGATGGCCTCCATCTAAGTGGAAAGGGGGCAGCAGTTTTCTCAGAGAACTTGCTACAATCTGTTGACAGTGGGACAGGTTGCATTTATTTAAACTAGCTTCGCAGGGGGGATTCACAGAGAAGCCTGAAACAGGAGGTATACATAAAGACAGCAGAAATAAATCAGCAAAGAACAGCCTGGAAAACTGTTCTGAATCAGGATATGAATGTGTTTGTTTAAATGCAAGGAGCATAGTAAACAAAAGAAATGAACTAAACATTATGGTAGAAGATATTTACCCTCGCATAATAGGTATAACCGAATCATGGGCCACCACTGATATATCAGATGCCGAATTGGGACTAACAGGCTATGTAATGTTCAGGAAAGATAGAATAGGAAGAAGGGGAGGTGGAGTTATTTTATATGTTAAAGAATCTATCCAGGCTTATGAAATACAATTAGAAAGAGAAGCAGATTGCAAAGGAGCTGTTTGGTGTAACATAGTTACAGGAAACTCAACGTTAACGGCTGGATTAGTTTATCGAAGTCCAAACATAAGCATAGAAGAGAATGAAAAAATACAAAACGCTATAAGGGAAGTGAGCTAACGGGACTGTATTATTATGGGGGATTTTAACCATGGTCATATACAATGGAAATCTCTACAGAGTACGGGGAGTGAGGACCACAAGTTTTTAGTTTTAGTACAAGACAGTTTCCTTTGTCAACATGTGCTAGAGCCAACCAGGGGTGAGTATGTGTTAGACATAATTTTGTCCTCACAGAATGAATTAGTTGACAATGTCAAATTATGTGAGCCACTGGGAAGTAATGATCACAACCAGATACATTTTACCATTAAAGTAAAATCAGAAAGAAATAATAAAAAGTAGTTCAGGAGAAATTTTCACAAAGGAAGATATAAGGAAATGAGGAAATATTTAGCAAAGATAGACTGGAACAACCACGGAAGAATAAGTCAGCAGCAGAATGCTGGAATATCTTAGAGTGAAATAGAGTGCATTGTCGATAAATTTGTTCCCTTGAAAAAACAAGGGAAACGACCCAGAAAGAAATATTTATCGAAAGAAGCCATTAGAAAAATTAAGTACAAATAGACGATGTGGTAGTCATATAGACGTACTGGAAATAACGAAGACTACATCATTTATAAAGAAGCACTAAACCAAGCTACAACTGAAATTATAAATTTGAAGAGAAGCTACGAACAAAAATTAGCTTGTAATATAAGACAGCAAGAGTTTTTATGCATATGTTCGGAGCAAACAGAAAGTTCAGGATAAGGTTGGTCCTCAAGAAGATAGTGCTGGAAATATAATATCAAAAGGATTCTTAATGGCAGAAGACCTGAATGAGTATTATATTTAGTTCAGTGTTTACCAGGGAATATATAGTTCATTGTCAGTACCAGAGGCTAAGTTCATGGGGGCTGAATCAGACTATTTAGGACAGTTAATTGTAACCCTGAAAATGGTAGCTATGATAATTAGGGCTATGAAGGATAATAAATCACCTGGATGGGATTCCGCCTAAACTACTATTATAAATTATAGAACAAATTAGCATACCACTTGCAACAGTTTTCAACTTGTCATTAGAAGAGGGAGTGGTAGACGAGGGATCACCATTAGATGTTATCTACTTAGATTTTCAGAAAGCTTTCGACAAAGTGCCACATCAAAGATTACTGCTTAAACTAAAGGCCCATGGCGGGTAGTAGTTGGGATGATTCAAACTGGAAATCAGTTTTGAGTGGGGTACCACAGGGATCAGTACTGGGACCTATATTATTCTTAATATATATCAACGATTTGGACGATGATATAACAAGCAAGATGTTGAAATTTGCGGATGATACAAAATTGTTTAGAAGGATTAAACGTGATGAAGGTAGACAGCATTTACAAGATGATCTTGACAGGTTGATCAAATGGTCTGAAAAATGGCAAATGTTCAATTTTGGGAAATGTTAATGCCTCCACTCAGGACATGGGAACGAAGACGTACAATATACAGTGGGAGGTTCTGTACTAAATACTACTGTAAAAGAAAAGTACTTAGGGTTAACCATTAGTGTTGATATGAAGGTTTCAGAGCAGTGCGGTATTGCCGCTTCAAAGGGAAATGAAATCCTTGGATTAATTAGACGAAACATAACATATAAGGAAAAAGAGCTAATAATACTGCTGTACAAAACAATAGTTAGGCCTCATTTAGAATATTGGTTTCAAGTGTGGAGGCCATATCGCAGGAAGGACATAGATATGCTAGAAAGAGTACAGAGGAGAGCAACTAAAATGATACCAAAACTGAGGGATCTTAGTTATGAAATATGCCTAAAAATGTGGTTTAAGAGACCAGGAGATCGAGAGGAGATCAGATAGAAGTGTTTAAAATATTGAAGGGTTATGAAAATATTGATAGAAATATTTTGTTCTCAGTTAAGAAAGATAGAAGGACCAGAGGACTGTCAATGAATGGAACAGATTATCTCCTGATTGTGTTGGTGCTAGTAGCATGAATTTGTTTAAAAATAAAATTGACACACCTTAAAAGGGCGGGATACTCGTAGATAAAAAGTATTGGACTGTTGTTTGAAAGGAATATACATGATCTTAAAAACATGTAAATGTATCCCCTAAATGAATTTTTGTGTTAATCACATTACAGAAATTATCAGATGAATGTGTGAATATTGCACACATCCCAAATGCTTACACACATAAGGAAAAATAACACCGTAGTTGACATATTCATATTAACATGATCAGTGCAAAAATTAAATAAATGCAAAAATACGTAGAATTCTGATATATCAGAATTAGTTGCAATAAAAATACAACTATATATATATATATATATACACTAGTTGATTTTTGAGACATTTTATTACTGGAATATCTCTTTTCACAAAATTTTGCTGTTTATTGTCATATTAGATATGTACACAGGCTTTGTAGAACAGCTTTAATTAACATAATTGTATGAAGAAATTTCTTACCGCACTGACAACAACATCCAAATTGAATAGTTCTTTCTAACTACAGTAAAACCTGTCCATAACGGTCATCGTCGGGACTGTGCAAAATTACCATTATAGGCAGGTTGCCGTTACGGAGAGTTTCATAACTTGCATACTCACTAGGTGGAGCCACAGTATTATGAATGGTTACGTTGACATTCATTAGTTGGTACTCTCGTGAACAATACAAAACCAAGAGTTAACAATATTATTAAATAATACACTACACAACTTGCAATATTTAATTGATGTTCCTTTTTTCTTTTGGCCATGGTGAAATCAATCACGCCCTCCAAGTAAAAACAAACAGAAAAAGCTTTGATGTCCAAAAGGAAACACGAGGGTGTGAACGAGTGGAAGGCAAATGTTGGCCCAGATTTGTTCTCCAGCTATGCCAAGCCACCTAGATAAATATTACAACGGCCCACTTCCATATGTGGCTAAATGCTCATGGCTTCTCTGAGCTCACTCTGGATATCAAAACTGAATCTAGTCCTCTTTGCTGGAGGAAAGGAGCCACTTAACGTCTGCAATAAGCTGATGACGCCATGCGTGACTCGATTGCAATTTGATAATCCCGCTTAGGCGCGATGATGTTTTATTCAGAGAAATTATGGATTCCCTTTGACCTGCCCGCAAGCGGCAGGTTGACTATGAATGGTTCGGTCCAAATTGACCGACCGTTATACGCAGTAGACAGGTTACCATTATGGACAGGTAGTGGGCAGCGCCAATATAGAAGAGAAAGACTCGATAACGACGAGAACATTTATTGAACAGACTTATCTCAAAGCGGAAGTCGAGGCAAGAGAACGTACAACAGGAACAAGGTATGAAATTAACCAACGCAATAATACAGGAAGCGGAAATGTGATACTTATCCAATATGGCGTGACCACTTTCTTTTCTCCTTCACTAATTTAATAATAGCACATAAGCTTGTAAGATTATAACGTGATAGTCCATATGACATACAAATATGCAGTAGAGTCAATATGGGCATATGCCCCACAAAATATGCAGTAGTGTCAATAGGTCCATGGCACATGTATTATAACTCATAGTGTTGTAGATATGCAGGTTTATATTACGTCTGCGGATGGGCCGAGTGGGCCTCACGTTGTCACTGGGTGTGGTTGGTGGTTTCGGTAGCGCGGATGTAGGGGCCTCAGGTGGCGCTGTGATCGTCAGTGGAGCCTCGGGCGGTGCTGCGATCACTAATGGGATTTCGGGTGGAGTTGCATTCGCTTGGTAATCAGGCGGGGTGTCGTCTTCGTATGGCGGGACGTCTTCCGTGTCATCTCCATCCTCACGATGGCGCGTGGGTATTGTGGTCGACACATGACCGGGTACTAAATAGCACTCGGATAGTCGCACCTTGTATGATGAAGTGCATAGTTGAGATCTGCAAAATTTGCGACTGTAGCACCAGCTATCTTCGATAGTTGAGTTGAGAGGTAGCAATTGCCAGTATAAGAGGTGACACCGGTCCCCCGCCAGGTTCCTGTCGTAGCAGCTCATCTTCAACCTCTGACACAGCTTTCTCGGCTATGGGGTTTTTGTTAGAGTTTTTGATTCTCCCTATCTCCAAACGAATACCCAAACGTAGCAGAGTTGGGTCGTTCACGAGAGCGATGAACCCTGGGGCTGGATCCACGCGGATGATCGCAGGAGGCCCGTCGAGGGGTCGAAACTCTATGCAGAGTCGAGCGAGGCAGTCACGTAACGCGTCATGGCGTTCGCTCTCGATGATGCACGTAGAAGTGTATGAGCTAACGGTTTCGCGGACAACAAATATGAGTTGTCAGTTACGCTTGATAACATCTGCTGCGAACGAAACACCAATCGCTTCGGGAGCGTTCGATGAGTGTAGTCGGATATTTTTTAGTGACATGCACGTATGGCATGCGTCGGTCACTCGCTCAATCGCGTTGTCGATGTCCAATGCGAAGAAGTTACGACGAACTACGAGTTTGAGTTGGTGTTTTGATGGGTGGCTCAGCTTTAGGTGGATCGCTGTTAGTAAGCCATCTAACACTTGTCGTGGAACTACGATAAGTTCTTTGGTTGGCGCGAATGGTATGTTGCACTTGACAACGATGACACCGTCGCGAGCCAACGTTGTAGTAGATAAGTAACGTTTTATGTCCTTGGCATTGGTTACTTTTTTGGATGGACGTGTGCCTTGTTTTAGGTGAGCTCTGACGCGCCGTAGGTCAGGGCACTCTGATTGTGTAGAGAGCCATGCGGACCTGCTCGTGAACGGAAGGCGAGTGGAGCCGGATATGATATCTTCCACAGCAACACTCATAACGACAGATTGTTTGATTTGCGATATGAAAGAGCATATCTGGCAATGTGGTTCATGGCATTCCGGTGCGTTTCTGCTTGCGAAGTCGGATGGTATGTTTGATGAACCCGCCAGGTGGCGCACTGTGACTTGGTATCGGGCGACAACTGACAGAAACGATGTCACGCGAGGGCTAGATGAAAATTCGCCACGGCATAGTTTGTCAATGGCCTGCACACACGGTTTGCTGTCGGTGAGTAGACACGGCTTCGACTTTGATTGTATGATGTACGGGCTGAAGTGTTTGACTGCTGCAGCAATGCCTAACGCTTCGATTTCGCAGGATAGTCATGTAACTTGGTGTTTCTTTAGTTTGGCGCTGAAAAACCCGGCAAGACGGGTCTGTCCATTTCGCGAAACGTATAGTGTGGATCCGATGCCACGTTTGGTAACCGAACCGTCGGTAACGATCCATAGTTGGTCACTGGGCCGCGGTAATGTGATCGATCTGTTGGTGGAGAGTGTGTTTTGGGCTACACGGAATGCCTCGCGGATGTCATCAGTCCATGTCAATGTCTCCTGTGATTTCATGCCCGCAATGTACGACTCGAGGGGTGCAAGTACTTTGGAACACTGAGAGATGACGCGTCCCAACACTTTATATGCTCCAACGAAGGAACGAAGTCCCAGAACGGTTTGTGGCGGTGTGCACGATGCCAGAGTAGCGATGCGCTGAGGACTGGCATGTAGTGTACCTTCTGACCACACCCAGCCTAGGATGGTCGTTGATTTGGGGCAAACCCTGGTCTTCTTTGCTGAAAGTCGTAAGTCGCATCGAGCAAGGGCATCAAGGACACGACTCCAGTTGTCTAGTAGCTCTTGTGGCGAGTTGCCCCCGCAGTACAAATCGTCAGCCAACTTGGAGACGACGCCCTCTTGTAACAGATCACCAAAGACTCGGCACATGAGTTCTTCCAATGCCGTCTCAGAGCCGGGCATGCCCACGGCACATCGTGTGTACACGAGAACTCCACGAAAGGGTGTCGCAACTCCGCAGTATTTGAGTGATATTCGATAGAGGGATCTGATAGAATGCATTCATCAAGTCTGATACAACGATGTACTTCCAGCAAGCTATGGCATGAGAGAAGGCTGCAGCTTGCTGTAACATCCTACTTCTGTGAAGGCAGTGACGAGTGGTGATCCTCCATTAGCTTTGCGTACGAGAAATGACGGGTTAAGGTATTCGACCACCACCTCGATATCTTCTGGACGACGGAATACACCGTCCGCCTCCAAATCATCAAACTTTTCCTGAAGTTCGACGAGTTTGTCGCGAGCATATTGCGGACACCTCCCCTTTCGCTGCGGGGGTTGGACTGGTCCCATGTTTACAGTTGCTGTGAATGGGCCCGTTGTATCCTACGATTTTCGAGTTGAACACAGTGTCAAATTGTTGATGCAGATTGCGGAACTGGTTGCACAAGTCGTCAGACAAGAGGTTGCCACTGTCTAGTTCGATAGTGTCTGAAAATTGCATGTCTGCTGCGTGTGTGCTTGTGTTTTTGACTACGATGTCTTCCACGTAGTTGGTGTCACATGCTGTGGTACCACGCACTTGGCAAAAGTGCTCGTTGCATCCTATTTTCAAGGGATGTGTACACGTGTTTAGTAAACGGATTTTGTCCCCGACTGCCTCGACAATGGCAGGTTGGGGCCAATCTTGGTAGTGCTCGATCGCCACTACAAGATCGTCGAGTGCTGATGGAATAGACAGTTCTATGTAGTCGCCTGGCCAAACAGTAGTGGACGCGGGTGGCGCACGCAACATGTAGGCCTGCGCTCTGCGAATCGTGTGATATTGGGAATGGTTGACGTTCTCCATCCCGTAGTGTATCACAGTTTCGTCAATGCTGATCTGATTTTTGGCGGGACGAACGGATATGTCATTGGTTGTCATGAATGGTGTTCCCGCAAGTACATCGACATCCGAGTCTTTAACGACAAGGGCATCGAGGTGTAGATCAAGATTATCCCGCGATAACACGAGCCTTGTTTCTCCGACTACATTGAGTGGGGTTACACCATCAGCTTTTCTTGCGAGCTGGGAGCTTTTGGTGATTTTTGCACCAACTTACCTGGCCACCGTCTCTCTAACCATGTTGGTTTTGGCCCCAGTGTCGAGGGTAAGACGTATTGGGTGATGACGATGGAACGCCTTGAAGAATGGAGACTGTTTCGTATTTACGCGACAAGTCGCCGACACGTTTTGCACGTCATTGACGTAGTCGTCATTCACTGGTGGTTCATCGTCTCCGCTATCTTCGCAGTTTAGTCCTGTCACGTTGCGTGCCTTAGTCATGAACAGTCTGTCTTGCTCGGGCAAGTACTTGCAAGCGCTTAGATAGTGGTCTACTATCGGTCTACCAGCCTGCTTACAGAGTGGACATTGTTTTGCTCATTGGGTTCGTTGGTAGCTTTGTGGGCGAGCGGGCCCAGAGCATGTGCGTGGTTGGTAGTAGGTTGACTGTCTCAGGATTTTTGTCTCTGACATAGAATGGATCTCGTCCAGTAGGGACCCCAGGGCCTGAGAGATCTCTGGTTTAAGACTGGCTAGAGTGCGGCTCCGCAGTTCGGTTCCGTAGCGCTGTTTTACGAGTCTAGGTAGCTCCTGATGGATAAGTCTAAGCCAGCTCAATACAACCATGTTCTCTAGCGACGGTGATAAGTCCTCATCTACGGTCGGGAACTCGTCGTGGTGTGATATACCGCCACCCACTGTCAGCAGACTATCATCAACGAACGCCGTGAGGCATTGGAATAGGTCCTCGTGGTTTTCGTCTGATTCAAGTTTTATGTCGGCGAAATCTATGAAGTGAGCGCCGCTTGTCTGATTGCCTGCCATATGGAGTTGACGGATGTCGAGTTTTTGACGATGGTATTTCGCGATATGATCGGACAGAAGTTGGCAGTCTGCCCAAGCATTAATTCTAAGTGCGCGACTTTTTGTTGTGCCGTTCGCCTAACCAAGCCTGGTGTGTCTTCGGTATCGTCAAGTAAGCCTCTGAGTGGAGAAGTGTTAGTTTTCTTTCCCCATGTTGCCTGGTCGAGTAGGAATGGTGCGAAATTCGCGTCCAATGATAGAGTATATTGGAGGTTTTGGCGCCAGCTCTCATATGACGTCAGTGTTTCGTGTTTTGAAAGAGACCATTGGTTTGGAGCTCTCTGTGACTGAGCCATTGTCGCGTTTGACGTGTAGCTCAATCGTCTATGCAAATACCGGCAATGTTCAATGTTAATTACTGCGTACGGAAAGTAAGCATTCGTCTTGCCGTTTGTTTGGCTATACGAGTATCTATCCACTTCAGTAGTGAAAACGCTGCCACCATGCCAATATAGAAGGGAAAGACTCGATAATGACGAGAACATTTATTGAACAGACTTATCTCAAAGCAGAAGTCGAGGCAAGAGAACGTACAACAGGAACAAGGTATGGAATTAACCAACGCAATAATACAGGAAGCGGAAATGTGATACTTATCCAATATGGCGCAGTGCAAACTAATAGGAAGTCATACGAGACTTTCAAAAGTAACCGTTATATCCAGGTTATCGTTATGGACAGGTGGCCGCTAAGACAGGTTTTACTGTATAATTATCATGACATCCCCCTTGTTACGAAGTGTTACGGATCATCGAGATGTAACTTATGCATTGCAGTTCGAGTTGCAACTTATGCATTACAGTTCGAGTTGCAACTTATGCATTACAGTTCGAGTTGCAACTTATACATTAGAGTTCGAGTTGCAACTTATGCATTACAGTTCGAGTTGCAACTTATACATTACAGTTCAAGTTGCAACTTATACATTACAGTTCGAGTTGCAACTTATGCATTACAGTTCGAGTTGCAACTTATGCATTACAGTTCGAGTTGCAACTTATACATTACAGTTCGAGTTGCAACTTATACATTGCAGTTCGAGTTGCAACTTATACATTACAGTTCGAGTTGCAACTTATGCATTACAGTTCAAGTTGCAACTTATGCATTACAGTTCGAGTTGCAACTTATAAATTACAGTTCAAGTTGCAACTTATGCATTACAGTTCGAGTTGCAACTTATGCATTACAGTTCGAGTTGCAACGTATGCATTACAGTTCGAGTTGCAACTTATGCATTACAGTTCGAGTTGCAACTTATACATTAGAGTTCGAGTTGCAACTTATGCATTAGAGTTCGAGTTGCAACTTATAAATTACAGTTCTAGTTGCAACTTATACATTGCAGTTCGAGTTGCAACTTATACATTACAGTTCGAGTTGCAACTTATGCATTACAGTTCAAGTTGCAACTGATGCATTACAGTTCGAGTTGCAATTTATATGTTACAGTTCGAGTTGCAAGAGATAATCTCTTATAGATCAAGACGGAGGGGTGGTTTCACTACCCTCTACCCAGATCTTGTACGATAAAACGAGTCTGGTTCAAATGTTACATGTTTCACTGGCCTTGCAGCCGGAACCTCACGATTGGTCTCACGTTCTTTGATGAGTTCTTCGGCCTTCTGATCCTGTTGTCATTGTAGCAATTGATGTCAAATGTCTCAGTTTGGGTGACCAGAAGCAGCTGTTCAAGATTGTTGCCAAGCTCCTACACACTGATAATGGCACACCACTACCGCCATGTGACTCGTCTGACACACTGGCAGTGCGGTTCTCGGATTTCTTCTCAGAAAAGATCTCGAAAATTCGGTCTGAACTGAATCAGAATGTCATCATTGTAAATGCCTCTGCTGAGGATGCATCGCAGACATGTCTGCTGACTGCATTTGAGCCAGCCACTGAGGCTGAAATTGGAATTCGTCTTCAGTTTCCTGGCATACAACATTTCATTGGGTGAAAGTAGGTAGCTATCGATTGGTGTTGATTGCAACACAACAATGCCATCGCCATGTCGATTTTTCACTGCTCTAGCTTTCTTTTGCGTTCTTTTCACTGTCTGTATTTGTCTCTCGACAAAACCATTCGACTGTGGGTACTGAGGACTTGACGTCACGTGATTAAACTCCCACTGTTGTGCGAATCGTTGAAACTCACTGCAGCTGTATTGGCTTCCGTTATCACTGATCACAGTCTGAGGAACACCCTGTTCTGCAAAGATGTCTTTCATCAAGTCTATGACTGTCCGGCTTGTGACCTTTCCAGTTACTTCCTTTACGAAAGAAAATTTGGAATAACAGTCAGTGATTATTAGATAGTTACACTGTCCGATGCTAAACAAGTCTGTTCCCTTGGTTTACCATGGACGTGTCGGCACGTCGTGCTATGCTAAACAAGTCTGTTCCCGAGCGGGCCCAGAGCATGTGCGTGGTTGGTAGTAGGTTGACTGTCTCAGGATTTTTGTCTCTGACATAGAATGGATCTCGTCCAGTAGGGACCCCAGGGCCTGAGAGATCTCTGGTTTAAGACTGGCTAGAGTGCGGCTCCGCAGTTCGGTTCCGTAGCGCTGTTTTACGAGTCTAGGTAGCTCCTGATGGATAAGTCTAAGCCAGCTCAATACAACCATGTTCTCTAGCGACGGTGATAAGTCCTCATCTACGGTCGGGAACTCGTCGTGGTGTGATATACCGCCACCCACTGTCAGCAGACTATCATCAACGAACGCCGTGAGGCATTGGAATAGGTCCTCGTGGTTTTCGTCTGATTCAAGTTTTATGTCGGCGAAATCTATGAAGTGAGCGCCGCTTGTCTGATTGCCTGCCATATGGAGTTGACGGATGTCGAGTTTTTGACGATGGTATTTCGCGATATGATCGGACAGAAGTTGGCAGTCTGCCCAAGCATTAATTCTAAGTGCGCGACTTTTTGTTGTGCCGTTCGCCTAACCAAGCCTGGTGTGTCTTCGGTATCGTCAAGTAAGCCTCTGAGTGGAGAAGTGTTAGTTTTCTTTCCCCATGTTGCCTGGTCGAGTAGGAATGGTGCGAAATTCGCGTCCAATGATAGAGTATATTGGAGGTTTTGGCGCCAGCTCTCATATGACGTCAGTGTTTCGTGTTTTGAAAGAGACCATTGGTTTGGAGCTCTCTGTGACTGAGCCATTGTCGCGTTTGACGTGTAGCTCAATCGTCTATGCAAATACCGGCAATGTTCAATGTTAATTACTGCGTACGGAAAGTAAGCATTCGTCTTGCCGTTTGTTTGGCTATACGAGTATCTATCCACTTCAGTAGTGAAAACGCTGCCACCATGCCAATATAGAAGGGAAAGACTCGATAATGACGAGAACATTTATTGAACAGACTTATCTCAAAGCAGAAGTCGAGGCAAGAGAACGTACAACAGGAACAAGGTATGGAATTAACCAACGCAATAATACAGGAAGCGGAAATGTGATACTTATCCAATATGGCGCAGTGCAAACTAATAGGAAGTCATACGAGACTTTCAAAAGTAACCGTTATATCCAGGTTATCGTTATGGACAGGTGGCCGCTAAGACAGGTTTTACTGTATAATTATCATGACATCCCCCTTGTTACGAAGTGTTACGGATCATCGAGATGTAACTTATGCATTGCAGTTCGAGTTGCAACTTATGCATTACAGTTCGAGTTGCAACTTATGCATTACAGTTCGAGTTGCAACTTATACATTAGAGTTCGAGTTGCAACTTATGCATTACAGTTCGAGTTGCAACTTATACATTACAGTTCAAGTTGCAACTTATACATTACAGTTCGAGTTGCAACTTATGCATTACAGTTCGAGTTGCAACTTATGCATTACAGTTCGAGTTGCAACGTATGCATTACAGTTCGAGTTGCAACTTATGCATTACAGTTCGAGTTGCAACTTATACATTACAGTTCGAGTTGCAACTTATGCATTAGAGTTCGAGTTGCAACTTATACATTACAGTTCGAGTTGCAACTTATGCATTACAGTTCGAGTTGCAACGTATGCATTACAGTTCGAGTTGCAACTTATGCATTACAGTTCAAGTTGCAACTTATACATTAGAGTTCGAGTTGCAACTTATGCATTAGAGTTCGAGTTGCAACTTATAAATTACAGTTCTAGTTGCAACTTATACATTGCAGTTCGAGTTGCAACTTATACATTACAGTTCGAGTTGCAACTTATGCATTACAGTTCAAGTTGCAACTGATGCATTACAGTTCGAGTTGCAATTTATATGTTACAGTTCGAGTTGCAAGAGATAATCTCTTATAGATCAAGACGGAGGGGTGGTTTCACTACCCTCTACCCAGATCTTGTACGATAAAACGAGTCTGGTTCAAATGTTACATGTTTCACTGGCCTTGCAGCCGGAACCTCACGATTGGTCTCACGTTCTTTGATGAGTTCTTCGGCCTTCTGATCCTGTTGTCATTGTAGCAATTGATGTCAAATGTCTCAGTTTGGGTGACCAGAAGCAGCTGTTCAAGATTGTTGCCAAGCTCCTACACACTGATAATGGCACACCACTACCGCCATGTGACTCGTCTGACACACTGGCAGTGCGGTTCTCGGATTTCTTCTCAGAAAAGATCTCGAAAATTCGGTCTGAACTGAATCAGAATGTCATCATTGTAAATGCCTCTGCTGAGGATGCATCGCAGACATGTCTGCTGACTGCATTTGAGCCAGCCACTGAGGCTGAAATTGGAATTCGTCTTCAGTTTCCTGGCATACAACATTTCATTGGGTGAAAGTAGGTAGCTATCGATTGGTGTTGATTGCAACACAACAATGCCATCGCCATGTCGATTTTTCACTGCTCTAGCTTTCTTTTGCGTTCTTTTCACTGTCTGTATTTGTCTCTCGACAAAACCATTCGACTGTGGGTACTGAGGACTTGACGTCACGTGAATAAACTCCCACTGTTGTGCGAATCGTTGAAACTCACTGCAGCTGTATTGGCTTCCGTTATCACTGATCACAGTCTGAGGAACACCCTGTTCTGCAAAGATGTCTTTCATCAAGTCTATGACTGTCCGGCTTGTGACCTTTCCAGTTACTTCCTTTACGAAAGAAAATTTGGAATAACAGTCAGTGATTATTAGATAGTTACACTGTCCGATGCTAAACAAGTCTGTTCCCTTGGTTTACCATGGACGTGTCGGCACGTCGTGCTATGCTAAACAAGTCTGTTCCCATGGTTTACCATGGACGTGTCGGCACGTCGTGCTATGCTAAACAAGTCTGTTCCCACGGTTTACCATGGACGTGTCGGCACGTCGTGCTATGCTAAACAAGTCTGTTCCCACGGTTTACCATGGACGTGTCGGCACGTCGTGCTATGATAAACAAGTCTGTTCCCACGGTTTACCATGGACGAGTCGGCACGTCGTGCTATGCTAAACAAGTCTGTTCCCACGGTTTACCATGGACGTGTTGGCACGTCGTGCTATGCTAAACAAGTCTGTTCCCACGGTTTACCATGGACGTTTCGGCACGTCGTGCTATGCTAAACAAGTCTGTTCCCACGGTTTACCATGGACGTTTCGGCACGTCGTGCTATGCTAAACAAGTCTGTTCCCACGGTTTACAATGGACGTGTCGGCACGTCGTGCTATGCTAAACAAGTCTGTTCCCACGGTTTACCATGGACGTGTCGGCACGTCGTGCTATGATAAACAAGTCTGTTCCCATGGTTTACCATGGGCGTTTCAGCACGTCGTGCTATGCTAAACAAGTCTGTTGCCACGGTTTACCATGGACGTGTCGGCACGTCGTGCTATGATAAACAATTCTGTTCCCTTGGTTTACCATGGACGTGTCGGCACGTCGTGCTATGCTAAACAAGTCTGTTCCCACGGTTTACCTTGGACGTTTCAGCATGTCGTGCTATGCTAAACAAGTCTGTTCCCACGGTTTACCATGGACGTGTCGGCACGTCTTGCTATGCTAAACAAGTCTGTTCCCACGGTTTACCATGGGCCTTTCAGCACGTCTTGCTATGCTAAACAAGTCTGTTGCCATGGTTTACCATGGACGTGTCGGCACGTCGTGCTATGATAAACAATTCTGTTCCCTTGGTTTACCATGGACGTGTCGGCACGTCGTGCTATGCTAAACAAGTCTGTTCCCACGGTTTACCATGGACGTGTCGGCACGTCGTGCTATGCTAAACAAGTCTGTTCCCACGGTTTACCATGGACGTGTCGGCACGTCGTGCTATGCTAAACAAGTCTGTTCCCACGGTTTACCATGGACGTGTCGGCACGTCGTGCTATGCTAAACAAGTCTGTTCCCACGGTTTACCATGGACGTGTCGGTACGTCGTGCTATGCTAAACAAGTCTGTTCCCATGGTTTACCATGGACGTGTCGGCACGTCGTGCTATGCTAAACAAGTCTGTTCCCACGGTTTACCATGGACGTGTCGGCACGTCGTGCTATGCTAAACAAGTCTGTTCCCACGGTTTACCATTGACGTGTCGGCACGTTGTTCTATGCTAAACAAGTCTGTTCCCATGGTTTACCATGGACGTGTCGGCACGTCGTGCTATGCTAAACAAGTCTGTTCCCATGGTTTACCATGGACGTATCGGCACGTCGTGCTATGCTAAACAAGTCTGTTCCCTTGGTTTACCATGGACGTGTCGGCACGTCGTGCTATGCTAAACAAGTCTGTTCCCACGGTTTACCATGGGCGTTTCAGCACGTCGTGCTATGCTAAACAAGTCTGTTCCCATGGTTTACCATGGACGTGTCGGCACGTTGTGCTATGCTAAACAAGTCTGTTCCCACGGTTTACCATGGACGTGTCGGCACGTCGTGCTATGCTAAACAAGTCTGTTCCCACGGTTTACCAAGGACGTGTCGGCACGTTGTGCTATGCTAAACAAGTCTGTTCCCATGGTTTACCATGGACGTGTCGGCACGTCGTGCTATGCTAAACAAGTCTGTTCCCACGGTTTACCATGGACGTGTCGGCACGTTGTGCTATGCTAAACAAGTCTGTTCCCATGGTTTACGATGGACGTGTCAGCACGTCGTGCTATGCTAAACAAGACTGTTCCCACGGTTTACCATGGACGTGTCGGCACGTTGTGCTATGCTAAACAAGTCTGTTCCCATGGTTTACCATGGACATGTCGGCACGTCGTGCTATGCTAAACAAGTCTGTTCCCATGGTTTACCATGGACGTGTCGGCACGTCGTGCTATGCTAAACAAGTCTGTTCCCATGGTTAACCATGGACGTGTCGGCACGTCGTGCTATGCTGTAACATCGTCTCGCGTCTGTGCTTCTTGACACACGCCACACTTGTTGACCATATTTTCTGTCAGCATTCATATTGCTCCAGTACACACAAGTACGAGTTCGCAGGCGAGTCTTCTCAATGCCTTGGTGTGCAGAGTGTAACTTCTGAAGAAATTCTGCTTGTAGGTTTCTAGGCACCACCACACAGTCGCGGATGAGATGAGGCCATCTTCTACTGACATTTCGTCTTGAAATGCCCAGTATTTCTGCAACTGTAGTAGAACGTGATTCCTTCTCTCTGGCCAGTCGTCCACGATTATTGACTAGCATTGTCAACACGTGATTATGCTGGGTCTCTTGGCGCAGTGTCTCCAATCTTTGAGATAAGAACTGGACATGGTGTAGCTGTAACTGCATTGCGTCTGCGCATGGCGGCTGGGACAATGTGTCTGCCAGTGCCATGTCCTTGCCTGGTTTGTACCGGATCTTTATCGCGTACGGTTCACTCTCAACAGCATTCTGATACGTTTCTGAACAATATACGAACAGACATCCCACACATGTCAGACCACTCGGCAATTCATTGCACACAACAACTCGTGAAACCACCAAACGTCCGGGTAACGACGATGAGTCGAAATTATCGACAGATCAATACCACTTCGATATGTGATGAAATCCGTTCGTTGCTACTATCAAATCATCTGTCTGACGACGTGAACCATGCTGTTGACATGTACAATGAAACCATTGCGGCTATCATTGACAAGCAAGCACCATTAAAGAACCGCACAGTGATTGTACGACCACACACGCCGTGGTATAATGATGGCATACGATTGCAAAAATGTGTTAGACGACAACTGGAAAGAACATGGAGAAAATCTGGACTGGAGTCTGACAGGCTTGCCTACTGCCTCCAGCGCCAGCTCGTCTATTCGTCTGTGCACCATGCACAACTTGAATACCACACGAATCAAACTGCTGATGCATCTGGTGACCAGAAGCAGCTGTTCAAGATTGTTGCCAAGCTCCTACACACTGATAATGACACACCACTACCGCCATGTGACTCGTCTGACACACTGGCAATGTGGTTCTCGGATTTCTTCTCAGAAAAGATCTCGAAAATTCGGTCTGAACTGAATCAGAATGTCATCATTGTAAATGCCTCTGCTGAGGATGCACCGCAGACGTGTCTGCTGACTGCATTTGAGCCAGCCACTGAGGCTGAAATTGGAATGTTGTTGAAGTCATCGCCAGTGAAATCTTGTGAACTTGATCCCATTCCGACATGGCTTCTTAAAGACTGTGCGCAGGATGTTGTACCTGTGCTCATGACAATTGTTAACCTGTCTCTGAGAACGGGGGTAATGCCTTCGCACTTGAAGGAAGCGCATATCAGGCCAGTACTCAAGAAACCGAGTCTAGACAAAACTGTCTTGAATAACTACCGACCCGTGTCAAATCTACCCTATCTATCGAAGACAATAGAACGTGTCGTTGCTGCGAGATTGTCAGCTCACATGTCAGAGCACAATCTCTGTGAGCCCTATCAGTCAGCATACAAGCTGAATCACAGCGTTGAGACGGCCCTTGTCTGTGTGCAGAATCACATCCTGCACGCAATGGACAATCAGAATGTTGTCATCACGGTTCTCCTGGATCTATCGGCTGCGTTTGACACTGTCGACCATGAAGTGATGTTGCATAGACTCTCACATGATATCGTAGTGGTCCATGATGCACTGGACTTGTTTAAGTCATACCTGAGAGACAGAGTCCAGTCAGTCCACATTCATGGTGCTACATCGCCTGCTCGTCCTCTGGTATACGGGGTACCACAAGGCTCCGTGCTGGGTCCTCAGCTGTTCTCCATCTATGTAGCACCAGTTGCTAAGATTATTCGCAAGTACAATTTGATGTGTCATTTCTACGCGGATGATACTCAAATCTACATTCCAGTGAAACCCCACCAAGAGGACATTGCTGCGGCTGCCGTCCGTATTGAAGAATGTGTAGTGGAGATGAGGACGTGGATGATGACAAACTTTTAAAAGTTGAATGACTCAAAGACAGAAGCCATCGTGTTCGGCTCTGCGCAACAACTAAGAAAAATTGAGCTGCGCACACTATGCATTGGAGACTGTTTGGTCACTGTAACTCAGAATGTACGGAATCTTGGTGTACAGTTCGATGCCGAGATGAAGATGGAGACGCACGTGACTGCTGTCTGTAAATCTGCAATTTTCCATCTCCGAAATATTGCAAGAATAAGACGTTATCTAACACCTGCAGCGACAGAACAAGTCATACATGCGTTTGTTACCAGCAGACTTGACGTTGGCAATGCATTACTCCACCGACTGCCTGTGAAACAGCTAGAACGGCTGCAGAGAGTACAGAACTGGGCGGCCCGCCTTGTTGATGGCACCAGGAAGTTCTCTCATGTCATACCTCTATTGATCTAGCTGCACTGGCTGCCAATAGCAGTTAGAGTAGAGTATAAGATACTTCTGCTCACGCACCGAGCACTGACTGGCTGTGCACCACAGCATATCACCAAATGTTTGAACAGATGTCGGCCAACTCGATTGTTGCGCTCCACTGAACACAATCATTTATGTATACCACGTGCAACGCGTCGCTGGGGTGATAGATCCTTTTGCGTGGCAGCCCCAACACTATGGAACTTGCTGCCGCAAAAGCTGACTGTAACAACAATAACAAACACTGATTTTACATCAAACCTTAAGACCTGTTTTCCCGAACATTCTGTACGGCGCCGTGAGCAACGATTGTTGGAACGGCGCAATATAAATGTCACGATTTGATTTGATTGTGGTGCTGCTGCTAGATTCTTCAGATGTATCATCTCAAGTGGCTTATGATCTGACTCGATTGTAAATGGCTTGCTGTAGACGTATGTGTGGAATCTCTCACACCCGTAGATGACCGCTAACATCTCACGTTCGATGTTTGCATATCGCTGTTCGCAATCACTCAAGAGACTTGCCAGCGAATGCAATCGGCTTCCCCCGTTGCAACAAGAATGCTCCCAGACCTCGACTAGACGCATCGACTTGCATGACACTCTCAGTGTCCAGATTGAAGTAGCTCAGAGTGACTTAAAGACAGATCATTGTCTTCATCTTTTCAAATGCTACATTGTGTGATTCGATCCATCTTCTTTGCTAGTTGTGCAAAGGTGCAGTGTGCTGTGATAGCTTGGCTATACATGTTGCTATGCCGAGGAATTGTTGCAGATCCGTCTTGTTTGTAGGAGCTGGTGTAACTCTGATGTCTTCCATTCTGTTTGGATCAAGTTGTGCTCCCTCGGCATCGTACACCTCGGCAAAGAATAACTTAGTGTTTGTAGGAGCCAGTGTAACTCTGATGTCTTCCATTCTGTTTGGATCAAGTTGTGCTCCCTCGGCATCGTACACCTCGGCAAAGAATAACTTAGTGTTTGTAGGAGCCAGTGTAACTCTGATGTCTTCCATTCTGTTTGGATCAAGTTGTGCTCCCTCGGCATCGTACACCTCGGCAAAGAATAACTTAGTGTTTGTAGGAGCCAGTGTAACTCTGATGTCTTCCATTCTGTTTGGATCAAGTTGTACTCCCTCAGCATCGTACACCACGGCAAAGAATAACTGTTAGTGTTTGTGATGTATAGAATAAAGGAGCTGTGTAGACAAGACGACCTGCACCATACAACAGTCTCATTGCTCTCTGTTAGAGTATGACAATACAATTGAAATTGGTAGGATACGTGTTTCCTCATATTTCAGAAGAGTAATTAATGTATGGTAGGGACAAGGAGCAGTACAGGATATGTATGATGATTTGTTCCACATTTTAAAGCCTGGACAATGTCATTCATCCCTCTTTGTGCATGTCTCTCAGAAAAGAAGCAGTGTGTGCATAATGTCGTTGGTCCTTTCTACCTGGTGTGTGTGCCTTCTACCTGGTGTGTGTGCCTTCTACCTGGTATGTGTGTCTTCTAGCTGGTGTGTGTGTGCCTTCTAGCTGGTGTGTGTGCCATCTGCCTGGTGCGTGTGCCATCTGCCTGGTGTGTGTGCCTTCTAGCTGGTGTGTGTGCCATCTGCCTGGTGTGTGTGCCTTCTGTCTGGTGTGTGTGCCTTCTACCTGGTGTGTGTGCCTTCTACCTGGTATGTGTGCCTTCTAGCTGGTGTGTGTGTGCCTTCTAGCTGGTGTGTGTGCCATCTGCCTGGTGTGTGTGCCATCTGCCTGGTGTGTGTGCCTTCTAGCTGGTGTGTGTGCCATCTGCCTGGTGTGTGTGCCTTCTGTCTGGTGTGTGTGCCTTCTACCTGGTGTGTGTGCCTTCTACCTGGTATGTGTGTCTTCTAGCTGGTGTGTGTGTGCCTTCTACCTGGTGTGTGTGCCATCTGCCTGGTGTGTGTGCCTTCTAGCTGGTGTGTGTGCCATCTGCCTGGTGTGTGTGCCTTCTGTCTGGTGTGTGTGCCTTCTGTCTGGTGTGTGTGCCTTCTGTCTGGTGTGTGTGCCTTCTACCTGGTGTGTGTGCCTTCTACCTGGTATGTGTGTCTTCTAGCTGGTGTGTGTGTGCCTTCTACCTGGTGTGTGTGCCATCTGCCTGGTGTGTGTGCCTTCTAGCTGGTGTGTGTGCCATCTGCCTGGTGTGTGTGCCTTCTGTCTGGTGTGTGTGCCTTCTGTCTGGTGTGTGTGCCTTCTGTCTGGTATTTGTGCCTTCTGTCTAGTAGTTGTGCCTTCTGTCTGGTATTTATGCCTTCTGTCTGGTATTTGTGCCTTCTGTCTGGTGTGTGTGTGTGTGTGTGTGTGTGTGTGCCTTCTGTCTGGTGTGTGTGTGTGTGTGCCTTCTGTCTGGTGTGTGTGCCTTCTGTCTGGTGTGTGTGCCTTCTGTCTGGTGTTTGTGCCTTCTGCCTGGTGTGTGTGCCTTCTTTCTGGTATTTGTGCCTTCTGTCTGGTGTGTGTGCCTTCTGTCTGGTGTCTGTTCCTTCTGTCTGGTATTTGTGCCTTCTGCCTGGTGTGTGTGCCTTCTTTCTGGTATTTGTACCTTCTGTCTGGTGTCTGTGCCTTCTGTCTGGTATTTGTGCCTTCTGTCTGGTGTGTGTGCCACAGCAAGTAAAAGATGCCACACAGAGAAATGGAATAACCTCTCCTGGACTCGATAACTGTAGAGAAGGAAAACCACTTGTTATTCTTTATATTTTAGTTTTGACGAGTGGTTGGTCTCATCTTTTTGCTGGTTTTCTTCTTACAGTGTCAAGAAAAGTGGACCAAAGTTGTCAAAGTTGAGAAGACCAAAGTGCGTGGAAGCTGTCGACTCGACAGAGAGTGTGTGGAGTTCTTTAGAGGAGGAAGATGACATCAACAAAGTGTCTTCAGGCGAGTCGGTCTACAAAGTGTCAAACACGTTACAAGAAGATCCCCTGACAGCAATTGAAGACAGTGGATTATACCAGAGAGAGGCTGCGGCAGACAGAAATGATGAACTGATGAGATCCGATAGATCCAGTCGCAGCACCACCAGTGGTTCTGGTGAAAGTGTGAACATGGACAATTCGATGATTCCCACGCATAACGAGTCAAGCTGCAGTAGAGAAGAGATGTCTGATGTGTCAATGGATGTGGAGGGTCGTGAAGACGTGAGGCGCACAAAGAAGCGTTCTGTAGCAGTGTCTGTGGGGTGCCAGCAGAAGTGTAGAGATAAATCCCTGAAACTTAGTAGACTCTTGAAGAAGCACTCAGGCACAAGTAATGGGAACTGTGGGAGTGAGGACAATGACCTCAAGGAGAAGTGTCCCAAGGACAAGTGTACTAAGGACAAGTGTCCCAAGGACAAATGTCCCAAGGACAAATGTCCCAAGGACAAGTGTATCAAGGACAAGTTTCCCAAGAACAAGTGTCCCAAAGACAAGTGTCCTAAGGACAAGTGTCCCAAAGACAAGTGTCCTAAGGACAAGTGTATTAAGGACAAGTGTCCTAAGGACACGTGTCCCAAGGATAAGTGTACTAAGGACAAGTCTACTCAGGACAAGCCTACTCAGGACAAGTGTCCTAAAGAAGAGCAGACAAACTTGAGAAGTAAACAAAGTAAAAAGAGACCCAGTATAAAGGACTGTGTGATGTCGGTGAGTGAGCCAACCAGGACCTCCAAGGCTGGAGCGAAGGAACAACGCAAGTTTAGGTTAAAGAAGCGAGCAACACCTTCATCTCCACTGGTGTCACCTCCGACTCCACCGAAGCCACCTTCAACTCCTCTTGTATCACCTTCAGCTCCACCTACACCACATTCAACTCCGCCGGTACCACCTTCAACTCCACCGACTCCGCCGGTGCCAGTAGACAGTTCAGACTGCGATGTCCATGCAGTGGACAGTGGCTCTCCACAATGGAAGATCTCGCTGCTGGCAGATGTAGACAATGTAGGCAGATGTAGAGTTAGAATGAACACTTCACTGGAGAAACCTGGTGCTGACAAGACAGTGCGGGTTGAGAAACGAGAGAGGAGCTCCAGAAGTCGTCAGTCCGCACGCTCTAGCGATGGTACCGCTCCACACTCTCAGAAATGTGTCAATATCACACAGCCTTGTGATGCTGCTGCTCCAAATGCTACAAAGAAAGGCATTGCCGCTAGAACAACATGCCATGTGAATGTGATGGCAAGTAAGAGAACAAAAACGAGTGTGTCCACTCGCACACTACAATACAGGAAACAGTCAAAAGGCAAGACGGTGAGCAGTAAACTGGCAGAAATCCTGCAAGATCTGGAGGCAGACTTCTGCACTAATGACATGGCACTGAACTCTAGACAGCCTGTGAAGCCGGTGACAAACAAGAAGACTAGTGCTAAGCTAGCAACGATCCTGAGACAGATGGAGGAAGACATACATATCAGCTCCTCTGACATCTGCAGACATGGTACTAAAGCACCAAAGAGATCCCGGATTTCTGTGGTGTCAGATAGCTCTCTGATTACAGAACGTAATTCTCTGGACAAGAATCCATTCCAGGAACCTTCCGACATCAGTGGGTCAGAACCAAAAATAAAAGTCAAGAAACATAAATTGGCTGACGGTGCCGTTGGAGCATTGCGTGAATCAAAACGACGCAAGTTGTCGGGCAGTGACAGTTGTTGTTCTGTTAGTCTGTATAAGTCGCCGGTACTGGGCACAAACTGTGTGTCACCATTAGAACTGGCCACGAAGAAGTCTGGGGGATGCAGTGTATGCGGCGGTGAATGCAGTGACAGGTGTCAGTCTGTCAGTCCATCGAGGTCTCCTTTGCTAGGTTCACAGAAGAGGCTACATTTGTGCAATATGTCTGACATTGACAATTGTCAATCTATTAGTCCAAGTAAGTCAAAGTTGCTCGGTAAGAAGTGTCTATCGCCAGGCAAACTTACAAAGAAATTGGATAGACCTAGATTGTCTGACAGTGAATGCAGTGACCATTCTGTTAGTCCGTCTAAGTCACAGTTACAACAGTCAGGCTGTGTCTCACCATCCAACATTAGAAAAATGAAGCCTCTGAAACGACAAACATCCAAAAACTGCATGGACGACGAGCTTCAAGGGTTAGCTCTTAAATATGCTAATAAAGCCAGTGAGAGGAGATTCCTATCGTCGCCTCAAAATGGCACCAATGTCGGTAATTTGCTAAAGAAAAGCAAATCAGACACGTATAGGATCTCTCCCGAGAGACGGAATCGTCTCGCAGCTTTAATGAACTCTGATTGTGATTATGAATCGTTTCTGACAAATAGGAATGGCCACTCGGTGGCCTCCCGTAGGTCTGGCTCCATGGGAATGGTCAACCAGTACTTCCAGCGAGCGATGTGGCATGAAACAAGGTCAACGTCGCAGGAGAAATTACCCGATAAGGAAGACGAAGACGCAGAGAACGTCCTCATTAAAGACCTGCTCAGTGATTGTTTCATTGACGAGACTAAGTCAAAACCTGTCACCATAGCTGCAATACAGGACATGGGCCAGGAGAGGATCAGTGCACAGATTACTGAGATCAAGTAAGGATTATCCTGTTTAATCTGTGCTATTATTTGTGTCTGTCTCCATGGCGCAGGTGGTACAATATACAGTTTAATGGAATCTGTGTTATTAATTATTATTTACAACAACAGACATAATAAAGTAGCTAGTTATTAAATTATGGATGTATACATTTGTTGAAAAAGGCGAGGAAGAATTGTACCACTTGTAATACATCCTCAGCCGTGTGAAATGTTTAGTCTGTCTGGTATCAGTTTCCCACACTTGTTCAAAGACCATTTAATGAGTGACAGTTGTACCGTATTTGACCGCATTACCGCCCACCGCCATCTTGGCCACATACAGAAATACATTTGTTATTAAATTATATAAGATTATTCCAGAAATGTAACAAAACGTTATATAATCCCCATTGAACTACCTCTGGGATTAATAGGGTGTCGTCCATTAAACTGTTAGTAACAAATTTTTGTGGTGGATGACCATATATGCAGATCAAAACGTCAACTACATGTGAAACGATGTGCAAGTCTTGGGACAATGCAAACAGTCGAGAGATCTCAGTTTTGTACAGTACAGCCAAACATTGGGGGACTGCAACTAGGATTTTAGAAGTGTGGTGACATTTCCTAAATGTATAAGTAATTTACATCACCCAAGTTTGTGTTTTTTCTTCAGAGCAGCTGCAATTGTGAAACGTTTTATTGATACACTGTTTTTTATTTACGCATCTCCATCGGGGAAAAAAGTGGGTATGCGCTCATCAGAAATATGAATAATTGGTGTCCCAATACATAGGAACAAAAATAATTACATTTACAAAGGTGTCCCAAAACATATGGTACAGAAAAATAATAATTTTTCTTAATTTTTAGGGTGCCCAAAACACAGTGGCCCAATACATACGGTCATCACAGTAACATGGAACTTGAAACAAGCTTTGAATAAGTTAAGAAATTAACCATTCATTTTAACTCATCTGTTAATTATTGTGCATTCATTAGTTTTATGAATCAGTTATATACTGTGCATGTGATGTGTCAATTGTAATCAGCCAGTTTGCAGTTTGAACATCATCATCATCATCGTCGTTTAGAGGCGGTGTTTCCAGACTCTGCTGGGTTCGCCTTTCTTCCAATTGTCCTCTTCCACTTGACACGGTCCCGTGCATCCCGATGGTCGATACCCATCAGATTCAAGTCTGCAGACACGGAGTTCTGCCAGGTCTTCCTTGGTCTGCCGACGGGAGCTGTGCCCTCCACCACTAACTTTGTACAGCCCTTCACCCAATCCTCATCGTCCTTTTGCTCTACATGCCCATACCACCTCAGCCTGCTTCTTCTGATCACATCCCCAATCGCCTCCACTCCTACTCTTCTTCTAAGCTCTGCACTGGGCTGTCTGTCACTGAGTGATGTGCCACACATCCATCTCACCATCCTCATCTCAACCCTTTCCATCCTTGTGTCATGATCGGTTCTCAGGGCCCACGTCTCAAACCCATACTTCTGACACAAGCTGTGTACACCTGGCCCTTCATCTTCAAGGGGGGCGCTTTGGAAGTCAAGAAGGGTGTTAACTCCCTGAACTTCTGCCAGGCACACCTCACTCTCGCTGTTACCACTGCATCCACCCCACCCTTCGCATTTAGCATGTCGCCCAGGTAGCAGACGTTGTCTACTCTGTTGTATGTCTCTCCATCCACCTCTAGTCTAAGCCCTCTTCCATCGCTTCTGCAGGTGGTACCTCTCCCCGACACCTCTTGCACACAAACGTTGCGCTCACTGCCTGCAGGCTGCCCTTCATACCACTGCATCTCCTGTGGACCCACTTCGTACACGATGTACACTGAAGCGAGTTTGTGGCTACACCCTTGCTACAGACTCCACATGGTCATGCACCAAAGTCTGACATCACTCCTCTGTCACCTATGCTGACCATCACCTTCGACTTCCCGTCGTTCACCTTCAGTCCTTTGGCCACCAATCTCGTGCGCCACTCCACCAGCTTCCTTCTTAGTTCTTCCCTGGTCTGAACGATTAAATGAAACATTTTGAATGATTAATTGCAGTATTTATTTTTGATACATACGTGAATTTGATTAATTGCAGGAATGTTTGTGATTTGACGGAGGAACATCTGGAACATTTGGTGAAGAAAAACACACAATATCTGAAGGACATCTTTGAAGGAAAGGTATCTAGGAACAGTATTACCCTGCCACATCATGTGATAGAAAACCTGTTTAATTTACTATAATAACATTTATTTTATTGAATGTCATATATGTAAACATTTGCAGCATCATACATAAAACTAACACATAAATAGTACAAATAAAATTAATTGCAATGCTATTTAACATTTGTTGCTGTTGACTTATTTTCTGTCTTGATAATTGTCTGTGTTTGCTGTTTTTGTTTTGTTGGTGGAGAACATCATTGATGACAGTTTATGAGGAGATGTTTGTGAAGATCTTATTGTTATTGTTGTTACACAAAGTTATTGTTGTCGTACAATATGTTATTGCTACTGTTGTTACACAAAGTTATTGTTGTTGTTGTACAAGATGTTATTGTTGTTACACAAAGTTATTGTTGTCGTACAAGATGTTATTGTTGTTACACAAAGTTATTGTTGTCGTACAAGATGTTATTGCTATTGTTGTTACACAAAGTTATTGTTGTTGTTGTACAAGATGTTATTGCTATTGTTGTTACACAAAGTTATTGTTGTTGTCGTACAAGATGTTATTGAAACTATTGTTACAAATCATCCCTTCTACTTCAGAAGTCTTGCCAAAGACATGACGACTACAAAGAGGGTGGCAAAACCAGAAGTAAGTCAATTAAGTTTACTTTGATATCGTATTGATTTATTTACCTTACCTTAATTGTTTCCCCTTTCGCATTTACTTGGGATCTTCATCTTGCCCTGGGATAGACACAACAGGTAGGGACCAACAGTGTTTAGGTCAAGTTTTGTAACAATAGCAGGTGGAATCAGACCACCTTCCTCTCTATTGACAGCCCACAAGACCACTGCCCCCCACTCACCATATTTCAGTAATTACAGCTAAGCCATAACATAAATTGAATCAATTTATATGAACATTTAAGAAAAATGTTTGAATGTGTTCTTCATTTGAAGCATGATAAAAAATCTCACTAGCAGTTTTGGTTGTCTGTAATGTGATGCCTGAAGTAATCAATCTTGTTTCCCGTCTTGCTATCAATCTCAACTACCAGGTGCAACTGAATCTATTCAATGAGGAATAGCCTGCTATTATTTTCTTTTGTTTCAGTCAGTCTCAACTACCAGGTGCGACTGAATCTGTTCAGTGAGGAGCAGCCTGATATCATTGTCTCAGCACTCGTTGCTACCTTCTGCAAAAAGACAGGTTCAAAGGTAATAACCTCTTACTTTCTGAAAACATTTAAGCATTGTTGTTGCTGAACAGTGTACTTTGTTACAATACTTACGTAGTTTTCAAGTAATTGGTATGTAATGAAGTACAATTTTAATAAAGTACTTTTACTTGTAACGAAGTAGTTTTATCTAAAGTAACAATACTTTTTATTTTTTTACTTTCGTTTACTTTGCAAAATATTTTCGTTACAATATTTCCGTATCTAGACGTCAGGGGGTCCTATCGCCGATTCACTGGCCAGGTCGTAATCGTATTTGCATACAAACCTTGCTTTGGGATAGCGTGTCAACGCTGACCTCTATAAGTAAGAGGTCACCGAGTGGGAAGTCGTTTGGAATTACTTTTGTTTTGTTCTTTTTCCGGGCCCACCTAGATTTTTACTAACACCATTTATTATCATCCCAGGCAAATTTATGTTACGAAAATATTGCACCTTCCTTTAAGGTCCAAAGAGCGACCCAGTTTGCATTGACATATGCTGCTATATCGCTAACTGTGGTAATGCATATAGAGCAAAGTAGTTATTTTATTTTAGTGACTGTTATTGAGTTAAGGTTCGTGTAGAGTAAAATAGTTATTTTGCTTTAGTTACTGTTACTGGGTTAAGATTCGTATAGAGTAAAGTAGTTAGTTTAGTCTCGCATTTTGTGCATCTGCTGTAATGTTGAAATTAAAACGTTGAATTGTACTTTTGCTTTTATTCTTACTTCAAGTACGTTTGAAAGTTACTTTTACTTTTTGCTCAAGTAGGTTTCTTTTCAATGTACTTAAGTAGCTTTGAGGTGTGTTACTTGTACTTTTACTCAAGTACAAAATAAAAGTAGTTCAGTGAACACTGCGTGCAGGTATGTCGTTGTGTGTCAGTATTTAGGGGCATCAGTGTGATCAGTGTACAACACATCTGTTTCAGTATCTCGACTACGTGCTGAAGGTTTTGCTGCCTGAGATCCTCATAAAGATCTACATGGATGTACATGGGGCATCATACACAGACACTGTGGACACAATGGCCCAAGCACGGCCCATGGAACAAGACTTCTGATCAACATGGATGTACATGGGGCATCATACACAAACACTGGACACAATGGCCCAAGCACGGCCCATGGAACAAGACTTCTGATCAACATGGATGTACATGGGGCATCATACACAAACACTGGACACAATGGCCCAAGCACGGCCCATGGAACAAGACTTCTGATCAACATGGATGTACATGGGGCATCATACACAGACACTGGACACAATGGCCCAAGCACGGCCCATGGAACAAGACTTCTGATCAACAGGGATGTACATGGGGCATCATACACAGACACTGGACACAATGGCCCAAGCACGGCCCATGGAACAAGACTTCTGATCAACAGGGATGTACATGGGGCATCATACACAGACACTGGACACAATGGCCCAAGCACGGCCCATGGAACAAGACTTCTGATCAACAGGGATGTACATGGGGCATCATACACAGACACTGGACACAATGGCCCAAGCATGGCCCATGGAACAAGACTTCTGATCAACATGGATGTACATGGGGCATCATACACAGACACTGGACACAATGGCCCAAGCACGGCCCATGGAACAAGACTTCTGATCAACAGGGATGTACATGGGGCATCATACACAGACACTGGACACAATGGCCCAAGCACGGCCCATGGAACAAGACTTCTGATCAACATGGATGTACATGGGGCATCATACACAGACACTGGACACAATGGCCCAAGCACGGCCCATGGAACAAGACTTCTGATCAACATGGATGTACATGGGGCATCATACACAGACACTGGACACAATGGCCCAAGCACGGCCCATGGAACAAGACTTCTGATCAACAGGGATGTACATGGGGCATCATACACAGACACTGGACACAATGGCCCAAGCACGGCCCATGGAACAAGACTTCTGATCAACATGGATGTACATGGGGCATCATACACAGACACTGGACACAATGGCCCAAGCACGGCCCATGGAACAAGATTTAGTCACTGTGTCACATTCGTTAGCTGAAGTCATGTTTTGCGACTCAACATTCAGACACAGCACGTGTTCCTGGTTGACATTTGTACTTTTCTGCATAAGTCTATAGAAATCTGATGTGATGTATTTCCTTGGTTAACTAGCCTATTGCAGTCTCATTCTGTTTGTGTCTCTCCATCAATGAATACATAAAATTACTTCAAACAAAATCTGTTGCATCTTGCTGGACATATGCATAGCATCAACAATATTTGGCATTCGAAAATTATATATCTTTGTATGGTGATTTCATGAATGCAAGGATATTTTATACATTATCACATGTTTTATATTTGAAGCAAATCCATTTTAAAACATGATGTGGCCGTATTCCAGCAAACTCTCAACTGATTTCTTAACTTTTAGAATCTCCCATTTGATAGCAGAATTTACAGGTGTATCCAGAAATGTTTCTAACGGTTTACAGCAGATACAGCCAACTGCTTGCTAAGTTGTGATATAATTTTTTGATTGGTTCAATGAAACTGGCACAAGTATACCAAGACATATCAATACTAAGATGAATGACCCGTAAACATCATGAATCATCATGTGTTGTTGACATTGTTGTAGATTTAATCCACAACAGTAATACACTGTACTGTAAACATACCTGGTGATAATGTTCATATGGTAATACACTACTGTAAACATACCTGGTGATAATGTTCATATGGTAATACACTGTACTGTAAACATACCTGGTGATAATGTTCATATGGTAATACACTGTACTGTAAACATACCTGGTGATAATGTTCATATGGTAATACACTGTACTGTAAACATACCTGGTGATAATGTTCATATGGTAATACACTGTACTTTAAACATACCTGGGTGATAATGTTCATATGGTAATACACTGTACTTTAAACATACCTGGGTGATAATGTTCATATGGTAATACACTGTACTTTAAACATACCTGGGTGATAATGTTCATATGGTAATACACTGTATTTTAAACATACCTGGTGATAATATTCATCAAGTTGGAAGGATAATTTAAGTTGAATATTCTCTATATCACTACCATGAAATTGAAACTGACATCAATTTTCCTGAAGAAGGACAATGTTCCTGATGCAGACTGCTGGTGGCGGTTGAAATGTTGATGTAGGTTTCAATTTAATAGTTGTAACAAAGAACATTATAAAATGTTTACAGATTATGTTTAGTTTTATCACGATTGCTGCAGAATAAATGCACAATGTGAAACAAATTAATGGTTAAGAAACAATGTAACATGATAATATAATAACTCTGTCCATGTCCCCCGTTAAGTAGGATCACTGTGATGTTTGTTGAAAGTTTTACTGCAGACAGTTGTTTGTTTTTAAATGAAGACTTGTGTTAATTAAACTGCACAGGTGACGGTTTCCATCTGTGCCGCTCTGTTCTATCGATCTCTTCTGTTAGGGTTTCTGCTTTAATTTTAAGTGTGTTTTGTTGTAGCTGATCATGGTTTTGTGACAACGTAAGGGATAAAATGTGTGATTTAGCAAAGGTTTTTTTTATAGTAATATCGTCGTTTTGTGGTACAGCTGCTTTTATGTATTGATCGGATCTGGACTGGCCTAATAAATCAATATAATCTATTTGTTTGAGACATCATTACAAAATAAGAAGATAAATGTCCTGAAATGATATATACCGTGATGTTAGTTGACAGTTAAACCTAGCAGGTGTGCCTTGATGAGAATTAACATGTTATTTTTTAAGGAACCGTTAAATGTTTAGACTACATTAATTTTATCAAAACATACACATGCCATTGTTATTATAATCATTCGAGAGGAGTCGCTGTGATATCGAAACCGTCTATCAATGCTGTAATCTGTAGATTTTGTTCTATTAAATGCGCATTGTTATGCATATGATAATGTATAATAAATATCTTGGTTATGTCAGCTAATTCGAGCCATTGTGATGTCTTCTGAAATATATTTTAATGGAGACGGTTGTTATGTTTGTTTTTGAAATAAACAATAAACCATGTTAACTGTTAGTGTTACTGTGTGTCCGTTGTCGTGAAATGACTGTGGGTGCTATCATGTACACTGGCCTTGCAAACAACGCAACTACCACTCTCATGTGTAACCCGATACATCCAGAATTAAATTTTTAAGTTTATATTTATCTGATCAGTTTACAATGCATTAACTATCTATAATGATAAACAAATGTGCAATCGACATATACATTTTTTGTACCATCAAACCTCACCACTCTCAAATGCCCCCAAAACTTACCACCTTCAAGTACCCCCAAACTTCTCCATCTTCAACTGCCCCCAAACCTCACCACATTCATAAGCCCCCAAACCTCACCCCATTCAAGTGCCCCCAAACCTCACCACCTTAAAGTGCCTCTAAATCTCACCACCTTCGAATGCCCCCAAACCTCACCACTATCAAGTACCCCAAACCCCACCCTTTCAAGTGCCAACAAACCTCACCACGTTCAAGTGCCCCTAAACCTTGATCATCACGTTCAAGTGCCCCCAAACCTCACTACTCTCAAGCATCCCCAAACCTCACCACCCTCAAATACCCCGAAATTTCACCACCTTCAAGTACCCCCAAACCTCACCACATTCAAGTACCCCTAAACCTCACTACTCTTAAGCATCCCTCAACCAAACCTCACCACCCTCAAGTACTCCCCAAACCCTATCACTCTCAAAATCTGAGCCCATTCAACTGCCCCCAAACCTCACCCCTTCAAGTTCCCGCAAACACGACCACCTTCAAAAGCCCCTAAACATTACCAACCTCAATTGTCCCCAAACCTGAACATAATGGTTGACGAGCCAAGCCTTCAGGCTCTTCCCAGATTTGGTGTAATCCTTATGAAACAGATACACCATGGTGTAATATAACTGTCATGATAAAGTACATGGTTTACCACCATCACCAAGGTAACCCACTACCACCCATTGTAACCAATGTAGGCCTACTTAATAATTATTTTGAGTAATATACTTCACCAAGAGCCCGAGACGTGGCGCCACTTGTGTGTACTCTTGAGACGTAGATGAAAAACAACAGTCGCAGTCAACTTGAACTTCCAAGATGGAGAGAGCGGTGTTGCTGTCGTCCGTTGTCGTTGTACTTGGTGTTTCGAGCGTCTTGGCATGCGTAGATCGCGCTAAGCCGGGCCTCGGCCTGGTGGGAGGGTGGAAGCAAGTGGATCTGATCCACGACGACATTCTGAGGGCGAAGACAGCGGCTTATGCCGAGGAGGCGGTCGTCGAGATGAACAAACTCTCGAACGAAGTGACGCCCTACGAACTTGCCACCAACCCGAAGACGGGCGAATACCGAGTCGTTGAGGTCTACACGCAGGTAGTGGCGGGTGTCTTGGGCACGCAAGCAGCACGCGCGCTCGCACGCACACACGCATGCACTCACTCACACACACACACACACACACACACACACACACACACACACACACACACACACACACACACACACACACACACACACACACACACACACGCATTGGCATTGATTCAGTCATACACTGACCACAACTCACAACTTGACACAAGCATAGGCTAGCTAGTCACACTACTCATAAACTAGTGAGGGACAAAGTGCACCTCCCACCTATCTCAGCAGATGTTACTTTTATTTTCAAATTCGAACAGTCAAATCCACAGTGTTCGTGATACCGAATAATTTTGGTTACGTTCAATTTTGCAGAAACAGCACAACAAACAAGTTACATTAATCATTTAAAAGAAAAAGCATCTATCATGTTTTGTCCTGAAACTCGACACATGCACGCATGCACGCATGCACGCACACGCATGCACACACACACACACACACGTCCACAAATATCAGACGAGAATCTGTGTTCACCATAAGATGAATGTATGTTAAGAAACTGTGGGATATTTTATAAGCGCCATGGAGCTGGCACTATGGCTCTGGGTGAATAGATAACAGATGTAGGCAAAGTGTGTTTCTCCTCCTCTACTGCTGCCAGTGGTTTGTGACTATCTCTAGTGGATCATCTCAGGCTCAGCTATTGATTTTTTCTTGCACTAAGCAATTCACTCATGTGCTATCAATGGATAACAACAACACTGGGGATTGAGCGGTCATGTTCCCTTTATTGGCTTAGCATGAATAGTAGGAAATCTGCCCTCATGATACTGTTTCTGAGTGTATAAGCTGCATAAATTAAATCAAGCATTACTCACTCTATGTGGGCAAATTTGTACTGGATTGATCACAAAAGATTTGGAGGTTAAAGTATATTGTCGTAGTCTTTATGGTAAAAAAATAAAGAATAAAGAACAAGAGAAAAGATCAATTATAATCTTTTATTTAAAACTATATGCATATATAAGGATAAGATTATTGATTAAATATGTCACAATTTGTTTGTGTCCTCATTAATGATCAATTACTAATTAAATTATTATAATGTTCTTAATACAAGAATAGATGTGTTGAAGTATACTGCCCACCAAATTACATTTAGCATGAAACAAATTACACAAGCGTGAAACAGAGTTCACAATTTGAATGTTGCATACAGAAAATGTTCACAATGTATATATACATTGTGAACTATTTGAATGTTCTATATATAGGTAGTTTTGGTTACTGTTTATTTACAACTTGAGGTATTAAAATTATAATTACGCAGTTTAAAACATGTGTTTTTGGGTTATTTTTCAATTAAGGTGAATATTTTACAATAAAAAACAGCCACAGAGCCGGCTTCAATATATACACTGGATTTCCCATGTCCCAAATATGATATAAAAAATCAGGTCGATTTCGGGTGGACATCATTCATACATAAAACTATGTCGAGTAATGGGATTTTTTGGGATGTTATCTCTATGGGATGTATAGTAAATATATAATAAGTCAAAGATAACATTTTCTTTTATTGTACAATATTTATTTCACTTCTAATTAAGGCACCACAAGTGTGTACCAGTACAGTGTTCTTACCCATATAGAACATTCAAATAGTAGACACAGCTGTAGCAGAGACAGGTGGGACTAACAGCAAGTGGGACAAAGTGTTAGCAGAGATAGATGGGCCTAACAGCAAGTGGGACAAAGTGTTAGCAGAGACAGATGTGACTAACAGCAAGTCGGACAAAGTGTTAGCAGAGACAGATGGGACTAACAGCAAGTGGGACGGAGTGTTAGCAGAGACAGGTGGGACTAACAGCAAATGGGATGAAGTGTTAGCAAAGACAGATGGGACTAACAGCAAGTGGAATGAAATGTTAGCAGAGACAGGTGGGACTAACAGCAAGTGGGACGAAGTGTTAGCAAAGAGGTGGGACTAACAGCAAGTGGGACGAAATGTTAGCAGAGACAGGTGGGACTAACAGCAAGTGGGATGAAGTGTTAGCAGAGACAGGTGGGACTAACAGCAAGTGGGACAAAGTGTTAGCAGAGATAGATGGGACTAACAGCAAGTGGGACAAAGTGTTAGCAGAGACAGATGTGACTAACAGCAAGTCGGACAAAGTGTTAGCAGAGACAGATGGGACTAACAGCAAGTGGGACGGAGTGTTAGCAGAGACAGGTGGGACTAACAGCAAATGGGATGAAGTGTTAGCAAAGACAGATGGGACTAACAGCAAGTGGAATGAAATGTTAGCAGAGACAGGTGGGACTAACAGCAAGTGGGACGAAGTGTTAGCAAAGAGGTGGGACTAACAGCAAGTGGGACGAAATGTTAGCAGAGACAGGTGGGACTAACAGCAAGTGGGATGAAGTGTTAGCAGAGACAGGTGGGACTAACAGCAAGTGGGACAAAGTGTTAGCAGAGACAGATGGGACTAACAGCAAGTGAGACGGAGTGTTAGCAGAGACAGATGAGACTAAAAGCAAGTGGGATGGAGTGTTAGCAGAGACAGGTGGGACTAACAGCAAGTGAGATGGAGTGTTAGCAGAGACAGATGAGACTAAAAGCAAGTGGGGTGGAGTGTTAGCAGAGACAGGTGGGACTAACAGCAAGTGAGATGGAGTGTTAGCAGAGACAGATGAGACTAACAGCAAGTGAGATGGAGTGTTAGCAGAGACAGATGAGAGTAAAAGCAAGTGGGATGGAGTGTTAGCAGAGACAGATGGGACTAACAGCAAGTGAGATGGAGTGTTAGCAGAGACAGATGAGACTAAAAGCAAGTGGGGTGGAGTGTTAGCAGAGACAGGTGGGACTAACAGCAAGTGGGACAATGTGTTAGCAGAGACAGGTGGGACTAACAGCGAGAGGGACGAAGTGTTAGAAGAGACAGGTGGGACTAACAGCAAGTGGAATGAAGTGTTAGCAGAGACAGGTGGGACGAAGTGTTAGCAGAGAGAGGTGGGACTAACAGCAAGTGGGACGGAGTGTTAGCAGGACAGATGGGACTAACAGCAAGTGGGACGGAGTGTTAGCAGAGGCAGATGGGACTAACAGCAAGTGGGACGATGTGTTAGCAGAGAGAGGTGGGACTAACAGCAAGTGGGACAAAGTGTTAGCAGAGACAGGTGGGACTAGCAGCAAGTGGAATGAAGTGTTAGCAGAGACAGGTGGGACGAAGTGTTAGCAGAGAGGTGGGACAAAATGTTAGCAGAGACAGATGGGACTAACAGCAAGTGGGACAAAGTGTTAGCAGAGACAGGTGGGACTAACAGCAAGTGGGACGGAGTGTTAGCAGAGACAGATGGGATTAACAGCAAGTGGGACAAAGTGTTAGCAGAGAGAGGTGGGACTAACAGCAAGTGGGACGGAGTGTTAGCAGAGACAGATGGGACTAACAGCAAGTGGGACGAAGTGTTAGCAGAGACTGGTGGGACTAACAGCAATTGGGACGAAGTGTTAGCAGAGAGAGGTGGGACTAACAGCAAGTGGGACAAAGTGTTAGCAGAGACAGGTGGGACTAACAGTAAGTGGGACAAAGTGTGTAGAACTGATTCAGTGTATTTAATAATTACCATCCCTGGCTTGAGATGATGATTCTGGGTAATGGAAAAAGTTGTTTAAAGTTGTCACATGATCGATTACACATTGTAAAATTGAAAACACATCGATTATGAAGAATGTATATTTTGTATATTTTTAAGAAGGTTTCATTACTAACACAGGCTCTACAGGTTAATCAATACGTGGAAATTCTCATGGGATAATGCCAATAACTACTTTATTAATTTTATTATAACCCAGAATTGACACCAGAGTGAATAGACAAGTGAAGACTATTTTATCTTATTAACAAGGGTTGTTGACCTACACGCAACGTAGATAACCAGGATTCGGTAAGCATCACCTTTAAATAATATTTGGAAGGGTACTCACCAGTGAATTTCCAGTTTCCATCATGTATGGTCAATAAGCATTATCCATGACACCACTGGTGTGCTATGAAATATTACAGATTATATTTATTTTGCAAAATGTGACAACCAGTTTGACCAAGTGATATATATATATTAGATGGTGTGTGTGTTTGTGTGTGTGTGTGTGTGTGTGTGTGTGTGTGTGTGTGTGTGTGTGTGTGTGTGTGTGTGTGTGTGTGTGTGTGTGTGTGTGTGTGTGTGTGTGTGAGACTGCGTGTTTCGTGTGGTATGTTTGTGTGTGTGCATGCGCATGCATGTGTAAAGTGCACTTTTTAGTCTTTGAAAATATACAAGTCAACTGGACAACCACACATTAATACTAATTAATATACATCTCTGGTACATACACAGCAATTGATATGAAGGGTACTTCATAATTACTAGTATATATTTCATTGCCTCTCATCCTATCTATGTAGTGGACTGCCACGCTAATGTACTGTTGTTACTTGTGCTCAGATTGAGTGTTTGTAAGACGGTCCGTCATTTGTTTGACCAGTTTACGTTTTTACCTGGTTTAATTTTATTTAAAATTAAAAAAGTGGCTCCATGAACACAGCAATTGATCTTGGAAGAGTCGACTTTCCCTGTTTTGTTATACTGCAGTTTGTCTTTCGCTCACACTGTCATTTTATAATTGATGGATGATTGATAAATATGGGAGTGGATGTTGAAATTATTTGATTTTGGTTAGCTAAATCCTTCTTGTTGTCTGTGGTACACAGGTAGTGGCCGGCATCAACTACTGCATCAAATTTGAAGTGCAGTCAGCCGGCTGTGAGAACAACATCAACCATGACAACTGTGACAGTGAAGTAAGTGCAGCTGTACCCAGCAGTGCATGATGGGTAGAACACAGCGTTGGGGGTAGAGCAAGCAGTTTTATATTTCCAATCAGAGCACATGACAGGGTAGATTTATTAATTGTTTTCAGGTGAAGGGAATTGTAGACTGAGTATTGATAGAGCTCTAGGTTGTGTTGAAATATGTGGGATTTAGAAAATTAGTTGATATAATAGTCTGATATTAATTGCTCGAAAGAACTAAAGCTGGCAAATTTGATTTTATATGTAGATATGTAAGTTTTAAAAGTAAAAATCAAAGTTCTGTCAATAATTATACTGCAAACATAGCCTCTGAGGTTATAATAATTTACGACTTTTTCCAACTTTAGTATTGATTTTTCTAAAATACACAACTATGAAGTTTGAACTCACTTCGACGTTTTGACCACCGATGGCAGTCTTCGTGGATCTGAGGAAAAACAGTTCCTAATGAAGACTGCCGATTGTGGTCAAAACATCGAAGTGAGTTCGTACTTCATAGTTGTGTATGAAAAAAATGAATACTAAATTATACATCCAATTTTATGAACACATTCACAAACATTCTTCTTGTCACGTCTTTTTCACAGCCACTGGGGGAACATGTCTTCGTAAAGTTCATAGATTATGTTGGAAATTGACGTGATGATTCATCTTGTAATATTTGCAGAGACGGATGTGTGAGGCGGAGATCTGGGAGCAGCCATTAATTATCCATGGTCAGCCGAAGGTGACTGTGTCCGAGATCAAGTGCGAATAGGACTAGTTGGACTTGAGACAGCCAAGGCCAGACTTATCCATCTCTGGTTGGCTCAAGTACAGCTATTAAGACCTCTAGCTTCTAAAGGTGGCTGTATTTATGAGTTGAGATGGAGTATCGAAGGTCGGACTTGGTATAATAATATAAATAATCCTGATGCTCCAAAAATTAAAAATATAGCACTGTTGAATTGATCAAATACAGTTCGCAACTTAACAAGTTAAAATATGATTTATTTAAATTGTTCTAAGTATTGCAATTTCTAGGAATTTATTACGTTCATTGGTTACAAATTATAAAGCATTCTGTATCAAGTTTTTTGTGAAAGCAGGGGTTGGTATGATGACTTGCTTTACAGCTACCTCAGTAATATAGCCACCATTAGTAGTCTTGCTAATACAGTCACCCTGTTATTCAGGTCACTGACCCAGTCCGGAGGGTGGCCTTGATAGTGAAGTTCCACTGTATCAGAAAGATCACATTTCCAATATATGGATCAAATGTATAATATTGCTGTCTTTAAAATTTGCAGATTGCTTCCTTTAAAATTCATGTAAGCATTCTTTATTGCAGAATTGCTTTTATTTTTATTGTTTTTAAATTTTAAAGTTATAAAGATATTTAATGCTGGGCTTATTAAAATACCCGGTATATATAATTTGTTACTTATTGTTGCAAATGGAGGTTTTAATTACAAGTGTTGATGTGTACGTTAAACTGTCTACGTTAACAAATGGTGAATGAAAACAAACAATGGATATATACTAGATATTGAATCATGTGGTCATATACCGCAGTAGACAGGCTTAACTGCAGTTGTTTTATGAAGTAATATAAGTACATATTTAAATGTTTTTACATTTTATGGTCTTCAAAGTGCCAAAACAGTAGCTGTAGCAGATTTAGGAATGCGTTTACTTTTAATCATATGTACACAAACATTTACGTTTGTGCTTCAGCTTGAGTAAACTCATAGTGTAATTTTGTGTACTACAATTTGCAGTTAAATGCACTGGTGTCTTATAGATACACAATTATGTTAATTATTATGCTCGAGGGGACAATGTGTACTTGAACAACCCCAAACATGCCCAGGGTATAGTTGTCTAGTCGTCATCTTAGAAGGAAAATAATCTAATCCAAATTAGACAGAGAAAGTTAAATTTGTGACTGTGGTTTGCTAACATGAGTTGGTTTAGATGCAACGCTGTTGTAATGTGTATTGAACCATGTGAAACTGTTGTAATCTGTATTGAACCATGTAACACTGTTGTAATCTGTATTGAACCATGTAACACTGTTGTAATCTGTATTGAACCATGTAACACTTTTGTAATCTGTATTGAACCATGTAACACTGTTGTAATCTGTATTGAACTAGTTCTGCTATATTGCCGTTAGGAAGTTGTTTGTTGCCTCATTTTGAAAGATGGCTTCCATGTGACCTGACCCTAAGGTGAAGTGATCTCGCTATTTTTTGGTGTGAAAAAGTGAGACCTATAATTGCATGTAGTAACATGTTTTACTGTTGTTACTGAATGTTTTGATCAAGAAAACAAAATATTTAAAAGTATTTATTTATTGTAGATATAATACAATTGTTTTTACTTATGGTTCGATTCCTTTACAAAATGACTAAAATAATCACAAAGAATATAGCAGTAAGATTACACAATCAGATGAGGTGGCATTGGAAGCAATTTGTTAATTTAGTGTTTCATGCCATTTTATGTTGGAAGTAAGAAAAATAAATTCCGAGATACAATTTTGAAATATTGATCAAAAACATGGATTTTAAGCACCAGGTGACATCATGCTTCCGCAGTGCTTCATTCTGCAATTTTGTGGCATCTACATTTTATCTGTCATTTTTGTGCCCAACCACACTGACACAGCAGTTGACTTGGACATTTTGTGTATGTTAATTATGCGACAGATCAGCTTCTCAGAATGTGCACTGCTTTCTTGACAACAAAATTTGTCATATTTTGAAGTTGTTTCATTCTTACCATTCATCCAGCGGAAGAATTGTGGGTGCAGACAGAAATTGTTATGACATTGTTTTGTAGCAAGTTTAAAAAAGAATATTAAGGAATGCTGGCGACATGTTGAATTTTCAAACAAATTACTTAATTAAATTCTGTCAGCGTATTGTGTTTGTGGTGTTATCACGGAGGTATAAATAGTTTAGCGTTTAGACAATTGTACATCTATTCAATACAGATGTCTATGTATAAATACAAGATTGGTCTTTTACCTACTATCTTTGACAATAACGTTAAACTTAATCAAGATGTTCATAGTTACAATACAAGACAATCTGTAGAAATGCACATGTTAGTGGCAACTTTGGAAATAAGACTTCGTTCAATAAGAAATAAGTTGCTATCATTTGGAATTATTTCAATACAAGACTTAAGTTTACGACTTATTCAGTAATTAATTACAAAAGTATACTTAAATAATTCATATTACACAATGGTGTCAATATATAATTCTACACCTGCACGCTGTTTACGTTTTCAATAGTATGATATATATATTTACATTGAAATATTCAACAGGGAGTATAACATTATATGTTCTTCCTTTTTTGTTCTCATTATGCTAATATATATGATTTGTTTTAATTTTATTTGTATCTGTATGTACTGTAAAATTCAATAAATTTGATTTGAAATTCAGTACTAGCATTCAACAACTTTTGACATCAATAAACATGATTCACAACAGGCTGAAGCAGCCGAGGAGTTTTAATGTTGACTGTGAAGAATAAACACAAGTACCCGGTAACCTTGACATCAATAAACATGATTCACAACAGGCTGAAGCAGCCGAGGAGTTTTAATGTTGACTGTGAAGAATAAACACAAGTACCCGGTAACCTTGACATCAATAAACATGATTCACAACAGGCTGAAGCAGCCGAGGAGTTTTAATGTTGACTGTGAAGAATAAACACAAGTACCCGGTAACCTAATCTACACTTCAGTGATATCATCTTTATTCACAATAACCTGTACAGCAACATTTGGACCAGATGATCAAACTTGTTTGTTAGAATGATATCAGAATATATCTGATAAGACAACGCTGGGTGGGAAAAGACTGCTTACAAAAATTTAAGTTGGAAACAAGAAATGTTAGAGAATTGCATTTGTAAATATGGCATAATAGCCAATGTTTCACAAACATCTACACCATATAAACATGACACTTCTTTAAATGCTCTACTATTAACTTGAGCTTGTATTAAAACCAATTGCACTGTGGTATTATTTGTCGTAGTGTAGAGATATTAGTTTCACATGGACAGTTGCATAAACATCGCTATGTACATACAGACAACTGATTTACTTATCTGCAGTGGTGCCGTGTATAGAACAACACTGACTTGACTTCAAGATGTATGTGGCACTACGTACACAAAGCTACGTGTAGACACAACATGGTGCCGTGTATAGAACAACACGACTTGACTTCAAGATGTATGTGGCACTACGTACACAAAGCTACGTGTAGACACAACATGGTGCCGTGTATAGAACAACACTGACTTGACTTCAAGATGTATGTGGCACTACGTACACAAAGCTATGTGTAGACACAACATGGTGCCGTGTATAGAACAACACTGACTTTACTTCAAGATATATGTGGCACTACGTACACAAAGCTACGTGTAGACACAACATGAGTTCATAATTGGCATCTGATGACAGAAACACTTGTACTAAGGTAAGGGTGGTCTGTCACTTGAATCTACATGGCAACCACACCTACCAAACTGTCTTGCACAACTGTGTTAACCAGGACCCTTTGGTTCCGATTGAATGTGTCTGGATTGACAAGTTTCCTAGATAAACGAATCATGATCCTAGATAAACCTCAAGTTACCTAGAATGTTTTATATGCTGCCATATAATATAGTTATATTTCAAAATGTTTCATGGTTACTGCATTAATAGGTATACATATACCAGGTATAATATACACATCATACATACATAGTACATAAATATCCTTAACACCTGATTGAATGTGTTGGTTTTAATCACTAGTTACTCCATTTCTTGGTTATGATCAAGGGAACATGCAACATTCTGCAGTGAAATATACATCTAGCAGTGTATCAACACCAGCATGAGTTTACAACACGCATTAAACAGCTTTCCAGTGTGTTGGCGCAATTGTCAGCGCTGTCTGTTGGCGTCCATCACTGCCTTGAAACCTACTCCAAGCTTAGTTCATGAGAGAAGTGTCTTCACACCCTGGAATGTCCAGACGGAAGCAAGGTCTAGTGCTGTTTCACTGCAACTGACCGCTCATTTCATACAGTCTTCATGGAAATGTTCATGTCTTCCATTTGATATTCTGAAATGTGAAATAGGATCACTGAGTAATTTTGAATATTTGCTTATGTCATCATTGGCATAGCAAACATGTTAATTTAAATAACAAATGTTCTCACAATGTTATGGCAAACTGCATCTGTGCCTAGTTTAGTTGATGTTTTCATAGTTTGCATAATTTCATGATTCAAATGATCCAAAATTCCATAAAGTTATTCATATTGGTTCCTTAAAGTTATTAATGTTGGTTCCATAAAGTTATTCATATTGGTTCCTTATAGTTATTAAAGTTGGTTCCATAAAGTTATTCATATTGATTCCTTAAAGTTGGTTCCATAAAGTTATCCATGTCGGTTCCTTAAAGTTATTAAAATTGGTTCCATAAAGTTATTCATATTGGTTCCTTAAAGTTATTAAAGTTGGTTCCAGAAAGTTATTCATATTGGTTCCTTAAAGTTATTAAAGTTGGTTCCATGAAGTTAGTCATATTGGTTCCTTAAAATTTGTTCCATAAAGTTATTCATATTGGTTCCTTAAAGTTGGTTCCATAAAGTTATTCATATTGGTTCCTTAAAGTTATTAAAGTTGGTTCCATAAAGTTATTCACGTCGGTTGACATATTTCTAAATTGCAGAAAAGGGCAATGTGAATAACTTCCCGCAGTAAATATAACCCATACACAAAATCTATAATGAAATCTCTAAATCTAATAAAACTGGAAGACATCTTCACTCGTCATACATTTGTACATAAACAAAAGTGTTCCTATATTTTGTGAGTCGCTATTTTTACAAAATGCTGCTTATCGTGATTATCCCACAAGGCAGTCATCAAATTATCATCCCATATAGTCGTACTTCGAGAGCCAGAAAATGTATTAGATACCAGCTACCAACTTTACTTAGAAAAATGCCACCCTGCATTTTGGATAAAATATACACACATAGCCTCTATGGTTTCTAGTAATAATTACAGTTTTTATATACACCTGTATATACATGTATATATATGGTGTTCAATTGAACAGGTCTGCCAGGGAGTAAAGTGTAAAGCACTTTGAGCAGTCCTGAGGACTGGATACTGCGCTATATAAGAACTTACCTTTTTCTACTTATATATATATAATTATATACCGTAGAACAGGTCATGGCACTGACCACAGATACCTGAGTTTACATCATTGACCAGACGAGAGTCATTATTAATAAAGAGGAGAACACAAATTGCTGCGTATCATTTCGTTTCATAAAACAAGATTTGTTTTGTATCAGAAATAAAAATGTCCACCAACCACACTTTACTGTACAACTTCGAATCTAATTCAGCCATTCAATGTCCCCTGAACTAAAATACTGTCTGCAGATAATCTGCAGCCGGGTCTTACATGACTCTTGAGCACATTTTCTGCGAGGAACCACTCCTGTGAGTTTGGCTTCAGCTTGCTCTTGTAAGCCAGCAGCTGTTGTCTATCCTTCAACTGGGCCAAGGTCTACAAGAAAAGCAACTGTCTATGAGACATTCATAGCACACAATGAAAGTCATGCTTAACCGCAAATGTGGTGAGTATTATGGTGCTGATCTATGTTCTAAAACTAGACTCATCCCATAACACCAACCCAAATACAAACAAACATTATTATTGAAAAAAAATATAAAAAACATTTTCCAAGTAAAATTGTTAAATTCAACAAACATCGCCACAAAAAATCAAACTGGGTTACCCGAGGCATTATACTAAAAACGGAACTACATAATATTAATGTTGTACTTAAACGAACAATTAGATATGCTAAATTAAGTTATTACGACTCTTGCTTCACTAGACACAAAAGAAATATAAAGAAGACATGGTCAACTATAAATGATATACTAAATAAAACGGAAAAAGATCTCATTCCCAGAAAATTTTACTGTGGAAAAACAACAAGTCTCAGACAAGCTTATTATCGCAAACAAATTAAATTTATTCTTACCAAACATTGGACTGGAACTTGTCAAGAAAATACGTAACCCAGACAACAAAACATTTCAAGACTACCTGCAATTCAAACATGATGTACAATTTTTCTTTCAAAAAGTGAACCGACAAGACATAGAAACTGTCACTGATCGCCTTCACCAGAAATCCAGTTGTGGCGAAGATGGCATATCAACAAAAGTATTGAAACAATTAGACACCTTTACTTGAATCACTCGAAATCATAATAAACCAGCTATGAATCTGCTATGTTTCCCATTACCACTGGAGTGCCTCAACGAGCCATTCTAGGCCCCCTCTTATTTCTTATTTACTTTAACGACGTTACAAACGCTAGCACTGTTTATAAACTACAACTATACGCAGGTGATTCAGTATTAACAAGTACATTGAGATTGTTTAATATACATGGCAATTTCCAAGAAATCAATATTGAGGTAGACAAAATCTGTGTGGTTAATAGTTAACAAACTGTCATTAAACATTAAAAAATCTAAATACATGTTTTCTATTCTCCACAAAAGAAAATCCCAAGATTATTCTTAAAAATAAACAACACGCCAGTTAAGGGTACCCACTACCCGAAAACGGCCATAGGCCATATCTCTGTTAGTACTGAACATATCTTAGCCAAATTTGGAGTACTAATTAGTTAAATGAATAGTACATGGTATGTGGAATGTGGGCTCATTTGCTTGTGCAATGCCATGACAATCAACATTTCTAGTGTGAGAGAGGGGCATGCATCCTTGAAAATTATTCTGAGCTAACAACTGTATGTGTGATCATGCAGTTGTCAAGAATCATTAGCTAGAATACTCCTTTGTGCAATAAGGTGGTTTTGGGCAAGGAAGTTTGACTGCAATGAATGTTGCGAGATGGGACTTCAGGTTTTAGCTTTTTTCATGACATCTTGAAAAATGCTCAAACCTGAACAACAGTCACTGAAGTCAGATATCCTTGCCCAAAACCACCTTATTGCACAAAGGAGTATTCTAGCTGATGATTCTTGACAGTTGCATGATCACACATACAGTTGTTAGCTCACAATAATTTTCAAGGATGTGAAAATCCATCTCATTTGAAACGTTCATTGCCATGGTAATACACAACCAAACTTGCCCATATTCCACACATCATATACCATTAATTTTTCTAATCAGTCCTCCAAATCTGGTTATGATATGTCCAGTATTAACAGAGATATGGCATATTGGTTATATGGGCGTTTTCGGGTAGTGGCTACCCTTAAATGCGCAGACAATTTCAATTTCCTAGGTTTAACTATAAACAAACATCTTAAGTGGAACAGCCACATCGATAAAATAGCTTCCAAAATATCACGCACAATTGTGATTATAAATAAGTTGAGTTGGTTCATTCCTAATTCACAAATTCTTCCCCACATAAATTACTGTATACTGGTATGGGGATCTCAACTCCACAAAATTACTATTAAAGAGAGCAATACGAATGATTACAAACCCCTAGGGGTTTCTAGAGGATCTCCACGGTTGCAATATTTGTTTTTTCTTCTGTTCTTATAATCCATTGTACTTGTGTTCACTAATTTGTACTTGTAACCAAAATAAAGTTCATTCATTTAATTTTAGGCACCTATGCAAGAAACTACACCCACCTCAATGACGCATTCATGACACTGGTATTTCTGCCCCGCCTCCAGTCGCTGTTGATGGTCATCTATCAAGTTACAGTACTTCGTGATAATCTGTGAAACCAATACAAACATTACTCTTGATGGTCGGCTATCTAGTTACAATACTTGGTGATGATTTGTGAAACCAATACAAACATTACTCTTGATGGTCGGCTATCTAGTTACAATACTTGGTGATGATTTGTGAAACCAATACAAACATTACTCATGATGGTCGGCTATCAAGTTACAATACTTTGTGATGATCTGTGAAACCAATACAAACATTACTCATGATGGTCGGCTATCAAGTTACAATACTTTGTGATGATCTTTGAAACCAATACAAACATTACTCTTGATGGTTGGCTATCAAGTTACAATACTTTGTGATGATCTGTGAAACCAATACAAACATTACTCTTGATGGTCGGCTATCAAATTACAGTACTTTGTGATGATCTGTGAAACCAATACAAACATTACTCTTGATGGTCGGCTATCAAGTTACAATACTTTGTGATGATCTGTGAAACCAATACAAACATTACTCTTGATGGTCGGCTATCAAGTTACAATACTTTGTGATGATCTGTGAAACCAATACAAACATTACTCTTGATGGTCAGCTATCAAGTTACAATACTTTGTGATGATCTGTGAAACCAATACAAACATTACTCGTGATGGTCAGCTATCAAGTTACAGTACTTTGTGATAATCTGTGAAACCAATACAAACATTACTCTTGATGGTCGGCTATCAAGTTACAATACTTGGTGATGATCTGTGAAACCAATACAAACATTACTCTTGATGGTCAGCTATCAAGTTACAGTACTTTGTGATAATCTGTGAAACCAATACAAACATTACTCTTGATGGTCGGCTATCAAATTACAATACTTGGTGATGATCTGTGAAACCAATACAAACATTACTCTTGATGGTCGGCTATCAAGTTACAATACTTTGTGATAATCTGTGAAACCAATACAAACATTACTCTTGATGGTCGGCTATCAAGTTACAATACTTGGTGATGATTTGTGAAACCAATACAAACATTACTCTTGATGGTCGGCTATCAAGTTACAATACTTGGTGATGATTTGTGAAACCAATACAAACATTACTCGTGATGTCAGGTGCTACTCCTTAGAGGAGGATCAGTCAGACTCACAAAGTGCAGGAGGGGTAAAATCAACTATTGCAACCAGAGCAGGTAAATAAATGTATAAACACTGTAGGTGTCTTTTATATATGTTAGCAATGCATTAGACTTATAGACTTGGTATGGGGGCAAACGTTTATATAGGTAAATTAACAAGATATACTCTTTTTTTTCTTCTTACAATTTAATTTATTTTTTATCAAGATGTATAATTATCTTTGTATATATATATTTATATATATACATATATGTATATATATATAATAAGATAATTATATAATCTTGATAGAAAATAAATGAAAACTGTATATATACAGTGTATATATATACACACCACTTGGCATATGCATGCATGTGTGTCTCAGTGTGATTATCTGTGTGTGTATGCATGTGTGCGTATGTGTGCGTGATTGTGTGTGTGTGTGTGTGTGTGTGTGCGTGTTTACAATGCATGCACAACAACAGGTAATATGTTAACTCATCATGTTATAGACAATAGTGGCCACAAAAGCAGCAGATTGATGAGACAATGTTTATAAAACGACTGTGATGGCAGAATGAGTCACCACCACAAGATGACCTGTGCTGACCTCTCGTGGGCAGCCAATTCTGTTGAGTAGATGGACAACACGGTCAAAGCCCATGGGAGCCTTCATCTTGGTGCCTCCCAGCCATGTCTGAAATATGAAGTCACACTTGGTCAAGGTGAATCAACACTGCTCAGTTACATTTCTAGTTGTTTGTGATCAAATGAATTCAGCTGACAAGAGGACGTTGTTGTGTGGAACAAAATATTCTCTATGTTTTATCACGCAGCACTGAATCAGAACTGTCACCAACTGTTGGGTCATTTTGAAACAGCATTGTGGGTAATTGTTCCTGTTTTATGGCTGCAGCTATTGAAACGCTATATTTCTAATAAAAACCACCAACCTATTACATATATCTAAGCAGCCACTGGCGTTCAAAGAGCTTTTTATTGTGGTGGACATTATTTATGTACCTGTATCAGTATTATCTGTCTTATCAACTCTAGTTTTGTATTTATTAATTTGCATCCTGTTCTACTTAAATTAATTTTTTAGCTGTATTTGTCTATAATGTACACTGCATCAATCTGAAGAGTTAGGAATTAGCATTATCTTATTTATATTAATATAAATGCAGCTTTATTATTATTTTTCCCAAAAATCAATAATTATATATTTCCCACTATTCTGGAAACAAATTCAGCTGCATATTATATGCCATTCTCGCAAACTCTAGATGTCCATTATCCCACTTCAGTGGTGCATGCCTTTGACTGGAAGAGTGCATCTATGTCAGGCCAGCGTCGCAGCTTGGCACGAGCCGCCAGTACGGTCCATATGTACTGTTTGTCTGTCAGCTGCAAACACAATGTATCTGTGAGACAGCATGAATCACCTAGTCATCTTGCAGTAAACCCTGCCCTCTCGTACAGACAGTCACACACATTATAATGATATGTAGCTGAACAGTTCACATGCACTAAACACAAACATTTATAAATGTAGTGAGTCTGCTGCTGTGTTCGGTTGAGTTCTGCTCTGTTCCATTGTCTTCTTCTGTGTTCTGGTGTGTTCTGGTGTGTTCTGGTGTGTTCTGGTGTGTTCTGGTGTGTTCTGCCGTGTTCTGATATGTTCCATTGTGTTCTGTTGTGCCCACACTGCCTACAGTGCCTTACCCGGTGTGCTTTCCTCACTGCCAGTGGGCTCGCCAACGAATTCTACAAACACAAACATTTATTATTTTATTCAAAACAACCTCTTAAAGGTGCCTATTCAATCAGAATTTTGCACTTGTCTCATTTCAAATTCCTTTATAGGTTTGATAAAAATCACCAGAGAAACTAATGACTTATATTTAATTCTTGACCAAGAGTAAATTAAAAAAATTAAAATTGTCATGATCCCAATTATGTCTACGTTTCTATATCGATGTTGTCAATTTTCTTTTTCCCTCAAACAACATGTGTTGGATAAATTCAGTGGGTTGAAAGCTACATGTCAGCCCAGGATTTGGCTTTGGTAAGTTACCAGATGACGCAACCAGAAGCAATTTTTTGAACATTTAAACAAACTTTTTTTACTAAACCAACTGTGGATATTATTTAAAGTATGTTAATGTTAGCAATGAAAATATGTCATAAGATAAAACTGAGATCTGATAAGTGTGGGTTATATCTAGATGATATCAGATTCTTCGTAAACCAAAGATTTCCTATTCCCATCCCATCTGGAGCTGGTAGCTTTGGACGGCAGTCCTGTCAAGCTCTTGTTACCTCACTCTGTACCCGTCACTACCCACAGTTACCCCACACACCCCATCACCCCACTGAAGGAAGCAGACCCACCTCTGAGAGGGTGAAGTGGTAGAAGCTGCAGTAGTAGAGGGTGGAGATGACGGGAGACCCCAAGTGGGGTTCCTTCCTAGGGTTCTCCCAGAACTCTGTTGCCCCTCTCTTCTCTTCCTTTGAATCAGCCTCCTGAAGAGAAACCATCATTTCATACTTATCATACTGAGTAAAGTAGAGGGAATTAGTTCCACTCATACAGTCACCTCTCTACTCAGGTTACTTTGGCTCAGCCCGAGCTGTCCTTATTAGTGAGGTTCTACTGTAATGGTTACAACTGTAATGGTGACAACCGTAATGATGACAACTATAAATGTGACAACCGTAACGGTGACAAATGTAAAAGTGACAAATGTAACGATAACAACCGTAGTGGTGACAACCGTAATGGTGACAACGGTAATGATGGCAACTGTGATGATGACAACTATAAATGTGACAACTGTAATGGTGACAACCGTAATGGTGGCAAGTGTAAAAGTGACAAATATAACGGTAACAACTGTAATGGTGACAACCATAATGGCGACAACCGTAATGGTGGCAACTGAATTATTGGCAACTGTAATGGTGGCAACTGTAATTGTGACAAAGGTAATGGTGACAAAGATAATGTTGACAAATGTAATGGTGACAAATGTAACAGTAACAAATGCAATGGTGACAACTGTAATAGTGACAAAGATAATGATAACAAAGGTAATGGTGACAACTGTAATGGTGACAAATGTAGTGGTGACAACTGTAATTGTGACAACTGTAATTGTGACAACTGTACTGGTGACAACTGTAGTGGTGACAAATGTAATGGTGACAACTGTAATGGTGACACGTGTAATTGTGACAAGTGTAATGGTGACAACTGTAATGGTGACAAATGTAGTGGTGACAACTGTAATTGTGACAACTGTAATTGTGACAACTGTACTGGTGACAACTGTAATGGTGACAACTGTACTGGTGACAATTGTATTGGTGACAACCATTGCCCTTGGTGTGTTGTCCAAAGTCGGGTGTCAGTCAGCAGATGTCATCATGTGAATGATCTCTCCGGGACTGAACAAAATAATGTTTGCTTCTTGAAGCCGAATGAAATCAGTTTATAAATGAGATTGGTCTACTTGTTGGAGACACAACAGATGCTCTCAACTGTTGAAATGTCACACAAAATCTGTTATTAACAGAGTACACTGAAGACATTGTTAATATCTTCAGACATAACATAAATTAACCCCTGACCTCGACAGGAAGTTGTCGTTCCAGCAAGAGAATCTGCTCCTGTATGTGGTCAGCATCTTCTGTCAGACTCATGTCTCCCTGGAAGTGAGTCCTACACACAGAGAAACACCTTACTTCGCATTCACACTTCACATCTCTAACACACCTTACAATCATTCCGTCATATACCCTCTGGACACATTCACGTCTCTAACACACCTTACAATCATACCGTCATATACCCTCTGGACACATTCACACATCTCGTCTCTAACACACCTTACAATCATACCGTCATGTACCCTCTGGACACATTCACACATCTCGTCTCTAACACACCTTACAATCATACCGTCATATACCCTCTGGACACATTCACACTTCACGTCTCTAACACACCTTACAATCATACTGTCATGTACCCTCTGGACACATTCACACTTCACGTCTCTAACACACCTTACAATCATATCGTCATGTACCCTCTGGACACATTCACACTTCACGTCACCAACACACCTTACAATCATACCGTCACATACCCTCTGGACTCATTCACACATCTCGTCTCTAACACACCTTACAATCATATCGTCATGTACCCTCTGGACACATTCACACTTCACGTCTCTAACACACCTTACAATCATACCGTCATGTACCCTCTGGACACATTCACACATCTCGTCTCTAACACACCTTACAATCATACCGTAATGTACCCTCTGGACACATTCACACTTCACGTCTCCAACACACCTTACAATCATACTGTCACATACCCTCTGGACACAGGTATACTTCAAGTCTCTAACACACCTTACAATCATACCAACACATACCTCTGGACACATTTACACTTCACATCTCTAACACACTTTACAATCATACCATCACATACCCCCTGGACAGAGGTATACTTCACGTCTCTAACACACCTTACAATCATACCGTCACATACCCTCAGGACACAGGTATACTTCACGTCTCTAACACACCTTACAACCATACCGTCACATACCCTCAGGACACAGGTACACTTACAAAGAGACAGACACCATATTAAAAAGACACAGTATTAAAGGCTCCTATGATAACGACATATTTGTTTTAATAGCACTGACCCCTTTTCATTGTTCTTTGTTTTACTATATTTATTAGTTATTATGAGTTTAATTTAGTAGAAATATGTAATATGTACAGCTGAATATTGCACATTGTAATTTAATATGGGGTCAGAAATTAACATCTTGTTCCTGTTTTCATTAACACTTCATATTCCTAACTCTCCTTACTTAACATTCATACTTCACATTAACACTTCATATTCACAAGTAATTTTCCAAATATTTTTAACTGGTTTCTAAATTCTTTGAAAAACCAGTTTCTAAATTATTTTCAACAGAGATGCTCCGTGTAAGTAGTAAATGGTTTACAGAACACTGTACATGTCTGCACTTATACAACTGGTTGCATAATCCTGGCCAGTTAAACTGTCTTAACTATGTCAGCTTTCATTTATGTTTTTTACATTAAGTAAAACATGTATAAACCCAAATCATCTTTATTGGAAATTAATTATTTTACAATAATAATAACTTTATCCAAACGCCACCAAACACTGTGAACATAACATATAAAATACATTTCAAAATAGTGACACTGATTTGATGTAATGACAGTATGTATTCCGACACTGTATAATTTTGGACGACATAAAAATCTACAAAAATAATTATATTTCTCTACTGTATGTTTCCAAACACCTATTATTTTGACGTGTCCAAATGATTGTACATTTTCGAACACAATAAATAATTTTTTGTTCTGTTTGTTTTCGGACAGCTGAGAATTTAATTATTTTTAAGTGTCCGAATATATTCAGTCATTACAGTACGTCTCATAGCAACTGCAGGGGTGGGTCTCTCCATAAGAATGCATTATTATTATGACGGGAAGATGCTCTAACTGACCTGTAGCAAGTCTGTAGAGCCTTCACCTGCACTTGTCCCACCTTGCCTTCAGTCGCCTGTTTGTATTTCAGTATCTGCAATAGAGCAGCACAGGATCTCTCTCTTTTTGTCTCCAAGTCCTTTATTCTTAAACGTCAGAGGAACGGTTGTAAAAATGTACCATTATTCAACAATTGTTTTAGTACATAAATAGCACATGATTTTAGTTCAGAAACTGAAGCTGTCAAAATGCAAGTTGAATTGCAGTTGCTAGATAAAGGAGAAACATTTCTGCCGATAGATGAAGATGAAGTGAGAAATGTGTTGCATAGGTTCAACCCCAGCAAGGCCTCAGGCCCCGACAACATCAAGGGGAGACTACTGAAGGAGTGTTTTGTTGAGTTGGCAGGTGTGCTGTGTAACTTGTTCAACCATTCACTCTTAGAGCAGTCTGTCCCTACTTTGTGGAAACCATTGGAAATTTGACCAGTGCCAAAGAAACCAAACCCTGCTGAGCTGAACGATTACCGCCCAGTGGAGCTAACATCGGTTGTTGTGAAGTGCTTGGAACACCTAATACTCACTCGACTCGCATCACAAGAGGACAGTCCCCTGGATTATCTTGATCCTAGGCAGTTCGTGTACAGGTGGAACCGGTCGACAGAGGATGCTATTATTACACTGTTACTTGGTGCCTACACTCACCTTGAGAAGCCACGCTTGTATATGAGCATCTAATTCATAGACTTTTTTGTTTCGCGCTTAGCTTTGCAGTAGGGTTTGGTTTGATCGGTTTAACTGATCATGGGTGTAATGTTTAGTAGCCTTGCTAGTAATTAACGAGATGTTTAGTAGCCTTGCTAGTAATTAACGACATGTTCTCTACATGCTGCAGTTAATTATCAGAAAATTTTATTAAAGTCATTTTATTCATTTTATATGAATATTGATGTGCAGCTCACTGTGAGTTGATTTATTAAATTACATGAATTATTTTATTGTATTAACATTTACACATAATACTGTTCTTTATGAATGTCGACCACACAGAGAGAATTTCCCTATGGGGACAATAAACAACATCCTATCACTAGGCAAAAATGAAAGACGGCATAGTGGCCATCCAAATAATAAGATACACATATACATGCATAGCATATCTGTCATGATCTCAACCACAGCATCCAAACAAGTCATCATTTGATTACTATACATGCGAGTATCAAGACGAAACAGAGAGCCCACATCATATACTCACCGCAGCATCTTCTGTGCGACCCAACATTCTGAAACAGATCACCTTATTTATCATGAAAACGCCAGACATCTTGTTTAGTATTTGTCTACCGTGTCTACACATCAACAGGTATAAATAGGGAACTTATCCCTAGTCATTGTACTGATAAGAGACATTAGCCTGGTGAATAGGTAAGCAGCTGTTAAAAGGAGAATTATGGTGACGAGAGAGTTACAAGCAGAGTGAAATATAACAGTTCTAAGATGGCTAAATCAGCAGGAACCCCACCTGAGAGGACATCAAAGATGGCTAAATCAGCAAGAACCCCACCTGAGAGGACAAAAAAGATGGCTAAATCAGCAGGAACCCCACCTGAGAGGACATCAAAGATGGCTAAATCAGCAAGAACCCCACCTGAGAGGACAACAAAGATGGCTAAATCAGCAGGAACCCCACCTGAGAGGACATCAAAGATGGCTAAATCAGCAGGAACCCACCTGAGAGGACATCAAAGATGGCTAAATCAGCAGGAACCTACCTGAGAGGACATCAAAGATGGCTAAATCAGCAGGAACCCACCTGAGAGGACAACAAAGATGGCGAAATCAGCAGGAACCCACCTGAGAGGACAACAAAGATGGCTAAATCAGCAGGAACCCCACCTGAGAGGACAACAAAGATGGCTAAATCAGCAGGAACCCCACCTGAGAGGACAACAAAGATGGCTAAATCAGCAGGAACCCCACCTGAGAGGCACAACAAAGATGGCTGAATCAGCAGGAACCCCACCTGAGAGGACAACAAAGATGGATAAATCAGCAGGAACCCCACCCGAGAGGCACAACAAAGATGGCTAATTCAGCAGGAACCCCACCTGAGAGGACAACAAAGATGGCTAAATCAGCAGGAACCCCACCCGAGAGGCACAACAAAGATGGCTAAATCAGCAGGAACCCCACCCGAGAGGCACAACAAAGATGGCTAAATCAGCAGGAACCCCACCTGAGAGGACAACAAAGATGGCTAAATCAGCAGGAACCCCACCTGAGAGGACAACAAAGATGGCTAAATCAGCAGGAACTCACCTGAGAGGACAACAATGCAAGTATGATAAGTGAAGAGGACTACAAGAGTCAGCGCCAGAGTGAAGGATTGGTGAGGAGGTACGAAGGAGAAATGTTGTTGAACAAAGGAGTAACACAGACACCAGTGTAACTGTGAGGACAGCAGATGGAGAAGCAGGCTGTGATGTACCACTGTATCCTTCTACTTCAAATAAACATGGGAACAACGACACTTTATTGTGTATCTATTCACTACGAAAACGTAAAAGATGAAAAATAAACACCTTCAAATTACCAATCAACCTAACCGAAAATGCATAGCTTATTATCCATAAATATATTTTATTGTATTTCTATTCCCTAATAAAATGTAAAAGGTGAAAAAAAAGCATACAAATTAATAACCAGCTCAACCGGAAATGCATAGTTCATTACCCATAAATATCGAGTAGTTTAGAAATTTCGTCATGGAGCCGCAGAAAGTTGATGTAATGTTCAACAGCGACGGGTCGTAACATGAGCTCCATGTTGAATGTAGACATCTTGATACTCCCTTGCAGATACAGCACAACCTGCAAGAACACATCTCACTTGAATGGTGGTGAATGAATAGATGAACAATAATTGAATGAATGAGTGAATGGCTGAAAGAACAATAAATGAATGAGTAAATGGTTGACATAAATGAATGAATGACTGGATGAACGAACAGTAAATTAATGAATGAATTATGACTAAATGAGGAATGAATGATGGTTGAATGAATTTCTGATGAAACTAATCTGGCACAAAAGATTAAACTCAAACACACCGACCACTCAAAGTGTTTCCCTGGTCCATAAAATGGCAAATTTACAAACTTGTAGTGTGTTTAAATTGACCTATGTACTGTATTTAAACTGACCTAATTTATTAATGATATTAATATAATACTTAATGCTAGAATAAATATTCGGGTATAGTGCCATGTTGTAAAGCATTGTATGTAAGACACAAATACAGTAATGTTACAACACTTACAGCTACGATGGCATTCCCATCATGAAGTTTGATTGCTTCATCAAGTAATGCCAGTTTGTCTTCTTTTGACTTGTACATTTCCAGTGCATATGGCTGCAAAATGTCAACACAGTAATGAAGCAGACGTAATTAGATTTCATCAATTAACAACTGAATTCCAGGTCAATTTGTGATTTACAAACTTTGCCACTGCAGTATGTTAATGCACCAAAACATTTCAATTCTTTCTTTCCAAATGAGAAATTCAAACAAATAAAACTAGACGCCCAGACTAAAACGTAAAACATTTACAAATAAAAATTGAGGAAATTTGAAGTATAGTACTTATTAATAACCTTCCCTCAATACAGATTATTAGAACTGTACATAATGAGGAAATCGATTCAGCTTTTTGCAAAATCTTCTTTAGAAAAAAATTAACAGTTAACTTAAATTAAAGTTAAGTTAATTATGCAAACAGTCAAGTTCTACATTTGTTTTCCACATTAACAAAAAAACTTGCTGTGTTTTGAAAAACTAATCACAATGTTCTTCTATCTCTGTCAACATTCCTGTGGTCAACCAAATGCTAACTGACCTGTCCAGACATGATTCTTTTTATTGTTTCTCTCGGTGGGAACTGTGACCACCGGTCACTCTTAGAAGCCTGCAACAGACAAATGGTCATGGGGAACCAAGAAACGGTTGTTCAAGACTGGTGTGTGTACAGTTTCAACACATAAAAAGATAGAAGTATGTACCCTTTGCTCAAAGTCACATTCATTTGAATACCATCTCAACGTTGATGGGAAGCATTCAGCCACACTGCAATTACTGTAATGCATGAAGACTATACATAGATATTCATCCATCATGTCTATAGTCATCAGCCAGGTACCAGGGCAGTCATTTATACAGCCGACTCATCTGAAGCAATGTGGAGTAAACAATTTTGCCCAAGCTTCAAAACAGAAATGGGACTTGACTCTCGATTGTGATGTTCTAATGACTACGCGACAATAAACTTAGTAACTATTACAGCAATTCTTCTTGCAGGAAAACATTCAAAAATGTTTACTCACATCAATTTACTCAAGCATAAAATTATATTTTCTTAATTGTGCATGCAGTACTATGTGGTCACATTACGGTTTAACCTCACCTGAAGTTGGCGTTTCAGGCCAGCGACCTCCGCTTCCAACTTGGCTATCTGAGAGTGGGTGGCTGGTCGCTGCAGGGCCGCCGCACCCACCACTGATAACAACAATAACACACACAATATACCACTGACGACAACAACAACATACACAGTATACCACTGACAACAACAACAACATACACAGTATACCACTGACGACAACAACAACATACACAGTATACCACTGACAACAACAACAACACACACACATTATACCACTGACAGCAACAACACACACACACATTATACCACTGACAACAACAACATACACAGTATACCACTGACAACAACAACAACATACACAGTATACCACTGACAACAACAACAACATACACAGTATACCACTAAAGACAACAACAACATACACAGTATACCACTGACGACAACAACAACATACACAGTATACCACTGACGACAACAACACACACACATTATACCACTGACAACAACAACATACACAGTATACCACTGACGACAACAACAACATACACAGTATACCACTGACAACAACAACAACATACACAGTATACCACTGACAACAACAACAACACACACACACATTACACCACTGACGGCAACAACACACACACACATTATACCACTGACAACAACAACATACACAGTATACAACTGACAACAACAACAACATACACAGTATACCACTGACAACAACATACACAGTATACCACTGACAACAACAACACACACACATTATACCACTGACGGCAACAACACACACACACATTATACCACTGACAACAACAACATACACAGTATACAACTGACAACAACAACAACATACACAGTATACCACTGACGACAACAACATACACAGTATACCACTGACGACAACAACAACATACACAGTATACCACTGACAACAGCAACACACACACATTATACCACTGACAACAACAACACAGACAGTATACTACTAACAACTGACAACAACAACACATACAATATACAACTGACAACAACAACACACAGCATACCACTGACAACAACACACACATACACACAGTATACCACTGACGACAACAACAACATACACAGTATACCACTGACAACAACAACACACACACATTATACCACTGACAACAACAACACAGATAGTATACCACTAACAACTGACAACAACAACACAGACAATATACAACTGACAACAACAACACACATCATACCACTGACAACAACAACAACACACACAGTATACTACTGACAACAACAATAACACACATGCAGTATAACACTAACAACAGCAACACACACAGTATACCACTGACAATAACAATAACACACACACACGTCAAAAACAACAGACAATATCGGTCAAAATTACTTCATATGTCAAAACATCACTTTTTTTAAGTTTACTTCAATTTTCAACAATAAATCAAAAACTACTGAAGATATTTCCACAAATGAGGAGCCATTTTAAAGCTCATGATATGTAGAATCCAAAAGGCGCAGTTTTCACCATTTTGCAACTTAATACTCACTTTACTTTGGCTGGTTACATATATACTTAAAAAATATATATAACATCACTTGCAATTGTTGAAATGGAATTCCAGTTATAACGGAATTCTGACTGTGATGAGACATGACATGGCGAAGACACTTGACAAGACAACGTACCATCATCAATGGTGACAGACGACTCACTAGAGAAACTAGGTCCACTCAACTTTGTGCCTAAGTCAGAGGAAAAACGTGCAAGGAATGAAACAAGTAAAATAAACATAAATACCTGACACCATATGACTGTGTCCCTCAAATACAACACAGCTTGAACTCTGAGCTCTCATTACATGTATCATTTAGGAGACAAATTAAAGAACTTCCCAGAATGCCCAGTGAGCTCACACCAACACTACGTGCCACATGCAAACATGTGATTACCAAAGAACATTAAGAAAGTACTCAACAATAGAGAAACCTGCCTTGTTTGTTCTAAATGTTTCATCTATGACTTTATTTATTTCACACATGCCACACCTAATAAAGACACATCTTAATTAATTATAACACAGAATATGCAAATGTGCTGGCCTCCAAAAGGGCAGATTCTGCAAGAGCCCCGTCAAGACACAAATGTATGTGCCTCCATTAACAGACATCCATGCTGAAATCACAACAACAAATAGTAAAAGCAAAACAGAATATATTGTGCTGGGTCATGTTTAATTCTGTACTGCGGGTCAAACTATAACATAAAAGTTTGGCAAAAAGGAAAACTTGGAAAATGCAGAAATAGTTAAATTTGATCTTAATTTAGCCATTTATTTATCCAAATTGTGCAGATATAATTGCTTGTATGTATAATTTTGTACATGGTATGAAAATGGTTTGTTTTGTTAATTCAAATTTGTTTATGAAAAGATAACATAAGCTCACTATTTCTCCTTTTCCACCTTCCATAAGGCCCACATACAGGGAGTGATCTACAGGTTTCACCACCTTCTATAAGGCCCACATACAGGGAGTGATCTAAAGGTTTTACCACTTCCTATAAGGCCCCAGATACAGGGAGTGATCTACAGGTTTGACCACCACCAAATACCTGCATGAGTTACAGCCGATCCACCACGGACACTCTGAGCACCTGATGCAGCAGCTCCACCTGATGGCCTAAACCGGGCCGACTTGTATTCTGGAAGTGATGCAAACATTGAGATGTTGGAACTGTAAGCATGACCTGTCAAACAATGCCTTTTTAATGACTTGATTAATTTATTGGAGAGAACTCTTCGTTTTGATTTCACTCAAGGTTCACTCAATTCAACATCACACACCCACATGATCATCATGAGCAATCCCTCGAGGATGATCATTCCATGGATTGTCGGTATCATTTGGTGTGTGTTCGTAGATGGCTTACCAGTCTAATCTTTGCTCTGCACAATTTGCCACAATGACAACATGCAAAACCAGAATGTTGTGAGGATTGGCGGTTATCATATGACGTATTATAAAGTTGTGAGGATTGGTGGTTGTCATATGACGTATTGTAAAGTTGTGAGGATTGGTGGTTGTCATATGACGTATTGTAAAGTTGTGAGGATTGGTGGTTGTCATATGACATATTGTAAAGTTGTGAGGATTGGTAGTTGTCATATGACATATTGTAAAGTTGTGAGGATTGGTGGTTGTCATATGACATATTGTAAAGGCCACAAATAATTGTAGATCTGGCTTCTTACAGCAAATTATTAGTTCCAGGAATATTTGAAAAATTAATGGCCAACATTCTCATTCAACTGGCTGGGAAGCAACTATATGCAATGTCCACGCATTACCAAGGAAGGACACACTGGGGGGGGGGGGGGGGTGACCATCAAAGGACACAGTACTGACCAACTTTAGTGCTGGCCCTAGTGCTGCTGCCGTCCCATTTGACTGTGTCATCGTCTTCGTCATCCGCCCCAAAACTGGGCTGCTGGATCAGTTTTTTGGCAGCTTCCAAGTCCTAAGCAACATCCCAGTAATGCTAATTTACTAACAAAAATCATAAAATTCTATTGTTAACCATAATTACCATTCTCTTAAAGAATTCTACTGAAACAACACTAGATGGACATAGATAGACAGTTTAAACTACTTTTAGTCAGCGATAGACATTTATTACATATATTTAACCAGCAATACCACTTAAATTGCTGTATTTATGTAAATATTATTAACTACATTTGCTTTCACGTAAAGCACATCCACATGTTTCATTGATCACTGGAGTGTATACCTATATAAAATGGATTTTTATTGATACATTGCTGTGTGTGTGTGTGTGTGAGTGTGTGTGTGTGTGTGTGTGTGTGTGTGTGAGTGTGTGTGTGTGTGTGTGCGTGTTTGTTCATGCGTATCTATGTGCGAAGAGAGAAGATATCTAGTTACCACAGAGTCATCAAAGAAGCCCTTGGTACGGAGACTGGCAGCAGATGACGCCTGCCAGTAGTCTTCATCCGATACCTGCGGCTGAAAACAAAGACACCTTTGAACACGTAATATTTTCAATATACATTTATTTTAGAAAAATTATATATCAACTTTCGTTTGGCCTGTTATCATTCATTATTTATTATTACGAGTTTAAAAAATGTTCTAATTTAATTAGTTATCTATCTACTCCAACAAGAGGCCTGTAATCTACGACAGACAGACAGACAGACAGACAGACAGACAGACAGACAGACAGACAGACAGACAGACAGACAGACAGACAGACAGACAGACAGACAGACAGACAGACAGACAGACAGACAGACCGACCGACCGACCGACCGACCGACCGACCAACAGACAGTATTTATTTTGACCATCATAAGTACATAAACTACAATATAATATTCATTGTAAGGTCAGGGAGGCTCCCATTAAGACAATTATATGCCGCTATCATGGGAGCCACCCCATTGATGTAACATAAATACATGATTATCACATGATCAACTACATATATACATACACATATATGTGTATACATAGTATATACATAAATTAGTTTAAACAAATGCAAAGTCATGTCTTGTTTAAGAATGACAGATGTAACAGTTAGAAATATGACGATTCATAATTCTTCATAAAGTAATTTTTTTGTATAAGTGGAAAAACCATATAAACTATGTGTAGAAATGTTATCAAGGATGATTTTTGGAATATTGTTAACAGCTTGATTAATATTGTGTTTGATGTACTTTTTTGCATATTGGTGATTAACTCTGGGAATAAATAAATTGTTTTTAGTGCAGTTAGTATTTGAAAAACGTGTTGGTAAAGTAATTTTAGAAAAGAAGCCATCTGCTGTGATTGTATCAAAATATTCACATATTATGTTTTTTGTTTTATTTTCAGTAGATCAATATTATAATCTCCGGCTAGTATTAGGTTTTGCAGATGATCTAATTTAGGGCATAATTCTTCTATGAATGTTTGATAATTCTCAATGACATCTCTAGGAGGTCGGTATATATTTCCAAGGATGATTTTTTTCTTGACAGTATTTGATGTTGTTTCAATAAATTATCCTTCCCATATGTTTGACTTTGTATAAATTTCTAACAATTTATAGTTGTAGTTTTTATCAAGATATATTGCTAGGCCAGTGTGACCACTACACATTCTGCCTTGTGATACTAAATGGTAACCATCAATTTGTAATAAGGAGGTACCAGAATCATCCTTAAGCCACGTTTTTTGTAAACAAGCATTGATTTTACAATTATTGTTTGTCTAGCTTAATAACAATTTCGTCAAAAAAACATTCATACACATAAAGATCGCATAGAGTAGAGTATGCAAGTGACTTTCCAGTTAGACGTAGTCCGTTTCAATTAAAAATACCTAATGATAGTCAGATAACGCTCTGGCATTGATGCATTGTTTGCACAGTCATACAAGAAGATAGTACCTGATGATAGCCAGGTAACACTCTGGCACTGATGCATTGTTCGCACAGTCACATGAGAAGAAAATACCTGATGATAGCCAGGTAACACTCTGGCACTGATGCATTGTTCGCACAGTCACATGAGAAGAAAATACCTGATGATAGCCAGGTAACACTCTGGCACTGATGCATTGTTCGCTCAGTCACATGAGAAGAAAATACCTGATGATAGCCAGGTAACACTCTGGCACTGATGCATTGTTCGCACAGTCACATGAGAAGAAAATACCTGATGATAGCCAGGTAACACTCTGGCACTGATGCATTGTTCGCACAGTCACATGAGAAGAAAATACCTGATGATAGCCAGGTAACACTCTGGCACTGATGCATTGTGCGCTCAGTCACATGAGAAGAAAATACCTGATGATAGCTAGGTAACACTCTGGCACTGATGCATTGTTCACTCAGTCACATGAGAAGAAAATACCTGATGATAGCCAGGTAACACTCTGGCACTGATGCATTGTTCGCTCAGTCACATGAGAAGAAAATACCTGATGATAGCCAGGTAACACTCTGGCACTGATGCATTGTTCACTCAGTCACATGAGAAGAAAATACCTGATGATAGCCAGGTAACACTCTGGCACTGATGCATTGTTTGCTCAGTCACATGAGAAGAAAATACCTGATGATAGCCAGGTAACACTCTGGCACTGATGCATTGTTCACTCAGTCACATGAGAAGAAAATACCTGATGATAGCCAGGTAACACTCTGGCACTGATGCATTGTTCGCTCAGTCACATGAGAAGAAAATACCTGATGATAGCCAGGTAACACTCTGGCACTGATGCATTGTTCACTCAGTCACATGAGAAGAAAATACCTGATGATAGCCAGGTAACACTCTGGCATTGATGCATTGTTCGCTCAGTCACATGAGAAGAAAATACCTGATGATAGCCAGGTAACACTCTGGCACTGATGCATTGTTCGCACAGTCACATGAGAAGAAAATACCTGATGATAGCCAGGTAACACTCTGGCACTGATGCATTGTTCGCTCAGTCACATGAGAAGAAAATACCTGATGATAGCCAGGTAACACTCTGGCACTGATGCATTGTTCGCACAGTCACATGAGAAGAAAATACCTGATGATAGCCAGGTAACACTCTGGCACTGATGCATTGTTCGCTCAGTCACATGAGAAGAAAATACCTGATGATAGCCAGGTAACACTCTGGCACTGATGCATTGTTCGCTCAGTCACATGAGAAGAAAATACCTGATGATAGCCAGGTAACACTCTGGCACTGATGCATTGTTCGCTCAGTCACATGAGAAGAAAATACCTGATGATAGCCAGGTAACACTCTGGCACTGATGCATTGTTCGCTCAGTCACATGAGAAGAAAATACCTGATGATAGCCTGGTAACACTCTGGCATTGATGCATTGTTCGCTCAGTCACATGAGAAGAAAATACCTGATGATAGCCAGGTAACACTCTGGCACTGATGCATTGTTCGCTCAGTCACATGAGAAGAAAATACCTGATGATAGCTAGGTAACACTCTGGCACTGATGCATTGTTCGCTCAGTCACATGAGAAGAAAATACCTGATGATAGCCAGGTAACACTGTGGCACTGATGCATTGTTCGCTCAGTCACATGAGAAGAAAATACCTGATGATAGCCAGGTAACACTCTGGCACTGATGCATTGTTCGCACAGTCACATGAGAAGAAAATACCTGATGATAGCCAGGTAACACTCTGGCACTGATGCATTGTTCACTCAGTCACATGAGAAGAAAATACCTGATGATAGCCAGGTAACACTCTGGCACTGATGCATTGTTTGCTCAGTCACGAGAAGAAAATACCTGATGATAGCCAGGTAACACTCTGGCACTGATGCATTGTTCACTCAGTCACATGAGAAGAAAATACCTGATGATAGCCAGGTAACACTCTGGCACTGATGCATTGTTCGCTCAGTCACATGAGAAGAAAATACCTGATGATAGCCAGGTAACACTCTGGCACTGATGCATTGTTCGCTCAGTCACATGAGAAGAAAATACCTGATGATAGCCAGGTAACACTCTGGCACTGATGCATTGTTCGCTCAGTCACATGAGAAGAAAATACCTGATGATAGCCAGGTAACACTCTGGCACTGATGCATTGTTCGCAGTCACATGAGAAGAAAATACCTGATGATAGCCAGGTAACACTCTGGCACTGATGCATTGTTCGCTCAGTCACATGAGAAGAAAATACCTGATGATAGCCAGGTAACACTCTGGCACTGATGCATTGTTCGCTCAGTCACATGAGAAGAAAATACCTGATGATAGCCAGGTAACACTCTGGCACTGATGCATTGTTCGCACAGTCACATGAGAAGAAAATACCTGATGATAGCCAGGTAACACTCTGGCACTGATGCATTGTTCGCTCAGTCACATGAGAAGAAAATACCTGATGATAGCCAGGTAACACTCTGGCACTGATGCATTGTTCGCTCAGTCACATGAGAAGAAAATACCTGATGATAGCCAGGTAACACTCTGGCACTGATGCATTGTTCGCACAGTCACACAAAGGCCTTTACATTGATACGTTGTTTTCACATGAACAATTTGTTCTCCCACTCTGACAAAGACTACCAGAGTAGATTTCATCTTTTTTATGTAGATTTCATCTTTTTTATGTAGATTTCATCTTTTTTTATGTAGATTTCATTTTTTGTATATAGATTTCATCTTTTTTATGTAGATTTCATCTTTTTTTTGTAGATTTCATCTTTTTTATGTAGATTTCATCTTTTTTATGAGTCACAAATTTTACGACCGTTGGTCTTCCTTGGCGTCGGTTGTCATGGTAGTCGCGGTTGTCTCTCGTTGGTAGTTGATGGGCTTTGCTAATGTTGCTTACGTTTATCGTGACATCTGGGAATTTGCTCTGAACAAAACATTTTTCATCTGTCTCGTCTGTTACCTCGGGCAATCCATTTATAACCAAACAGTCTCGCCTTGAGTATTGTTCGATTTCGTCCAGTTGAGAAGTCTCAGCAATTTACCACGAAGTCGCACATTATTTACTCCACGACGGAGGTCATGCGTGACCGACGTAATCACTACCTCAGCTGACGTTGGTGCACTGCCACTGGTGGCGCTTGGACAAGCAGGCAGCCAGCTGTGAAATGGTGAACACAACAAGTATTCAACAGGTATTCATCACGGTCCGGCGACGATCTCTACTGGCTGCTGGTAATGTAGCCACCTGTAGTGACCATTGGTGGGAAGCCCAACCAACAGAAATTTGCGCAAATGTCAAAAATCACATGGAGTCAACTCGCCCCATCTGCGTCTGCCGCATCCCGGACAAGTTACGGAAATCCCTGCCAATTTCCAGGTTCGAACGTGAAGTCTGTCAATCAAATTCTGCTGCTTATTTGACGAGAGTCATCAACGGACAACACACCGACATCACTGTGATCACGTGATACTATATATCATAATATAGCTACAGTTCTTCTTCCAATTGACCAACCAACTTCATCATTTTTAATATCACTGAACATTGATACGTTGGTAGCGAGTCCCTACCCGGCATGGGGCTGGGCAACGAACCGCCCACCCCCGGTCCGAGACAAGACTAATAATAGTACTACTACTACTAGTCGTAGATTCTAGTCTAGAGTCTACGACTAGTAGGGGGCATGCGATAGTGTAGTGGTTAGCACATCCGCCTGACATGCCCGGACCGGGCAGGTATGGTATATTTGGTGTAAAAACCTGGCTCTCAACATTGGGGACTGTGTATCCCTCGTGAGATCACGTTAATGTCGGTCCCGTCTCAATTTGGGACGTAAAGACTAGAGCCGACGGGCAGAAGAAAACGCCTTAGGCTTCGGTTGTCATATTCAGTAACACCTTTGACAATGAGGCAACATTAAATGATAAATGCTGGATTGGTACTGTGTATGTATCATGGAAGTGAAACCATTCATCAGTAGCTTGTCTGTGACAGCCAGAGCAGAAACAACAACAAAACACACCTTCCTGGAAGCCGCCATTTTTAGTGGCATGCCACCTGGTGTATGCTCGTGGTACTACTGTGAAATCCCTTTCTTGACACTCGCCAGGGACGACTGCGTCTTGTAAAAAGTCTATCCACGCCTTCGGACTGTACAGGGCCACAGTAGAGCAAGTATATAGAAAATAGTTGGAAGCAGACTGAAATTTACAGGACATGTGCAAACAATGAGCGAGGACAGACTGTCAAAAGAGCGTGAAAAGCAGAAGGGGGTGGCAGAAGAAGAAGAGCAGAAGAAGCTAGACCAAAGACGATATGGACCGGCAGCGTGAAATGGGACCTGCGGGGGCGGGTTTTATGAAGAGTACTTAAAGTTACGCAATTACTTAGCGTCACGTGTTTGCATATAAACTCCCATGTTCGCTTATATTAAACAAATCACGTAATTTACTAAGACAATCAACTTAACGTTAAGAACGTTCTAAGCCGCTTCATGAAACCGGCCCTGGGCCGGGGCCGGTTTCTTGAAGCTGCTAAGAACGTTAATTCTTAACGCTAAGATGACTATCTTAGTGAATTATGTGATTTTTAATATAAGTAATTGCGTAACGTTAAGTACGCTTCATGAAACGCACCCCTTTGATCGAGGGCAGGTGTGAACAGCCATTAATGGAATATATTTACAGAGAACAAAGGACTGCACAGAGTATTAACAAGTCAAACAGAAGAAGCTACCAAGTGACATGCACTCCACCCCACAAGGAAGCAATGGAAGAAGACGAAAAGGAAGTGGACCGGACCTTCTCATTAAAACAATAAACGTCGCACTTTTATCTCTTTTATACAGCACCACAATGTGTAGCACTGATTTTGTTCAGGTAAAAGCCTATGTTTAATTAGTTTAACCTGTACCAAATCCATGTTATATACTAATAAATTTCGTCAGCATTGTATATAATGTACGTATATGCACCCTCTGTTCTCTGTAAATATATTCCATTAATGGCTGTTCACGCCCTCCCCAGATCCCGTGTCATGCTGCCGGTCCATCTCAGGAGGGTGCGCATGCGTGAACGTATAAACATCTGCTTGACAATGGCTCGCAAAATTTTATTGGAAAGTCAAAACTTAAAGTCATGGTAGGAGTGTAGAGAATTCCACATCAGTTGCTATTGTGCCGCCGAACCTAAATTGCAAATGTATATGACAGTTGCTAAAATCACTAAAACGAAACTTTAAAACGTTCGGTTGGTTTCCCGCCAAAACCGCCATATTGGATAACATCAACATCGACACGAAGAAGCAACGAACCCAAACTACCTGCAGCTAAGTACGCTACATATCACTAGCTACACTTTTGATGATTATGTTATAACTAAAAATAAGTGGATTATAACCTTGATACGCGAATAGCGCTTTTAGCAACGACAACAGCAACGCTACGTTTCCGTGAAGCATAACATTTTAATAAAGTATACGTATATAAAGTATATACTATAGGCTGTCAGCAACTGACCAGAAACCAACAACTTACACATTACAATAAACTGTTTAGTAACAGGCCTTTCGCCAAGACGCTCTGTCCAGTATTACCCTGATGCCCTAACAGGGCGAAGACCTGCAATTTCCATTGCACTGTACTATGCGTCTTGGAACTAATTCACACGTTTTGTCATAACTGATTAGACCATTATAAAGTGCAGCCTATAGAAACTAGTCACTCAGCTTTTCACACGGACATACACTGTATATTTTTTTAAATTATTTATATTTTATTTGTAATATTAATTTTAATGAAATGTCTCAAATCCAGCAGCTCCACTGGATCACTGATCATTCCTCCACCGTATAGACAAAGAGCAAATAACCAGTTCAAAAGTGTCTATAAATCGATCAACTTCAACACCAATTCGAGTTACTTTTGAAGTACCACAGGGAACAGTACTGGGTTACTTCTGAAGTATCACAGAGAACAGTACTGGGTTACTTCTGGAGTACCACAGGGAACAGCAGTGGGTTACTTCTGGAGTACCACAGGGAACAGTACTGGGGCCACTACTTTTCCTGCTTTACATAAATGACCTGCCTGACAACCTCTATTCAAATGTTCGCTTATTCGCTGATGGTTGCCTCTTATATTTACCGATTAAAACAGACAAAATATCTCCTCCAAAACGATCTGCTAAAACTTGAGGAATGGCAGGACACTTAGCTTATGAAATTCAACCCTAGTAAATGCTTTACAATGACCCTAGTCTCGAGAAAACCCACACGAAATATATACACCTTCTGCAGACAACCACTTAAATCTGCTGAATCACACTGGTATCTTGGCATGCAAATATCAAATACATTAAACTGGACAGTGCAGTGCAATTCAATTACAAACAAAACACAACAGGTAGTAGGGAATTATTAGGAGGTAAGTACCCAACCCACATCAAGTCCGTGGCTTACACAACCCTGGTCCACCCAATACTTGCATATGCGTTAGCATCATGGGATCCACATTAGCATCATGGGATCCACGTTAGCATCATGGGATCCACGTTAACATCATGGGATCCACGTTAGCACCATGGGATCCAGATTGCCTAAAGAATATAAAATATACAGAAAGAACACAAAGACAAGCCGCCAGATTATGTAACACAACTTCTTTAGAGAGTTAAGAACGATAATTCAACTCCTTAAAGACCTCCAGGGGGACACCATCCAAACAAGAAATAAAATAAAAAGACTAAGCATATTATATGTAAGATGGAACACAACCTTATATATATCCTATTTGAACAATATATCAAACGCAATACTAGAGCTCACGCAAACATGATAATCAGTTCCGGAAAATTAGGCACTCAACAAACATTTGAAAATATTGTTTTCCCAACCACATTAAAGGACTGGAATTACTACCTTCAATCATTGCATCTTATAAATAGCTTAATTCATTTCAGAGTAATCTCGTCAAACATCTAAACAATTACACCAAATGATCATCGTGCACACTAGCGTGATGGGTTCTTAAGACATTTTGTCAGTATACTATACAGATTCAGATAATCACAACAACAAGAAGAAAATGAAGGACTCTGGGTAGGTTCAATGCCCATTCATGCATTGGTAGAATAATTAGATATGCCAATCCGTAACATGACGCTATGTTCACGCTGCTCAACGGCTGCGTCCGAGTAGCCGGCTCCTGACGACGTCGCGGTACTCTCATACACGGTCACCGGCACCATCCTAGCACGCCAGGGGTCGCTGCTGCTGATTACGTCAGTGCCAGCCAGCAGTACCCCCTGGTTGATCGCCTTGCGAAACTCTGAATTTAAGCTCAGCCTATTAAATCGTTCACTAGATCAGTGGATCTCGCAGGTCAGGTGGTCATAATAAAACAAATTTTAACCAACCATGGCTCGTGCTTAATACAATGTTTAGGGAGTAGAAGCAATTATTCGAATACACAATACAGCTCAGCTGCTCGTGCTAATGGGCGAACGGGTCATTATATATTGGGATTCCCAGAAATCGTTTATCCGTCTTCAAATTGGGACGGGTATTTGCGCTGTTCTCACGGGTGATGCAGTCGCGACTGGCGAAGTCAATTACTTGTTTGACTCAGCTAACTTCCGCACTTCGCGTAGGGGATCAGCCAGGGCTAGTTTTGCATGGCAAACAGCCATGGCTTGCGAGGATGACCGGCACTGAAAACCAGAAAACGAGAGACCTCCGAAAAAAGTATCTGGTTGCACATTCTCTGTGTCTAGTACCGATGTCTGCATGAATACCCAGTGTAACCGCCGTTGCCGCTTACCTGGTGTGAGGACGAAACCTCTATACGGTCAGCAGGATCTGAGATCAGCAGCGCTGGTATCTCATTGTTGGATTGCAACTGCGCAATCTCGCTCCAACTACAATGATTGTGACATAGTGTTACGACCTGTTATTGCCATGAAAAGTTGGTTTACAGCGTTTTGGAATGTCTACCTACGCAACAATGAGACTAATTGCTGTATGTACCTTTATACAATGGTCTGCAACTCTGCATTCATTTACAGTTTGTCGTAATCGAGCCTTTTTAGGAAATTGATCGAGGGTAATGAATTCTTCTCAGTGCGATTACCTCAAGTGAGTAAAATTAATATTATGGACACAACTTATCAAATAAAACAACTATAAGCCAACTGAAACAGCTTGCGTTTCTTTTTTGGTAGTATATGTCGATCCTACAATTAAAAAAAAAATATCATTCCAGTATTTTCTTGTGCGTATGTAAACCCGAATTTACTATGTATGCAGGAAGAAATATAAACGAACACGCAATGCATGTAATAATAATGTTTATTTCAGACAAAAGTCCATAGGTATATATCAAATACCAGTAAAAATACGCAGATATTAACACGCCATTGATTAAAAAAATAGTTGTTTAATAATAAAAACGTATACAATTATGTTGGTCTTACGCACTTGGAAACATTGTTGAAGAATTCACAGTGTGGACAATTTAAGTGAATTTATTCGTTCGGTTAGACCTATTAAGCTCGTAACAAATGGCTTTCAAGACCGCTTAAAACGACCCACGTCTATTCGAACACGCCGCCTCTAGCGCGGCATATTCAGGTCAATACAGGTAAGCACGGAATGACCTACTTCGCCAACGGAGCTAGCCGCATCCAATCAGACCGGAGCTCGCCGTCCCAATTGTCGTTGGCTCGGTTTGTTTCTGTGTAAGGTTATGTGACACGACGAGTGGTGAGATAGCACTCGTTGAACGACTGGCCAACGAGTACCTCCTAAAGTGGATCCGAGGTGTATAACCTGAACGAGTTGGTTGTTTACAAACACCTGTCTGTGTTCACGCACCTGCAGCGGACCCCTCCAGTTGGGCGGTGTGACGCCAACGGGTGGTCACGCTTGATTCTAACGGCCATGACAGCACCTGTAGCCGTGCTGTATCGGCTACAACTCGCTGTCATTTGTTCGCTGGTCGCAGGACGCAACAGTTTCAGCATACAGGAAGGAGGACTGTTGACGGAAGATCTCAAACTGCAGAAATGGGCGAGTCCTATCACAGTGAAAGGGGATGTTTTCGTACACAAGGATGTAACCCTGACTATTGCTGCCGGGGTGGTGATACGCTTTGCACCCGGAGTAATGTTAGCTGTGAACGGCACCCTCAAAGCTGAGGTGAGTACACATCATTACGTTAGGTGGACCCTAACACATAGTTTATGCAACGCATTTTCTGTTTAGCTTCTGTATAATATGGCATTCTATGATTTCCACTAAAAAGCAACGGTTCATTTGTCCTGCATGCATGAGTCAGTTTGTCCGAACGGATCTGTTCAACACATGTAACCAACTCACTGTTAGGATGAGGTCAGCGTTTTATCATACGGGAAACAAATCATATCCGCTCTCCCGTGTGCTTAGATCAACAGGGATGACGAACATCACCTTGTTTAGTTAGGTTTATGTCATTTACCAATCCGTTCCACGTGACTGACTTTGGTAATTTGCTCTGAGGATTATATAGCTGTCAAGTGTCTTGTGTCGTACTCACGGGGACCAGTCTGTCTCGAGTATTGGATCTACTCATTACCTTAAAGTGTTTATACAACACACGAATTAAAATTCCGTGTGTGTGTGTGTCTGCGTGTGTGTGGTGCTCTCACTAACACCAGTAAGGTGAAATATGCATTACGACAACACACGGGGCCCTCACGTCAATAACACAGCAAACGAAGCGAACAAGACCTTGTGTTTCCTTAGACGGAATGTCAAAGTAGGGAATAAGAAAATAAAAGAAACAATATATAAAGCCCTTGTCAGACCACCAACGACTTAACAGCCCTCGAAAAAAAACTCCAGAGGAGAGCAGCACGTTGGGTCACCAACAAACACCGCCACACTTCCTCAGTAGAATCTATGTTAAATACATTAAACTGACCAACCCTCCAAGTCCGTAGAAAGAAAGCACGCCTCAGTACCCTCTATAATTACAAAACAGGAGCCATCACAGTCAACTCGCTGAACCTGTCCACACTATCCGGTCCTCGTAAAACAAACACAAGGACACCAATGACATCGGGTACGACCTTCACTACCGCTGTACACAGTACAGCAAGATGTCATTTTTCTGAGTGGAACAGCCTGCTCCAAGAAGTGGTATCTGCGACCACCCTGGATTCTTTTGAGTCCAGGCTCCAGCACCACCTCTGAATCTTATAAACCCCCCACCCCCTTCCCTCCCCTCCCCTCCCCCTTTCTGCATCCTCTAACCCCAACAAATTGCACCACTACATTTCTTCTCTCTTTCCTGATGCCAAAAATACACCCCAAAATGACAAAATCTTCAACCTAGTGAAGGTAGTCATAACATAGAAGAAGTGCGCGCGCGCGTGTGTGTGTATGCGTGCGTGGGAGCGTGCGTGCGTGAGTGAGTGAGTGAGTGAGTGAGTGAGTGAGTGAGTGAGTGAGTGAGTGAGTGAGTGAGTGCGTGTGTGCGTGTGTACTCCCGTGCCACACTTTGTTTCCGTATACCATACACTTATGCGTATAACAACAATAATTCCAACAATATATTAACAACATCACTGATTTACGATTCCAACACTATATTAAGTTAGCATCACCATTGATCTAGGAGGATACATTCTTATGGCTGGGCTCATGGTAAGATCTTAAACCTTGGTTAAAACAATAGTAGATTGTTTGATATATCGATGGTGTTAATCTTGGTATCATGCAGATGCAAACATATTTGTGTGTGAATATTTGAAAGTGTCTGCTGAGTTTTCTCACACACACACACACACGCACACCTACCACACACACACACACACACACACACACACACACACACACACACACACACACACACACACACACACACACACACACACACACACACACACACACACACACACACACACACACACACACACACACACACACACACACACACACACACACACACACACACACACACACACACGCACACCTACCACACACACACACACACACATACACACACACCCACACCTACCACACACACACACACACATACACACATACACACATACACACACACACACACACACACACACACACACACACACACACACACACACACACACACACACACACACACACACACACACACACACACACACACACACACACACACACACACACGCACACACACACACACACACACACACACACACACCACACACACACCATAGCCATATTGCATCTTCCAGGGTCTGCCCCACGATCGTATCACAATGACACGACTCGAGGACCCGAGCATAGAGCCACCGTCCTGGCCGAGCGACATTCGATTGGTCGACGACCAGAGTGTCGCGTACGGCCGCCTGCAGCTACTGTACCGGGGCCGGTGGAGAGGAGTCTGCGCAAACTCACAAAAGTCAGTCGTATTATAAAGTTTTCTTATCCAAAGTTCAACATATGCGCTGCCATGTAAATTTGTTTATGATAATCGTTTGATGATTGATTGGAATTTGGTTTACTGTGTCAACCAATACTATAATAATAATAATAATGGTTTATTACAGAAACTATGATACATTCCAATCAATACATAGATTGCCATGGTTTCTGTAATGAGGGTATAAAGCCACGAGTGGCTGATTAACCCTCACAATACATGTGATACATATGTAAATTTCATGGTGCAAGATAACAATTTGTGTGATTGAAGAAAGAAGAAAAACAGAAACATGAATCACAACAGTATTATTTTCACGAATACTTCATTTCAAATTGCAACAATGTATGCCATTTATATAAGTCATTAATATTATTTACTATAGTTTCAATGTAGGCCTACACTGCGTGATAACAATTTAAAACTAAAATGTCATGATTTAGGATAACTCTTGAATCTGAGAAATCGAATCTTATTCAACAACATTTACTTAAGACACAAAACATTATAGCTGTGCGCTCACCACAACAACATGTTGTAATAGCATATTTCAAACACTCTACAATTTCGCACTGTAACGTTTTGTTTGTTATCGGACTCGAACGTAAAAACACTTACAGTGCGTCTTGTTATTGCTGTTGTGCTTGACGACGACATGGGCTTTGCACATTTTCGAGTTCGACGCTCGCGTTCTTGCATACTTAAGTTTGCTAATGGACTACATTGTGGTAGGTGATCCAACGACGTTGCGTGTTGAATAATGCTGCGTTCCAATCACTTCGTGTTTATCGTGAATTATGTCACACAACTTTGTGAATTCGAAAGTCAGAAGACTTCTCCACTGGTAACTTTATTCAACTTGGTCACGCAGTGGTCACGGAGACGTTTTTACACTAACCACGACCCTCATTGGAACGAAGCATAGACCGTCTAACACTGATGTTCTCGGTGTCCATGTTGCCATAATTCTCACCGCCCTCTTGTCGTCCCTGCTGCAGCTGGACACAAACCGACACGGACGTCGCTTGCCGTCAACTCGGCTTCCTCACGGGTAACTTCAGCTTCATGTCGTGGGCGAGGAACGACTCCCGCTTCATGCTCTACCACCGACCCGACTGCACCGGCGCCGAGTCGACCATCTTGGGCTGTCCCCGCGCACCGAAAATACAGATCGGATCCAGAATTTGTGGTAGGTGTCATGCTATGATGATGATGATGACGATGGTGATGATGATGATAATGATGGTGATGATGATGATACTGATGATGATGACGATGATGATGATGACGATGGTGATGATAATGATGATGATGATAATGATGATGATGACGATGGTGATGATGATGATAATGATGACGACGGTGATAATGATGATGATGACGACGATTATTATATTTAGCCTCTCTATATCCAGTCGAACTTCGTTTTACGATCTCTTCTGTTACACAGCTACCTCGCCATTATGATCACGCCAGGACAGTACTAAAATCTAAAACTTGTAATAAACAACCGATTGTTCCAGTTTATCCAAGAACTGAAAGCAGGGCAACTGTGATCACGAAGTGGAATTTCTTGAGCATTTCAAAGTCAATGGGACTGTTTGTGAATTGGTTGTTTTAATGATTCGAAATGCACTATTGCGTAATTTATCGACCTGAATATAGACACAACTTTAAGAGTGACTGACTAAACTTTGATTGCACTTTGTTGCGGAGCTGTTAAGTAAACAACCCTGATTATAACATAAACAAGACGCGACCGTTGATTTTGCACTAGATTTTGCATCATATATGTTTTCTTTATTACTTAATTGTTTGCCAACTTGACTGGTCATTGATGAAACGGAAGATGTCAAGAACAATAATAAAACGCTTTAGCAAATAACTTTTCAAGAATGTGATAGGTAAGTCTCCCAATGCGCGTACACTGTCATATTGTGCACACGTGGTGCTAATTAGCATAAGGTTAATTAAAGAAGCATCTTAAAGGTAAAACTAAGTACTTATATACCGCGGTATCAATCCTTACGACTGCTCAAAACGCTTTACGTTTGTCAACCACATGCAGTTCAAGATGGCGTAATTTTTCAGTTCAGCAGAAGACGATTCATCTGCACTGCTACGGCCTGGCGCCCCGGAGCACGGCCACCGCCAACTGGTGGGGACTCGAGTTCTACAATGCCACCTTGCGACAAATCATATCAGGTCGGCAGCCATCTTGTCTAACCTTGTTTATAATAGGCCATCACAAATCCGATTATTTATATGTACGCTATAATGTGCTATTAATTTACGTACTGCCCACACTAGCTTATACTGTTGTCTAAATGGTCAACATAAATGACAGATCGCCATAGAATGGCTTAGGTTGTCCAAATGCCTAGAAAGGTGGGTTTCGGATATATTACACGTGTTGCATTCTCAATAAAACAAAATCTTTCACACTTGATAATTGGAGTTTCTGCTATGGATGTCAATCTTGTCCAACGTTATATTCTAGATTCCATCGCCATCTACGAGTCGAACTCGGTGCTGAGGAACGTGGACATCCTGTACGCGGGAGTCGACCCACTGGGAGAACCCGTGCCGGCCGTCAGAGCAAGTCCGACCGTGCCGAGACTCGACGGCGTCGCTATCCGTTACTGCGCCCTCGACGCCACCAACTTCACCGACATCAATGCCTCCACTATTGTACACAACTCGGACTTCCTGCTCAACAGAGGTGGGTTAGCAGTCGATGCAGTTGGTTTACGAGATGTTATGTTCTAGTCGGGTGATTCTAGTTTGTTTGTCAAGTACATAGAAACACACCGCACGCATGCACGCACGCTCACGCATAGATGCACACACGTGCACACACGTGCGCTTACGTCCCATACAAGCAAACACACATATATACACACACGCGCGCGCGCACATAAACGCGCGCGCGCGCACACACACACACACACACACACACACACACACACACACACACACACACACACACACACACACACACACACACACACAAACAGACAGACACACGTACAAATAGATACGCAGAAACAGACAGACACACACACACACACACACACACACACACACACACACACACACACACACACACACACACACACACACACACACACACACACACACACACACACACACACACACACACACACACACACACACACACACACACACACACACACACACACACACACACACACACACATACACACATACACACATACACAAACACCTTAAGAGATTGTCCACCAAAGCACCTGACTGGATTAACGGCTGTGGCTTGTCCTGGTGCGTCCGTAAAGAATTATAATAAAGCCAGGTATACGAGGGTTCAACCATGTATTGCCTCCAACGATGTCGACTTGATACTCATAGGTCACGGTTTGGTGGTCGAGTCACGCTTCGGTCGGATCAGAGTGACGGACAGTCGCGTCATTGCCAACTCGGGGAACGGAATCAAAGCGAAGCTACTCGACAGGAAGTACCTAATCATTGACGAGTCGAAGGCCTTCTGTCAGCGCGTCAACGTCGGCGGCTACCAGCGGTTTCCCCAGGTCATCAGTGGCATCCCCTTCAAGCGGTTCACGACGCAATGTGACAAGGTACACACGGTGACACGAGAAACATGTTCAACAAATAAATATACAAATGCTTTTAATGGTTTAATAAACTAAACAAATGTGATAAAGATTATATTAACAACGTTAACAAAAGAAAATGTGTGCAGACAATCTAACAGCGATATGGATTGTTGTGTTGACATGATGAAGTTCTCGCGGACATTGCATTGGTAAATTACATAGCTTCGTCAACGTAGAGTATGCGTCATAAGTATTTCGCAGAACCTATGTTAATGCGTGTTTATCGCTGTGCTTCTGACGTTCAACAATGTAGCACGCTTAACAGTCGTATTAATAACACACATTTCTATGTAATAGTGCTTCTTTTACATATTTAATCTGTCAGTAGCTGCACGTATGTTGTGATGTGACGACTTCATGGGAACCCACAGCACTTCCGCTCTCCTTATAATTCCATGGTTAAGTTCTTCTTGATTTCTTCATTAAAATAGTTTGTTTCTTGTTAATATATCCGTAGAATGATAAGAAATTACAAGAAACTTCAGCCCTGCAACTGGTCTCGTGTGTAGGTTTTTCTTCTTCTTGGTTACAGAATCCTGATATTCCCGGTCATCCGTGGTGTAATTATAAAGACACAAGACAGGTGTAAAAAGTCCAAAACACTCACCCTCAATTTGCATCATATAATCATAGTACAATTATATATAGTTTAAATAACTAGTAGGCCTGGGCTGTTTGAAACATGTAGGTTTAATATACTAACGTAGTGTTATTAATGGGAAGTGCTCTGAACGTTTTACGAAATATATTCTGCATGCTAGTCAATGGGGAAACACTTAGTCCACGTGTTCCCCAGTATCTGTCCACGTGTTCTTCGTCATCTGTCCACGTGTTCTCCGGCATCTGTCCACATATCCTCCGTCAACTGTCCACGTGTTCTCAGGCATCTGTCCATGTGCTCCCCAGCATCTGTCCACGTGTTCCCCGACATTTGTCCACGTGTTCTCCAGCATCTGTCCACGTGTTCTCCAGCATCTGTTAACGTGGTCTCCGGCGACTGTTCTCGTATTCTCCGACATATGTCCTCGTGTTCCCCGGCACTTGTCCACGTGTTCTCCGCCATCTGTACACGTGTTCACCAGTATCTGTCCACGTGTGCCTCTGACTTCTTATGCAGAGGTTCCGCACGATGCCGAACCACATTATCACGTTCAACGTCCTCGAGATGGATATCGAGCCGGACGCCGAGGCATGGCTCCACGTGTACGACGGCAAAGACAGCACTTACCCGCTTCTCGCCAAGATCCCCGTCATCAATGGTACCCTTCCGCAGGGCTTGTCATCGACCAAGGACTACATGTATGTTATGTTCAAGTGGTCGCTGCCCAGGGACTGTCCAACATTACAAGACTGTGTCAAGTTCACCATCATGGTCGACAGCGGGCCCGGTAAGTGCTCTACTGCAGGTGGCGGGTGGAGACTAGCCCCTACCCACAGATCCGTTGTGGAGTTATTTTTGTCGTTAAGTAACAGTATTTGTATTATTTTAAATACCATGTTTTCGTGTTGAACAATAACATTATCTTGACAATAACAAGGTTACAATTGTTTGCATTTTATAAAACGGACCTTGCATTACAAATTATATTTTTTGTTGCCAGCCGCGCCAGGATTCGTAGGTGCGGCAGCGGCGGCTAAGCATCCTTTGACGGGCAGTAGGCCTACGCCTTCAACGTATGTATTCTAGTACATTGTATCATGAACATTGTATTACAGAATGAGAAGATGCATTATATATTTCTACTGTATACTACGAATGTTTTTTTCATTCTCACTACAGATGTAGTGCCGGAATTCTTTGTGAACAACACGCAGGTTCACAATAACACGCAGCACGGCATCTTCCTGGAGAACGTGCGGAACAAGGCCGTCGTCAACGCCAGCTCGCTCTCCTTCAACGGCTACGGCGCCGGGCTGCGGGTCTACGGCGGAGCAGGTACTTCACTCCCGGCAGTGTCAATGCTACCTCTCTCCTAGCAGTATTAACGCTACCTCTATCCCGGCAGTTTCAACGCTACCTCTCTCCCAGCTGTGTCAATGCTACCTCTCTCCCGACAGTGTCAACGCTACCTCTCTCCCGGCAGTGTCAACGCCGTGCCTGTGTCACCTGAACGCCGGCCAACATAGTTCTAACAGTTCATCCCCCTCCCCCGTCCCTTTGTGTGGTTAGGCCACACTAGTTCTAATAGTCCCCCCCTTCCTCGCCCGGGCCTTTGGGGGAACAGAGCCACAAGGTCCGGCGTTTTCCGCCCTCTCACCCAGATACTTCTCCAACTATCTCTATCTTATGAAATCGTCGCCAGCTCTTGACTGTTCATCCCGGTCCTTTCGAGATCACCTTTGACACTGTCTGTCCATCTTATTGTTTGTCTTTCTCATTTCCCTCTACCATTTTCAATCAATCTGTCCCCACTTATTCTGTGTATATGTCCTATCCATATTGTTCTAACATAATTCTATGGTATATCCATACGAAATATGCTGCAGAAAATACGACATAAGATTTGGCACAATCTTTTATAGTGACTGCAATTTCTAAAGATTTATATAGAATATTCTACAGAATTGCGCAAAAGTCCTATGTCATATTTTCTGTAGCATATTTTCTAAAAAATTCTATAGATTTTTTACTAAGGGTCCTCCTTCTATTGCCTTCTGTATTCCGAGCTCTCTTTAATGCTGCATTGGTAAGAAGACAACACGGGGACACGCGTGTGTTGCAGGCAACATCCAGGTGAACGCGAGCAATGTGACGTACAACGAGGACAACGGTGTCAACATCACATACGACGGCGGGTGGCGGGTGTTTAACCAGTCGTCGTTCAGTCACAACTACGGCAACGGCGTCAACGTCACCCTCAACGAGACGAGTGTCGACAACAAGACGAGACTCTCCATGCAGCAACGCACCGAGGTAGAGATTAGAGCGAGCCTCTCTGTGTTCCCTTACCCGCAATCAGCCAACTGTGGTTATCATTTGCAGGAAGTTCGCGGAATCGTCGAATATCAAAGGGTCTTGCTGCTAGAAATTTTGCAGACAGGCGTGTTTAGAATCTGATTGTCAATAATATGAACATTTCACAGGTGAAACTTTCAAATCACGAAGACGAAACGTTGGCATTTGTTGCTAGCCATCGCCACAGAAAGCGAAAAGGGACTGTGTTGGTTTTCTGCGATGTAAACTATAAATGATTACCTGTGTCGTAATAAAACATTAATTATATTGTCGTTACTGGAACGCGATGATCTTATGAGCCTGGTTCAACTGCCCATTTGCAGGTGTCTCAGTCGACGTTTCTGGAAAACGACGGTATCGGCTTCAGGATCGGCAACTTCTGTCGCGAGGGTAACGTCGTCGTCAACGACAGCCAGTTCATCTCGAACACGGGAGGCGGCATCGAGATGGAGTCATGTTTCCGGCTGGTGACGCGCCAAGACAGGACAAACTTTACGATCGGCTACAACAATTTCGAGTCGAACTTCGGGCACGCGGTGAAGATAGCGCCGATGTTGAACGTCATCGGCCGCATCGCCAATAACACGTTTACTGGACACCCTCGTTACGTGCTGCTGTTGGACAACACGGATGACCTGACGCTGGCCCGAGAATACACCAAAATGTCGGTCGAGTATGACGTCATGGGCAACCGGTTCATCGCCAACCGCGGCTTCTACGTTGCCAATCTGCGTCTGACGCAAGGCAGCATTGCGCAAAGACTCGATTTCAAGTTCAACCGGTTCGAGTACAACGTCATTGACGGCGGCGGCACGGCAATGACGTTGAACCAACGCACGCGAGCGCACGCCGTCGTCATCGTATCGTCGAGCAACGTCCGCTTCGAGCGTAACGCGCTGCTGGACCCTGACTCGCAGTACGAGGTGGCGACGCACCTGCTGGACCAGAGCGTCACGCTGACGACGTCCACTCAGTGGTGGGGAACCGTCGACTACAACCGCATCGTGCCGAAGATCTTTGACCAGTCAAACCGCTACAACCTGGCGCGCATCAAGTACCACCCGGCGCTCAAATACGACCGTGTGTTCGAAGACTTCACGACGTACGACGAGGCGCCCGTTGAGGTGAGGTTTGACCGCGGGGCGAGGCTGGGCGGCAGGCTCTACACCGCCTTCAGGACGGAGCGGGACAAGCGCTACCATGTTGATCGCGACATCGATGTCATGCCGGAGGGACGACTCACAATTGAACATGGCACGATACTGGAGTTTGAAAATAGCATCGGCATGCTTATACAGGTAACGTATGATTACGTATTATGTATGTGTTTACATGGTGCCAGTTGTCTAGTAAGCTATTACCCTGCATCGGTGCGATATCTACCAGACAGGATGGCTCTGAAGGTTTAGGGTAAGGTTAAATACGTAGATGACGTGTAATATTTCAAATAACACCATAAATGCATGGCATACACACGCACGCACGCACACACACACACACACACACACACACACACACACACACACACACACACACACACACACACACACACACACACACACACACACACACACACACACACACACATTGACGCGTAATCATTGCTATATTGGATGACGGCATTATTGACAGATGTGAGAAGTAATTGGCTAGCGATCTCTGCAACAACACACTCTAAACCTAACGATTGGTTATTAACGCGTATTTTGGCTGAACTCTTCACTTAATATTTGCGATGGTTTCGTGACAATTTTACTATGTTGCCAAATGTCTGTTCAACCATCCGTGTCGTGCGCAGGGGACCGTGAAGGCGGAAGGAAGGGTACGCAACCCGGTGGTATTCCGACTGCGAAATGAGACTACAGCCCACAATAACTCCCTGGTGCGACTGGGTTCGAAAGAAGGGGCAATGGAAGGACGCCTGGAAGTGCGTCCTAGCGAGGAGGTCGAATGGGGGACGGTGTGTAGCAAGGTGAGTTGACGCACAAACACCAACTGAGTTGAGTGAACCACAGCAAGAGAGGAGGTCGAGCGATAAATAAGGAACGGTGCGCACATTTAAGTCTAAAACCATACGAGAAATGTGTTATGTTGTTACGAGTCTATCGTTAGGGTAATTTATGCATTAGGTTGCTCTTCATATTTGGGGTAATATGTATTAAAAATCGTTATTTCAATTATGGAAAAATTATTTTATGATAGGTCTATCTTTCTCGCCTTGTACAAAAAACGATAGTGTTAAACGCAGTCGCTCTTTGCATTTAATCATAAGTTATCTATTTATGAATATTACTCGTTAATATTGAACATTTGTACTAGTTTAATTTTAAATACCTATATTGAACGGGTTCAGCGGAAATAAGACGTCAATTCGGTAAGTTCCAGAAATTGTTGTTGTGATGGATTTAATGTGTTACTGTGATGGTCGTTATATTGTGATCACTGCATAAATTAAATAGGTATGACAGTACACAATCGACATGGCTTTTACACAGTAAGCCTAACGTACACTGTATGCAACTATGTGTTGAGAAATACGAGAGATCGTGACCGCAATCGACGTGCTGTCTCTTCAGGGCTGGACCATAGTGGACGCGTCGGTCGTGTGCCAGATGTTAGGACTAGTTGTGCACCCTAACAACTGGCGAGTGTACAACACGGTGCCAGGTCCGTCGAGTCAGCCGATCTGGCGGAGTCGGGTCGACTGCACAGAGTTGGACATGGACGTGACCAAATGCAAGGCGGACGGACGCGAGGACCACTCGTGCACGCACGACCAGGACGTGCACGTGCGTTGCAAGAAACCCACCTGGGCCGGTATGACCGCTCTTTTGAAGCAATGGTCTAAGTATACAAATAATTTCGTTTTGACATGTCCACTACGTGATGTTACCTTGTAGTTGTAGAGTGTTTCGTCAGCGTAGCATGCCAATTTCTTCAGTACATGTGGCGTACAACGTCATCCGACATATGAGACACCTCGTAATTCCTATTGCTTGTTTTATGAGTTGTCTTATTCTCCGCTGACGAAAGACTCTACAACTACAAGGTAAAATCACGTATTGTATATGTCAGAAAGTAAACGTTTTACTAACGTAACTTTGTTACCTCCAGTTCTACCGCGGCATTACCGACTGTGAGTCAGTAGAACCCATTTAGAATAACATTCTCATAGTCATTCAGTACGTCAAAGACTGTTATTTAGTCTCCGCTTAATCCTCTGTTATATTGTAGGGATTCGGTTCCTGGCGAAGGCGTCCCCGAGTCGAATTGTCTACGCAACGGTCAGTGAGGCGGGGCTCATGGACCCGACGGCCATCTTGTACTCGTCCGCCATCATGATCGACTACAACGTGCACACCCTGGAACACCTGACAGTGAGTCACAACATGGGCACTGGCATCGACATCCTGCACAACGACATCTACAGGTCGGTTGTACTTTGATGCCCAAAGCATGTCGCTGTTGGCGCAGTTAGACCATTTCATTCTTATTATTGGATTTTCAAAACGTCCTGACCAGCAGAGACAATTTTTTATCTTTGGTGTTATTCTGGATTCCAAAATAAACAATTTGTTCGTGACTTTGACGCCATATAAGATACGTAGTTTTGCGGTTGAGCCCAGTGCTCATTGTTCCTATGCTCATTGTTCCTGTGTTCATTGTTCCGATGCTTATTGTTCCTATTTTCAGTGTTCCTATGCTCATTGTTCCCACGTCATTGTTCCTATGCTCATTGTTCCCACGTTGATCTCAATATTCACGTTAATTCTTCCGGGAACAAACAGAGAGGGTTAAAGTAAGGTGATTTCTTATATAGCGCAGTATCCAGTCCTCAGGACTGCTCAAAGTGCTTTACACTTTACTTCCTGGCAGACCTGTTCAATCGAATACTATCTCGACTTTTCTGGAAAGGGTTTCTAATATATGTGCCTCTTCCTAAATACACTAGCTATGTGCAGTGACAGCAATTTGTCGTTCACTTGGCTTCAATGTCACCTTTACCATCGACGTCGTCGTCGTCCTCACACCCCCAATGTGTATCACCACTCTTCCACCTCCTACTAACATAGACGTCACGTGCAGTGCTGCATCCGGTCTAACGAGTCTGTTCCGTTGACCAGCAACGCCCAGCTGCGAGACAGCGTGGTGAGCGATAATGAGGGTAATGGCGTGATCGTGCGCGCCTCCTTCTTCACGCTCGCGTTCTGCACCCTGCGCAACAACGTCGCCGGCTTCGAGTATAACCCCAGTCGCACGACGTACCAGGGCCTGCAGCTCAGGGCCGGCATACACGACCCTAAGGTGTTCGACGCGTCCCTCGGGACCATCAAGCTTGCCAACCAGGCGTACGTGTTCGTTGTCACGAAGGAGACGATCGAGAGCACGTCACGCACGTATACCCTCGAGGTCTCCGTCGAGAGCAGTCACCGTGTCGTCATGGACATCCTCGACTACAACCCAGACACGTTCCACGAGAACGTGACTGTGTTCGACGGTCGTCGTAGCGCCGTTGACGCGACCAGGACCCGGCGGTGGCGTATTGAGGACGACATGGCTGACTTCCCCGTCGAGTCCAGCGGAATGTCGCTCACTATTGAGTGGACGGTCGACGGCACCGTGTCCGGGCGATTCACCTTCGTGCTTCGCTCGAGTAAGTACATGTACTCACTTACGTATGTCCTCCAGTTAACGAAGTACACGCTGTTGGTAATAAGAATTATACAAAATGTTAGAGGCTGCTGATGTGCTATAGGACATGTGTGTCCTTTTCCCTTTGCTATCCTTTTGTTTATTTCAGTATAAATTAATATGGTATGTAAACACGAGAAAGAAAGTGGGGGAAGAGCGAGTGCGTGCGTGTGTGTGTGGGGAGAAACTAATTTCGTATTGGCATCATTTTCGCCAGTTTACACAACCAGACAAAACAAATCCCTTCACCAATTAAACATACAAAATCCTATACACACGATTGACCCGTACAGTACTGACACATACAATGGGCCCGGTTGACTAACTGTTGCTCCGTGTGCAGAGCCCTGGAACTGGGACTGGCCGTTCGCCAAGCTCACGGTGATGAACACGACGACCGAGTTGAACGAAAAGGGCATCGTAACGCGCCACTACAACCAGCCATCGAACGAGTTCGGCGACCTGTTCCACCGCTACCGCTGGGAGACGGTCCGCATCTACGGCGTCTCCTTCCTACGCAATCACCGCCTAGCGCTGCACGTGCCGAGTATCACCAAGTACCACGAGCTGTACCTGCCGACCTCTGAGGAGCTGCAGAAGCCCTTCACGGCCGCCGAGATCACCTACGAGCTCGACTCGTGTCTCTTCAAGACCAACGGAGGCGGTCTGCTTGGCGAACACAACCATGTCGAATTCTCGAACAACATGTGGATATGGCAGGTGGGTGAACACTCTTAATTGTACAAGATTGCCTTCCAGTACAAAAAAACATGGCAAGTGGACAGAGAAGTTTATTGAGATTCTAACGATTTTTTCTCTATGTATAACTAGTTCGTCTGAGATATTTGTCAATTTGTTCTGTAAATATGTTTACATCTTCTCGCTGCTAGCATCGATGCTTATGTTGATTGACCGGGCGGTGTTGGAAATACTATTATATGACTCTTTACTCATGTGGCGTGCAGGTGACGAACAACGTGTTCCGGGAGAACAACGGGGGCTTCGCGCTGGAGCTTCCTCTCATCAACCTGACGTACCAGGAGCTGTACAACCACAGCGTTGACATCAACGACACACTCTTCATCAACAACCGGCGCTTCGAGTTCCGCATCGACGGCTTTTACTGCAACTCAACCATTGCCCGCAACCGCTTCGTGGCCAACGAGTGTCTGAAGGGCTGCATCACGATCACGGGCACGGAGAAGGACATTGATATTCACGACAATGAGATCTTCGAGAACACCGGCAAGTACATAATGGAGCTGAACATGAAGTCACACACGCCCTACACGCGCTGGGTCGAGGCGGAAGTGACGCACAACGACTTCAAGCGCAACCGGAAGCCGGGAGACGCGGGCGGGTATGCGTCGCCGTCCAGCAGTCCCACTAGCTACACGCTCGGCATCAAGGGGCTGCAGAACATCACCATCAACCGCAACCTGTTCGCCAATTCGCTCGACTACGAACTGGTGGGTGGCTACGCGTCGTCGTCTCTCGACAATTACCTGGACGTGCGGGAGAACTGGTGGGGCACGTCGCAACAGGCGCAGATACGGGAGAAGATCTTCGACTTCGACGACTGGAATAGTTACGCCATTGCCGAGTACTACCCGTTCCTAATCAGCAACCACTTCGGCTCGACCAGTTCTACCCTGGGTAAGGAGGAACCGGTGCTCGACGTAGATAAACCGCTCGGCGGACGGATCGAAACGTCGCTTCGTCTTCAGAAACGTTCCGAGCCGTACATTATCCGATCCGACCTGACCATTATGCCCCGCGCGTCGGTCTACGTCGAACCGGGGGTGGAGCTGCAGTTTTACCCGAACGTCGGCATCCTTGTTCTCGGCTCACTTAGCATGCGCGGCTACGCAGATAATATAATTAAAGTAGGTCCAATAAAGACGAGCCAACGTCAGAAACGTGCTTCCCCGCCGGCGACGACGACGCCGAAAATCCGTTTGGTTGGCGGAGAAACAAAGGACGAAGGTTTCATACAGATCTACAATACGACGGAGGGTAGCTGGGTGTTAATATGTGACACAAACTTCAACGACGAGACGGCCGAGGTAGGTGGAGGCAATGACGCCAACTAATAACGTCACTCATATTCGCGGTGTTTTTCTAAAACTGCCACATCAGTATAACAATCCAACTTTAGCATAACATATTTTATGGATAGCCCCTATTCTACAACTAGTATGCACACCAATTTTCCTGAAGTAAAACTTCAGAAAATTATACTATGACATGCCTTCCGACTGTGTTTATAAAGTCATTATGTGAGTCATGATCCCGTCATTTGCGCGTCCGCTTGGGTCCGGTCAACCAGCCATTAGAATAAATATGCGTGCGTGCGTGCGTGCGTGCGTGCGTGCGTGCGTGCGTGCGTGCGTGCGTGCGTGCGTGCCTGTGGACTTAAACGTATTGATTTTTCCAAGAGTTGTTGGCGTTTAAATTGTCACATCTTGAAAGAAATATTTTACATCGGACTCTCGCTGTAAGGAACACTTTGGGGCTTATATCCACGAGTCTGTATATTTCTACACAACACAGTGCAAACCAAAACGATGATTTAAATGTTGTTCTTTATAACTGAATGTTCCCTAAATCAAGGGACCGTTTCACAACATTCGTATTAGCTCATAAGCCCGAGTTTCGTCTTCAAAATCGATTTCACTCCTTAGCAATGATTGATAGAGTCTTCGATAATACGGTGGCGACTTTTTCCACTTTGAAAAAGTTCCTTATGTTGGCTTAACTTTAAATTGTTAAATTTAACCATGGGCTCTGCTTAATGACGGATATTCTTAAGTGCGCATCATCTTTGTGAAACGGTCCCCATGAGTGGTGATAGTGATAATAAGAGCCGACTGTATCACTGTGTCATCAAGACAGGCGTGACTAGTGCCTCTGCTACAGGTGGCGTGCCGCACTATGGGACGCGAGAGCAGCAACGTGATCGTGGAGCGCTCGCGCTGGTACGACATCTTCGTTCACGGCTACCCGAAGATGCACGAGCAGGTGATCGAGTGGTTCTGGCGGGAGACGCTCATCTGCGACGGCACGGAGGACAGCATCGACCAGTGCCGCTATAAGGTGGGTCTATCCAACATACTGTAAAAATAATTTTTTGGACATATGGTTATGAAGAACAGCGCCGTAATTGCAAATGGGTACCAATGGCTACCGTACATTGGGGTCAGATGGGCCGGTCTCAAAGTGCTGTTTATCTGTCAAAGTATCTATCTTTATTATCTGCAATACCGTCAGAAGTACACGTCTGTACATTCTCTTAGAGAACATAAATGGGTCTTGTATGTTTGTATCCGCAAATTCAAAAGCCAAGGATCTCAGGTATGCCACTGTAAGGTGGAATTATCGCCATTCAGACTCAACTATATTAAATAAACCAGGTCTAATTCAATTTCTTTCGAAAGCACTGACCCTGAATCCAAAGCAGCTGTTCCCGGTTCCTTCCTTTCTGATTGCTCCATTTAATTTTAAATGCCCGTTGTAACGTTGACCGTGGCACGTGGTGGGTGTTAGCAGCATATATGTTACCCCCGGGGGGGCACTGCCTATACTAGCAGTACTGTGGATGTGCCGACTTCAAGGGTCGTTTTTTTACCGAGGCTCCCTAGATGTTCTCCCTAAAACAAGGACCAATATTATACAGTATATAGATAAGGGTATCATTTCGAGGAACTCTCCCTAGAACAAGGCTAGGTTTTTATCATACAATTCACAGCCCGGGGGGCACTGCCTATAGTAGCAGTACTGTGGATGTGCCGACTTCAGAGGTCGTTTTTTACCGAGGCTCCCTAGATCAAGGGTCTGTTTTTCACATGTTTTCCCTAGAACAAGGGTATACTTTTTGATATTGGATGCCCTTATCAAGGGTAGGGGTATGTGACCTCCGGCTGCACACCCCTACCCACATGTAAGGGTAGTGCCCCCCGGGATGTTACCTGTCCCATTTGTGATTTCTGTCATGGCTGATAACATACGTTCTTCCAACTTTGACCTTATATCTGTCATCTAGTTGTAACAGGGCATTGTCGTTACAGTGTATAGGTACAATGAAATAGAAACAAGTAGATATATTCCCCAAACAAACTTGTATGGAAAATCAACTATGGTAACGAAACGTTTTTATGTGTGGTCAGATGGGTCGCTCACACTCAGGGTATCGAATAATTCCTTTTTATGTGTGGTCAGACGGGTCACTCACACTCAGGGTATCGAATAATTCTTTTTTATGTATGGTCAGATGGGTCGCTCACACTCAGGGTATCGAATAATTCCTTTTTATGTGTGGTCAGACAGGTCGCTCACACTCAGGGTATCGAATAATTCCTTTTTTATGTGTGGTCAGATGGGTCGCTCACACTCGGGGTATCGAATAATTCCTTTTTATGTGTGGTCAGATGGGTCGCTCACACTCGGGGTATCGAATAATTCCTTTTTATGTGTGGTCAGATGGGTCGCTCACACTCAGGGTATCGAATAATTCCTTTTTATGTGTGGTCAGATGGGTCACTCACACTCAGGGTATCGAATAATTCCTTTTTATGTGTGGTCAGATGGGTCGCTCACACTCGGGGTATCGAATAATTCCTTTTTTATGTGTGGTCAGATGAGTCGCTCACACTCCGGGTATCGAATAATTCCTTTTTATGTGTGGTCAGATGGGTCGCTCACACTCGGGGTATCGAATAATTCCTTTTTATGTGTGGTCAGATGGGTCGCTCACACTCAGGGTATCGAATAATTCCTTTTTATGTGTGGTCAGATGGGTCGCTCACACTCGGGGTATCGAATAATTCCTTTTTATGTGTGGTCAGACGGGTCGCTCACACTCAGGGTATCGAATAATTCCTTTTTTATGTGTGGTCAGATGGGTCGCTCACATTCGGGGTATCGAATAATTCCTTTTTATGTGTGGTCAGATGGGTCGCTCACACTCAGGGTATCGAATAATTCCTTTTTATGTGTGGTCAGATGGGTCGCTCACACTCAGGGTATCGAATAATTCCTTTTTTATGTGTGGTCAGATGGGTCGCTCACACTCAGGGTATAGAATAATTCCTTTTTATGTGTGGTCAGATGGGTCGCTCACACTCAGGGTATCGAATAATTCCTTTTTTATGTATGGTCAGATGGGTCGCTCACACTCAGGGTATCGAATAATTCCTTTTTTATGTATGGTCAGATGGGTCGCTCACACTCAGGGTATCGAATAATTCCTTTTTATGTGTGGTCAGATGGGTCGCTCACACTCAGGGTATCGAATAATTCCTTTTTATGTGTGGTCAGATGGGTCGCTCACACTCGGGGTATCGAATAATTCCTTTTTATGTGTGGTCAGATGGGTCGCTCACACTCAGGGTATCGAATAATTCCTTTTTATGTGTGGTCAGACGGGTCGCTCACACTCAGGGTATCGAATAATTCCTTTTTTATGTGTGGTCAGATGGGTCGCTCACACTCGGGGTATTGAATAATTCCTTTTTATGTGTGGTCAGATGGGTCGCTCACACTCAGGGTATCGAATAATTTCTTTTTATGTGTGGTCAGATGGGTCGCTCACACTCAGGGTAACGAATAATTCTTTTTTTATGTGTGGTCAGATGGGTCGCTCACACTCGGGGTATCGAATAATTCCTTTTTTATGTGTGGTCAGATGGGTCGCCCACACTCGGGGTATCGAATAATTCCTTTTTATGTGTGGTCAGATGGGTCGCTCACACTCAGGGTATCGAATAATTCCTTTTCTATGTGTGGTCAGACGGGTCGCTCACACTCAGGGTATCGAATAATTCCTTTTCTATGTGTGGTCAGACGGGTCGCTCACACTCAGGGTATCGAATTGTTCCTTTTTTATGTGTGGTCAGAAGGGTCGCTCACACTCAGGGTATTGAATAATTCTTTTTTATGTGTGGTCAGATGGGTCGCTCACACTCGGGGTATCGAATAATTCCTTTTTATGTGTGGTCAGATGGGTCGCTCACACTCAGGGTATCGAATAATTCTTTTTTTTATGTGTGGTCAGACGGGTCGCTCACACTCAGGGTATCGAATAATTCCTTTTCTATGTGTGGTCAGACGGGTCGCTCACACTCGGGGTATCGAATAATTCCTTTTTTATGTGTGGTCAGACGATTCGCTCACACTCAGGGTATCGAATAATTCTTTTTTATGTGTGGTCAGATGGGTCGCTCACACTCAGGGTATCGAATAATTCCTTTTTATGTGTGGTCAGATGGGTCGCTCACACTCAGGGTATCGAATAATTCCTTTTTTATGTATGGTCAGATGGGTCGCTCACACTCAGGGTATCGAATAATTCCTTTTTTATGTGTGGTCAGATGGGTCGCTCACACTCAGGGTATAGAATAATTCCTTTTTATGTGTGGTCAGATGGGTCGCTCACACTCGGGGTATCGAATAATTCCTTTTTATGTGTGGTCAGATGGGTCGCTCACACTCAGGGTATCGAATAATTCCTTTTTATGTGTGGTCAGACGGGTCGCTCACACTCAGGGTATCGAATAATTCCTTTTTTATGTGTGGTCAGATGGGTCGCTCACACTCGGGGTATTGAATAATTCCTTTTTATGTGTGGTCAGATGGGTCGCTCACACTCAGGGTATCGAATAATTTCTTTTTATGTGTGGTCAGATGGGTCGCTCACACTCAGGGTAACGAATAATTCTTTTTTTATGTGTGGTCAGATGGGTCGCTCACACTCGGGGTATCGAATAATTCCTTTTTTATGTGTGGTCAGATGGGTCGCCCACACTCGGGGTATCGAATAATTCCTTTTTATGTGTGGTCAGATGGGTCGCTCACACTCAGGGATTGATTCTTTTTTTTTATGTGTGGTCAGACGGGTCGCTCACACTCAGGGTATCGAATAATTCCTTTTCTATGTGTGGTCAGACGGGTCGCTCACACTCAGGGTATCGAATTGTTCCTTTTTTATGTGTGGTCAGAAGGGTCGCTCACACTCAGGGTATTGAATAATTCTTTTTTATGTGTGGTCAGATGGGTCGCTCACACTCGGGGTATCGAATAATTCCTTTTTATGTGTGGTCAGATGGGTCGCTCACACTCAGGGTATCGAATAATTCTTTTTTTTATGTGTGGTCAGACGGGTCGCTCACACTCAGGGTATCGAATAATTCCTTTTCTATGTGTGGTCAGACGGGTCGCTCACACTCGGGGTATCGAATAATTCCTTTTTTATGTGTGGTCAGACGATTCGCTCACACTCAGGGTATCGAATAATTCTTTTTTATGTGTGGTCAGATGGGTCGCTCACACTCAGGGTATCGAATAATTCCTTTTTATGTGTGGTCAGATGGGTCGCTCACACTCAGGGTATCGAATAATTCCTTTTTTATGTATGGTCAGATGGGTCGCTCACACTCAGGGTATCGAATAATTCCTTTTTTATGTGTGGTCAGATGGGTCGCTCACACTCAGGGTATAGAATAATTCCTTTTTATGTGTGGTCAGATGGGTCGCTCACACTCAGGGTATCGAATAATTCCTTTTTTATGTATGGTCAGATGGGTCGCTCACACTCAGGGTATCGAATAATTCCTTTTTATGTGTGGTCAGATGGGTCGCTCACACTCAGGGTATCGAATAATTCCTTTTTATGTGTGGTCAGATGGGTCGCTCACACTCAGGGTATCGAATAATTCCTTTTTTATGTATGGTCAGATGGGTCGCTCACACTCAGGGTATCGAATAATTCCTTTTTTATGTGTGGTCAGATGGGTCGCTCACACTCGGGGTATCGAATAATTCCTTTTTATGTGTGGTCAGATGGGTCGCTCACACTCAGGGTATCGAATAATTCCTTTTTATGTGTGGTCAGATGGGTCGCTCACACTCAGGGTAACGAATAATTCCTTTTTTATGTGTGGTCAGATGGGTCGCTCACACTCGGGGTATCGAATAATTCCTTTTTTATGTGTGGTCAGATGGGTCGCTCACACTCGGGGTATCGAATAATTCCTTTTTATGTGTGGTCAGATGGGTCGCTCACACTCAGGGTATCGAATAATTTTTTTTTTTTATGTGTGGTCAGACGGGTCGCTCACACTCAGGGTATCGAATAATTCCTTTTCTATGTGTGGTCAGACGGGTCGCTCACACTCAGGGTATCGAATAATTCCTTTTTTATGTGTGGTCAGAAGGGTCGCTCGCACTCAGGGTATTGAATAATTCTTTTTTATGTGTGGTCAGATGGGTCGCTCACACTCGGGGTATCGAGTAATTCCTTTTTATGTGTGGTCAGATGGGTCGCTCACACTCAGGGTATCGAATAATTCTTTTTTTTATGTGTGGTCAGACGGGTCGCTCACACTCAGGGTATCGAATAATTCCTTTTCTATGTGTGGTCAGACGGGTCGCTCACACTCGGGGTATCGAATAATTCCTTTTTTATGTGTGGTCAGACGATTCGCTCACACTCAGGGTATCGAATAATTCTTTTTTATGTGTGGTCAGATGGGTCGCTCACACTCAGGGTATCGAATAATTCCTTTTTATGTGTGGTCAGATGGGTCGCTCACACTCAGGGTATCGAATAATTCCTTTTTTATGTATGGTCAGATGGGTCGCTCACACTCAGGGTATCGAATAATTCCTTTTTTATGTGTGGTCAGATGGGTCGCTCACACTCAGGGTATAGAATAATTCCTTTTTATGTGTGGTCAGATGGGTCGCTCACACTCAGGGTATCGAATAATTCCTTTTTTATGTATGGTCAGATGGGTCGCTCACACTCAGGGTATCGAATAATTCCTTTTTATGTGTGGTCAGATGGGTCGCTCACACTCAGGGTATCGAATAATTCCTTTTTATGTGTGGTCAGATGGGTCGCTCACACTCAGGGTATCGAATAATTCCTTTTTTATGTATGGTCAGATGGGTCGCTCACACTCAGGGTATCGAATAATTCCTTTTTTATATGTGGTCAGATGGGTCGCTCACACTCAGGGTATCGAATCATTCCTTTTTTTGTTTTACAAAAAAGACGAATAATTCCCCTATTTTTGAGTAAATAATCGTGATATTAGCACTAACGCTGGCCAGCATTGGCCATCTTAAACCATTCTGGTGCAGATTCATTTTGAATCATGTACCCCTACCCCCATGCAATGACATTTACAATTAATAGCTTAATACTTCACACGAAAACCTTGCATATCATGCACAACCCCTGACTGATCATCCTTTTCCGCTGAAAGTATTCTTCATAGATCCCTTCGACAATATAACTGGCATTTGTTCGATTATTCAAACATTGGTGATGTTCGAGGCCATCTGAAAACTGGTGTCTTCCAAGGAAGTTCCTGGAACGATCAACGTAACACACTCAGTCATAATATCGGTTATCAACCTTCTATGCGAGTTCATTTCGTTCGGGAAATGAGTTGTAAGGGACATACGTTGGTGGTCTAACATAAATACATATTATTTCTTGGATATATAATATATGACGGTACTTGGTGGCCCATCTGGCCCCATGGCCCAACTGACCCCACCCTACTATACGTTATATACGTGTTGATACAGTTAAACATTAGTCATTACATATGCCTGCAGGTGAACTACAACCTGAACCGTTGCATGGAGCGAAGAGATTACGTCTTTGTGCGCTGTGGACCACGCAACCTAGCTGCTGAATTTGACTACTGGGGTAATATCCGTTTCTCCACCCCCGAGTATGAACAGGGGTCTATAACCCCGGGATATTCTTCCCTTGATTACGTCGACATTTATGGCGCCGGAATGCTGCACGGCGAGAGGGTGGCAGCCATACAGGTATGTCACGATATCGCTGATAGGTTATTGTTGCATTGTCTGGTAGGATTCCATTGCGCGTTCACCGAGTTATGTGAGAGATGATGCTATTGCCTACCTACGTGTTTATTTAGATAACCAGCATATATATATATATATATATATATATATATATATATATATATACATATTGTGAGTATGCTGACACGAATGCACAGTTAATACAAATGTTGTGTTTAGTTTCCAACACACAATAGTGTTTACGTAACTTCCATAATAGTGTATTTTATAATTGGGCGCTTTAAGAAATTCCCATGCCAACTGACAAAGTCAAATATTAATTTGGTCAGTGTCGTTTCCTATTGATCAAGTAACTTTGATTTATCGATTGAGCTTCCTGCCTGGTGGGTTCGTTATTTTTTTACTGCTGCATCACAATTATGATTATAAAAGTAATCAAAATGCACTGAATAGTTATATAATGCACATTTAATAATGTGGTATTTCGTTCAGTTGAATGTTAGTATGTTCAAGTTATTTGAATTGTTATCCTTTTTATAATTCTTGTACCAGTATTATCTTTTGATCAGCAATTAACTATTATACATTACAACAATTTGTAGTTGAAATCAGCTATTTGACAACGTCACGATACTAGTGCATGCTGTAGTTGTATATGTTTAATATAAATTAAACCTGCTATAAAAGATGTACCAAAGATGTGTTTTTGCACTTTTTCAACGTACTGTAATAAAAACTATATATTATGTTTACGATGTCAATATCTTAATGTGTTTTATTCAAGTGATACATTCGTTCTCTACCCGCGCTGTTGTAGGCGGTTCACCGGACACCTACCTCGAACCATGTACGCATCACCAACTGCGCGTGGAACGGCTACGACTTCATCGCGCCGAGAGACGACTTCCTCGTCACCCACGGCACGATCAAAAACAACAACGGCTACGGCGTCGGGGGTCTCGTGCTCAACGGCGAGTCTCGCTACGACATCCCGCGCTCGTCCTTCCTGCCGCTCATCCAGAGCAGGTACGGCCTCGCTACGTCTTGTTCGGCCAATTTTAACTTGTTACATTTCTTACACAGTACGAATTCCATTATTTATAAAATGCAGTGTAAGTTGCGATAATGATAAAATAGTAATCATACTAACAGAATAAGAATAACGACAGTAATCACATTACCACAACTCGGAGAGCAGTGGCTAAACCATCGGCCTCTCGATCGTAGGAACCCGGGTTCGAATACAATGCTGCCGTGTCGAACTATGTTCAAGTTCGTTCATTCTACATCTCCAATTCACTCAGCTGTATGAACCTGTCTATAACAGTGGTGGATATTTATGTACAAACAATCTTCGCGTATTAATTGCAGCGTGGCTGGATGCTTCCCAGATAAGTCAAATTGGTGTTCGATTGAACAGGTCTGCCAAAATGTAACGTAAAGCGTTTTTAGCAGTTCTAAGGACTGGATACAGCGCCATGTAAGAACTTACCTAGACTTTATTCTTATGATCAGTAATCAAAATAGTAATACAAGTCACGCTTTGTCGTGGTTCTTGGCACCTGCAGCATACCGTACAACGTGTTCGGCCTGGTGCGCATGTGCACGACAGAAAAGTTGATCTACGTACACGATCGCCTGCTGCTCTACTACAAGTATGCCTTCGAGGCCGTCGACTGCATCAAGATCATCCGCAGTGTGGAGCCGCAAAAGAGGGTTGCCCTGCGCTTCCTGCAACTCAACTTGCTGAGTGACACGTTCCACAAGAATGCCGTCGAGATGTACAATGGAGAATACTTTGAGTCCGAGCTCAAGGTAGGTCGGCGTCGCGTTAAAAGAGGCAGGCAGTTCCTCTACCCGGAATTGGCGGGCGTAGTAATTTGTAACAGAAAGTCTTCTGTTGTGCGTTGGAAAATGCGACATCATTCGACTCGGCCGCATTGCCAGTAAAGCTTATTTTTAAACTCGGTGTTTTGTTTACTATTTGAATATGCTCCGGGGTCGTATCATCCTAGTTGCGAACGTGGTTATGGGCTTACTAAATACAATTTTGCGGGCAGTATACTGTGAACAATATGGTCTTAAGAACATATCATGTATTAATTAATGAGAAACTATGAACAGACTGCCTCCATTTAATAAGGTTTATGTAGATGACCATCCAGCGTTAGAACACACGTAGCACGTGGACAGAAGAGGGCTTTGGCTTATCGAGAGTCCAATACGTCTTGGTATCTATGTAGGTTATAACTCGCACTTCTGAGATAGTTGTCAATGTTGTCTTTAAACATCCTGTTAGCATTTACATCAGTAGATCTTCTGTTCTCTTACCATTCAATATCTTAGAGACGTCTATGTCCATAATCTTTGATTATCATTAAGTGGCTGATAATTTGTGCGATGTATTGTCGGCGTATAGAACATCACGACGTGCTGTTTGTTGTAGATTGGCGAGGTGACGGCCGAGACGTCCCACAACGACCGAGCCATCATGTACGAGACGAGAAAGCCGTTCGACCTGATGGGTATCCGGGTTACGGCGTCGGCGGCCCACGGCCACTACGGCTTCATCGCCGAGGTCGTCACCCTGCCGCTATCGCCCGGCTGGAGACCAGACCTCGGTAAATACTCGCAGATAGATCCTCGTCGTACATAGACGTGGCGTACATCTTGTCCAAACTCAAATTGACTGTCTATAAGTATGAAGTTTAACCAGTTTGTTTTAGTTTCTCCTCGCAGTTGTACCCGTCTTCTTCCATTGTTCCTCTCCGTGCCGTTTTTGGTCTACCATTTTTTAAATTCCCTCGAAGGCAAAATGTTATTTTTGCTCGTCCTCAGGACCCCACACCAAAAACTTTCAGAATTCTGTGGATTTCTATGGGAAATTATAGCTTTTTTATGAAAAAACTACAGAACAGTAAAATATGTTGTAGAAAACTACATAATGCTACATATATTATGTAGAATTCCACAGTGTAGAATATCGTATAACAATCAACTTATATAGCGCCTTTATCCTCAGGATTCTGAGCTATGGAAACCTATTTGCAAAAATCCTACAGACTAATATTAAAATATGCTTTTATACATAGTCATAGCAAGCAGCGTGTGACTGTCGACAGGCCCCGGCAACCGACAACAGGTGATGGACACAGACATGACAAACAACCTGCGCGGTGGCGTTCACTTCATGAACGTCGGCGAACTCAACCCGTCCGTGCAGATCGAGCGGTGCCGCGTGCAGCACAGCGGCTACAAGATTCTCAACATCACCGGGCCTGCCATCATCTCCATGTACATCCAGAACTCGCGTCTCCTCACCATCTCCAACAACTACATGAACAACAACTACGGAGGCGTGTTCGTCAACACGACCACCACCAAGTTGGCGACGGCCATCTACTCAAACATCACCAACAACGTGATGATGTACAACTCACACGGCACGATGCTCCACATAGAAGGTTTGTAGTAATCTACTCACAGATCACCAACAACGTGATGATGGACAACTCACACGGCACCATGCTCCACATAGAAGGTTTATAGCAATCTTCTCACACATCACCAACAACGTGATGATGTACAACTCACATGGCACCATGCTCCACATAGAAGGTTTGTAGCAATCTACTCACTCATCACGAACAATGTGATGATGTACAACTCACACGGCACCATGCTCCACATAGAAGGTTTGTAGCAATCTACTCAGACATCACGAACAACGTGATGATGTACAACTCACACGGCACCATGCTCCACATAGAAGGTTTGTAGAAACCTACTCACACATCACCAACAACGTGATGATGTACAACTCACACGGCACCATGCTCCACATAGAAGGTTTGTAGCAATCTACTCACACATCACCAACAACGTGATGATGTACAAATCACACGGCACCATGCTCCACCTAGAAGGTTTGTAGCAATCTACTCACACATCACGAACAACGTGATGATGTACAACTCACACGGCACCATGCTCCACATAGAAGATTTGTAGAAACCTACTCACACATCACCAACAACGTGATGATGTACAACTGACACGGCACCATGCTCCACATAGAAGATTTGTAGAAACCTACTCACACATCACCAACAACGTGATGATGTACAACTCACACGGCACCATGCTCCACATAGAAGGTTTGTAGCAATCTACTCACACATCACCAACAACGTGATGATGTACAAATCACACGGCACCATGCTCCACATAGAAGGTTTGTAGCAATCTACTCACACATCACGAACAACGTGATGATGTACAACTCACACGGCACCATGCTCCACATAGAAGATTTGTAGAAACCTACTCACACATCACCAACAACGTGATGATGTACAACTTACACGGCACCATGCTCCACATAGAAGATTTGTAGAAACCTACTCACACATCACCAACAACGTGATGATGTACAACTCACACGGCACCATGCTCCACATAGAAGATTTGTAGAAACCTACTCACACATCACCAACAACGTGATGATATACAACTCACATGGCACCATGCTCCACATAGAAGGTTTGTAGAAACCTACTCACACATCACCAACAACGTGATGATGTACAACTCACACGGCGCCATGCTCCACATAGAAGATTTGTAGAAACCTACTCACACATCACCAACAACGTGATGATGTACAACTCACACGGCACCATGCTCCACATAGAAGGTTTGTAGCAATCTATTCACACATCACGAACAACGTGATGATGTACAACTCACACGGCACCATGCTCCACATAGAAGGTTTGTAGCTTTTGACACTTTAACAAATGCACAACTGCAACAACACAAATAACAACACCATCAACACACATCAAACGTACATCCGGTCGTCCAGTGATCAAGATGAGCAATTCGTCTGATCTTCAGTTATGCATTATCTGTTTTTCTGTCTGTTGTCCAGGCCATCACTTCCAGGGCGTCAACATCAGAGAGAACTACTTCGCGTCGAACAACGTCTCCTATCGCAATCTCATGTCTCTGTTTGGTGTCCACCTCAACTTCTCGGGCAACATTGTCAAGGTGAGCAGTATATTTCTTCTCACGTCTTCTTAACCATGGAAAGTGTGTGTGTCTCTGTGTGTGTGTGTGTGTGTGTGTGTGTGTGTGTGTGTGTGTGTGTGTGCGTGTGTGTGTGAGAGAGAGAGAACGAGAGAGTGAGTGTGATTGTGTGTGTGTGTGTGTGTGTGTGTGTGTGCGTGTGTGTGTGGGAGAGAGAGAGAGTGTGTGTGTGCGTGCGTGCGTGTGCGGATCCAATCTGAAATATAATTACCTCATTAGTATTACTAGGAGTAACAGTATTCTGTCACACGGGATTGTTGTGTATTTAATGAGGAGATAAACACCCATTTCCAACGTGTGTTGTATATTCCGTCACCTACGCTTTAGGGCCTACTGACCCGGGTGCCACAGTTTGTTCGATCTCTGGTCACCTGATCGTCTTCAATCCATATTTATCACCCCAGTTCTTTCCGCTTTCTTTTTCTAGTGGTTTTCACAAGATTGTCTTAGATGATTTAGAGCGACTCTCGTTATGGGTCGTCCAAGTCAGCAATATATCCCGGGTTCCGCTATAGTATGTCTTGACTATGACGAAGACACGATGTTGACTTCTAGAGCAACGTAGCGCGCACGATCATCAACGCAACCGTGCCGAAGCAGGTGAAGATCAACCAGCGCTACACCGGAAACACGATCTACGATAACGAGGCTATCGGAGGCAACAAGACGACGATCTTCCTGAAGAGCGCCAAGTTCAGCTTCAACCTAAACTTCCTGCTCAACCGACTGAACAAGTTCGAAATGGTCACCTTCAACCGCACCAGGTACGTAGGTCTTGAACACGTACATGTCAGATTTGTTCGCTGTTGTAACATTGCTGGGAAAACGTGGTTCTCTTTTGATATAAAGTACATAAACTACAATGTTTATTGTATGTTTAACTCAGTTTTTCGATGTACAAACATTTATTGCTTCAGGGAATTATTATTAATATTATTATTATTAAGTGCAATTTTCACGTTGAAGACGTTATGTGATTCGCTTATGCCAGTACACGCCAGGCACTTGTGAATAAATTAGTGGAACTGGACACAAGATTGACAAGTACTAAGTTAATTAACACTCAGACTTTCTAATCCTGAATGCGAATCTCTGTGCGTTTATGTGAGTGGCGCTCACACCAGTGATTGCGTCGATGCTAAGATGAACCAGCACTTAGAGGTTGGCTACACACCGGACGTTACACTTACTTGATGTCCACTTGCAGGGTCAAGGGTGACGTGTACCCGCTTGATGTCCACTTGCAGGGTCAAGGGTGACGTTTACCAGCTTGATGTCTACTTGCAGGTACGAGGGTGACGTGTACCCGACTGTGGACGCGAGAAATAACTGGTGGGGCTACGGCCTCGCCGTCTTTGTGAGCGGTCGTGTGATGGAGAGACGAGATGACGACTACCTGATCGGCGTCACGTACATGCCATTCCACGAGACCAACGCAACCATTCTCCAGGGTGCGTGTCACAGTTACTACATCGTCACAATGTTATAATGTAACGTAACAAGTTGAAACAGTAACGTTGCTATACCAACATGATTCATTCCTCTATGAAAATGGCTACACATATGAATCCAAATTCTTTGTAGACAAGTGGCACCATATTCATGCAATGAATATAATTATGCACATTACATCAATGTCGTCGACTCTAGAGCCATCGTTTATCCCTGCATGAATCGATGTACCGTGGACAACAACATATGCTATATGGATGCTATGAATTTCAATGAAAAACAAGCACCGCCAAATCAGCCACATCCACCACAATGTCATATAAGGATTATATTACGTGTCTGTCATACATCGTTCAAGACAGACACGTAATATAATCCTTCTCCCAGCAAACAATCAACAGTTTCTCTGACTGACGGTGGCAGAGGTTGCATAGTAGAAGTGTGATTTACACACAGGACGCTGTTATCCCGGATGGATTCTACATAAGAAGAAGTGCTATCGTTACATGGGGGGCGTAGCTCCCTACCACGTGGCTGAGAAACAATGTAAGGTAAGATATCACCAGAGACATGGGCAATATGGCTTTGTTGTTTGTTTGTTTGTTCATCTATTTATTTACAAATTGTTCATCAACATATTAATGAAGTCTGTCATTTTATTAGATCAATGTTTTTATTGGGTTGCTAATTTAACAAACAATAATAATTATCACACATAATTAGTTCAATGGATGCAACACACGAAATTATAATGTAATGTTTTTCATGGTTCAAAAATATCAGTAAATCAATTTGTCAGCCTCGATACCATCTCAGCTTTAAGTGTTAGCGTTTTATAAAGTTGACATGGCGGTTATTCAGATTTTCAATGTACAAACAGTTTCTAATATCAAGAACAAACCATACCATACTTTGTGTTGGAAGTATATTTATATAAACACGTGGAAATAATTGTCCAATTGTATGCAAACCATGTGAAACGTCGCTGCTCTGTTGTGACAGCAAGCTAGAGCACGGATCGCGTGGGCGTCGGAGGTTGAGGATCGACGTTATCTGGGTGAGGTCGTCACGAGCTTCCAGGAGAACTACGACGAGAAGTGGCGAGTGTGGGTCTACAGGTGTGTAGCTGCTCAATAACTAGGCAAAATGTTTTAGAGCACTCGGTTTCTGATTTCAACATGATTTGCTTGTTTATTATATGCCTGTATTATGGCGCCGGATAAGGATAATAATAATTGTTTTATGATACTAACGTTATTTAACTTTATTATGTATGCCGATGATACCACCTTATTTAGCACCACCAATTATTTTCAAGGTAACTCCCCAAATAGAAATATTGAATCGGCAATAAATGATGAACTCCTTAAAATAATTGAATGGTTAAACATTAATAAATTATCATTAAACAGAAACAAATCCAAATATATGATTTTTGCACATGCAAAATAAAGCTGTCGATAACTTTACGCTCATATTGTATTATGGTGTGGGGATACCAAGGTAGTCGAATGTTGAAAATACAAAAGAAAGCTATGAGAATTTTATTAAATATAATTCACACTCGGAGCCACTTTTCAAAAAAATTTATATCTTAAAAAGTGATGATATGTTAAAATTACATGAACTTAAGTTTTATTATAAATACGTACATCATGACCTCCCTGCTTACCTATTAAATTGGAAAATAATTACAAATGCTTACATACACAATTACGACACAAGGAAAAAAACAGAGTTACACCCATTCAGAACAAAACATGAATTTGCCAAAATATGTCTTAGATACAGTTTGCCACATGTCATTAACAATACCTCAAAGTTAGTCAGAGAAGATTGGAACACATAGCTTTAGAAGTTCTGATAATTATGCAAAAAACAATTTATTAAAAACATACGTAGATACGTGTACAATATTAAACTGCTATACATGCTATCAAAATCTTTAAAACTGTATTATTGCATGTGATATGTATGGATATGTATTGTATATATATAAATCAGCATATGGATATTGTATTTGTGTATATACACATACATATCAAGTATATTGAAGTGTACTATTGACAACTAGTATTTGTTTATTTTAACATACCTTTAATACTCCAATACATGCATATATGTAATCAAGTAGTCTCGGTTTCTTTTCTTTTCCTGCACATTTACATTTGCACTTCCTTCAGTAAAATTGAGTTGAAAAAAATTATTATTGTGGCTCCTATGAGAGCAACTGTTATTGTCTTAATTGGAGTCACAGACCCCATCTAATTTGAAATTACACAGCATTTGTATATATATGCCTGTTCATGTTACGTTAATTTGAGATTATACACATATTGTAATTGGGGTCTAAATAAAACTTTCTTGTTCTTGTTCTTATTGCCAGTATTCATTAACAATCCTAATAATACTTTTATTTTTCAACACAAGCAGAACAAAATTAAATATAATTACTTATCATGTCAGACATTATGTTTGCCAGCCCATCGAGCAATATATATGCTAAAGCTCAAAGAACCAATTATTACTAATTTCTCTACTGCGCGGGCTTGCAGTGACTGGGAGACGCAGGACTCGTGTAGTTCACTGAGGAACTACGAAGTGGACCAGGTCGACTGCGAGTTGCTGCTCAGTTACGTGTGTGAGAGAGGTGAGCAGTCTTCCCTCTAGGCACTTAGGCTGTGGTGAGGCATCGGCGGCAGGCACATGTACGTGCCTGTGAGAATCGTATGACGCGGCGGAGGAGTAGCACAAATGATCGGGCATGGTTGCAGATCGTTTCCGGTTGTTTGTACTAATTCGACAGCCACGGAGTAAGATTGTGATGCAGATCGTAAAGGTACAATTTCACAAGCCAAATGCACAGTCGGCTATCACTTGGTTGAGTGCTGTGTCAATTAGGGTACATAGAAACTAATTGCGCATCAATCATCGGGTGCATTCGATAATGTCAGACATGTGTCGTGAAACTGTGTCATTCATTTGGGCTAGAAACTGACTTAAATCGTCGTCTGCCACTTTTGTAAGACGACAGTTGCACGTGATGACCACGTCGTGATGACCACGTCGTGATGACCACGTCGTGATGTCAACACAACTAGTTCCAACGTAAAAAATCAGAAACTTTCATTTTTCATATCGTATTTGATTTACCTGGCAGAGCCTTTCGGATATGAACAATGAAAGTTTATGATTTGAAAACGAACTATCCTGAAGATTGATCAGTAATCTTCGTTCCAACGTAATCGCACACGGCCCATAACTAAGTGATGACTGTGCCATGTATTGGATAAGAATATATTGCGCGGGTGTGTAATAAAACATAGACATCTACATACGTATTGATCGACGACCATTGACCTTAACTAAAACACATCATTGCGCTGAGAGAGTGCGGTGGCGCAGTGGCTAGAGCATCGGACTCTCAATCGAGAGAACCCTCTTTCGATCTTTATGCTATAATGTCGAACTTCGGGCAAGTTCCTTCACTCTACATTGCTGCAGTTCACACTGTATGAATGAGTTACTGGCTATAGACAGTCGTGGAAATTCGTGTACGAATAGTCTTCCCGCATTAATTGAATGCTTCCAAGAGAAGTCGAGATGCCGCTTTGAGCAGTCCTGAGGACTGGATACTGCTCTATATAAGAATTTACCTATCTCTTGTATTTTAGACCCGTACGTGTCGCCGTCGTTGTACTGGCGGCCCATCATCATCACCCTCGTCATCGTCGGCGCCGTCCTCTTCATCGTCGTTATCCTCATCGGGTGCGCTGTGCTCAAGGCCCGAGCCCGCAAGGAGCAGCACTTCGAGCGGCGCGACTCTCTGCGGGCCTCCCTACGCTCCAGTCGCCAATCCGTGATGACGAACCGGTCGGTACTACTGACGGACGACATGCGCCTTCAGAGAGCGCGCCGACCGCCGCTACGCAGCCCCGACCATAGCGGCTTCAGCCTCTCCGGCGTCACCCTCGGCGCGTCCAGCACCGACTCTATTGACAAGCTCAAGCTGGACGCCCATCGCCCCGGTACGCCCGGCTCCACTCTGGACTACCTGTCGACCACACCGAACGAGACGTCGAGCTATCTGGACAGCGACCTGGGCCCGTCGGCACGAGAGTACACCCCGCGGGCCGACACGAGTAGGTCGAGGTGGGACTACCCGGCGCCGGCGGCGGCCGACTACCGCCAGCCGCCGCGTCTCGAGAACGAGATCGCCAACATCATGGCGCGGCCCACCTTCGACAACGTCCTGCGCAATGATAATTTCCGGGATGACCGCAGCATCGACAGACTGCCCATGACGACGGACTCGCCCATCGCCGTGGGCACGCCGCGGCGCTACGTTTACCCCCGACCCAGTCTCAGTCGCTCCGCCGGCAACAGTCTCAGCTCACTCGACGACCGACCCAAGCCCAAAGAGACCGCCATGTGAGGCGTGAGGACGGTCATGTGAGGAGTGAAGACAGCCGACGTGCACAGTGTTGAAGTCTATTCAATGTACCGAAAATACGTCCATGGATTGTCATATCCAGTTAGTGGACAAAGAGGGATTTATAAAACCTTAAATATGGACAGTGTGAATACACAACGAAACAGTTTAAGGTTGTTATTTAGACAAGACACATTTGGGTATATACTATGCCAAGGATAAGAGAGAGCTATGAGTAATTCCGAGTCATTCACCTGTGGACAACGGACGGCAAAATATGATTCTTAAATGGAACCTACTATCCAAAGATAACCCACGTGCAAGCATGTAGATGTGTCCACCTCATCGGCCAGTCTTCCATGGCATACGTGACATTGTACATACAAGTTGTACATAACACGCGCAGACGATGTGTCAGATCGAGTAGGATTTCTGACGGTTTTTGCTTATTTTGTATACGATAGGAGACATTCACTGGTACTAAATACTTGTAACAAGGGCGAGTGATATCAATTGGCTCTTTTAATTGAATCAAAGCCGAGTTGAATATGCAAACATAAAATCGTGCCTAATGGTGCCTAGCTGATGGGTCCAAAGCTAAGTCTTCCACACAATTCAGTTATTAAATAAACATCTCTATATGTGAGTGACACACACACACACACACACACACACACACACACACACACACACACACACACACACACACACACGCACACACACACACACTTATTCTACGCATGCGCACACGCGCTCGCACACAGACACTCACTCAACACACGCACGTACGCACACACGCACGCACGTACACACACACACACAAACACACACTTTATTATATTTTCATGATCAGTATGGTTATGATTTTAGCAATTAGTTGATCGCTAGAAAACAAGCGTGCTGGGGTCACACGTTGACTTCATGAGTACTATTTTATATGTTTTAAGTGTATGACGTGGTATGTGTTTTATAACGTTTTATAGTTGCTCTTTTGTCCACTGAAAAAATAAATTTTATGAAATACAGATGATATATTGGCAGTGGGATAACCATGTGTTGTATACGTCAATGTGTATTTGTAATTCCTCAGTTGTCTTAAGCTTACCATGGTCTACTGCCGCGGGATTGGTTCCGGTCCGTCAGGGATAGCAATAACAACATGGCGGATTTCAACATTTCAAAAGCTGACTTGCTTTAAATACATAATATTTACATGGGTATGTTCATGCGGATACGCTGATTTAATTATATAAATTATTGCATAGGCTTGTGTTGAATTCGTGCTTTTTGTGTCCCGGATTCAGTTCTAACAGAAAACCAAGTGCTATCAGAAGGACCCTACTCGTGCCCACGAATGTAGGTCACACACACACACGCACGCACGCACGCACACGCACGCACATACGAACAACCATGATCGACTAACTCAGTATAGGCAGATCCGTCGTGCGGCGCCACCGTAGTGCCAACATACCGCGTCACAGAAGAGGCGTCGGTCATTTACCCACAAACGTTCTCTGACACAGTTGACACTTTCATTACTAAAGTAATGCAGGTCACATTTTGAAAATTAATTATGATATGAACAGTTTTTCACACAAAGTTGATGCTAAATGTTAGAGAAGCTGACCAGTATAAATATGTGGTCATTTATGTGCATTAATTGTGCCATGTCCGTCACTCAGTCTCAATTGTACCTTTGGTTGTGTACATACACCATTAATTACTTGATACAGGAATCAGCACTGGTTGATTAATTCAACATTGCTTTCAGTTGATAGTGATCCTATCAATTCTTTTGAAAAATGTCCACTCATCCGGTCCATAGTGATGCAATTGATTCCACCATATCTTTGAGACAGCCGAAAAAATATGTGGTAGCTAGAAGAATTATTACAAACTTGTGTGTCGAAGTGGATTGTAACGATAACTGCATTTATCATATATTGAAACACTTATAGTTTTATTCCATATATTTCCAGTTTTTGTCTTGTCTCTATAACTGGGTGAGTTTTGATACTTTTAAATATAAATATAATGATGCAAATTGTATTAAGTTCATTCGTATAGTAGTGTATAACATTACATAGAATAAAGAAACATATCTTTTGTTAAGGACTAGCCAAAATTATTTTAAATTACTTTAAATTAAGGTACTTTGAGGTCCGAGATTTCTCCAATGTTTATGAACGTTTAAAATTTTGCCACTGTAAATATAATCACAAATAATGTGTGTCAGACTGTATCAGTCGTAAATACAGGTAAGTTCTTATAGAGCGCGGTATCCAATCCGTAGGACTGCTCAGAGGGCTTCACACTTGTTTCCCTGGCTGACCTGTTCAATCAAACACCATTTCGACTATTCTGGCAAGCATTCAGCCTCGCTGCAATTACCGCGCGAAGACTATTTTGAGGTGCCGGAACCGGGGGTACTTGGGGGGCTGAGCCCCCAATATTTGAAGGGGGGGTTGGAGATATAATTAGTCATCCCCAATATTTAGGGAATGATTGAACATTTTCTGGTGTAATGTTTTGGTGGGGGCTGGAGATAAGATTAGCCCCTAATATTTGTTGGTGCAATTATGTTTTTGGAGAGCCTGAAAGTGGGTTTTGTTGGTGAACCTCATGGGAGGATAGCCTGAAGAGCTTTAACAATTTTGAACGAAGCGGCGATCAATCTTCAAGAGTACCCCCTCCCACTCCCCCCGTCTTGAGCAATGTCATCAGTCTTCAACAGTACCCCATCCCACTCCCCCCGTCTTGAGCAATGTCATGAATCTTCAACAGTACCCCTCCCACTCCCCCCATCTTGAGCAATGTCATAAATCTTCGACAGTACCCCCTCACACCCCCCCCCCGCCTTGAGCAATGTCATAAATCTTCAACAGTACCCATCCCACTCCCCCCATCTTGAGCAATGTCATGAATCTTCAACAGTACCCCTCCCACTCCCCCCATCTTGAGCAATGTCATAAATCTTCAACAGTACCCATCCCACTCCCCCCATCTTGAGCAATGTCATAAATCTTCAACAGTACCCCCTCACACTCCCCCCGCCTTGAGCAATGTCATAAATCTTCAAAAGTACCCCCTCCCACTCCCCCCGCCTTGAGCAATGTCATAAATCTTCAACAGTACCCCCTCCCACTCCCCCCGCCTTGAGCAATGTCATAAATATTCAACAGTACCCCCTCCCACTCCCGCCGTCTTGAGCAATGTCATCAATCTTCAACAGTATCCCATCCCACTCCCCCCGTCTTGAGCAATGCCATAAATTTTCAACAGTATCCCCTCCCACTCCCACGTCTTGAGCAATCTCATAAATCTTCAACAGTACTCCCTCCCACTCCCCCCGTCTTGAGCAATGTCATAAATCTTCAACAGTACCCACTCCCACTCCCCCCGTCTTGAGCAATGTCATAAATCTTCAACAGTACCCCCTCCCACTCCCCCTCCTAGTCTTAAGCAATGTCATAAATCTTCAACAGTACCCCCTCCCACTCCCCCCGTCTTAAGCAATGTCATAAATCTTCAACAGTACCCCCTCCCACTCCCCCTCCCAATCTTGAGCAATGTCATAAATCTTCAACAGTACCCCCTCCCACTCCCCCGTCTTGAGCAGTGTCATAAATCTTCAACAGTACCCCCTCCCAATCCCCCCGTCTTAAGCAATGTCATAAATCTTCAACAGTACCCCCCCCCCCACTCCCCCTCCCAATCTTGAGCAATGTCATAAATCTTCAACAGTACCCCCTCCCACTCCCCCGTCTTGAACAGTGTCATAAATCTTCAACAGTACCCCCTCCCAATCCCCCCGTCTTGAGCAATGTCATAAATCTTCAACAGTACCCCCTCCCACTCACCCTCCTAGTCTTAAGCAATGTCATAAATCTTCAACAGTACCCCCTCCCACTCCCCCTCCCAGTCTTGAGCAATGTCATAAATCTTCAACAGTACCCTCTCCCACTCCCCTTCCCAGTCTTGAGCAATATCATAAATCTTCAATAGTACCCCCTCCCACTCCCCCCGTCTTTAGCAATATCACAAATCTTCAATAGTACCCCCTCCCACTCCCCCCGTCTTCAGCAATATCATAAATCTTCAACAGTACCCCCTCCCACTCCCCCCCGTCTTGAGCAATGTCATAAATCTTCAACAGAAACCCCTCGCACACCCCCCGTCTTGAGCAATGTCATAAAGAGAGAGAGAGAGAGAGAGAGAGAGAGAGAGATTGCGAGAGAATGTGAGAGAGAGTGAGTGAATTAGTGAGTGAATGAATGATGAGTGACTGAGTGAGTGAGTGAGTGAGTGAGTGAGGCGAGTGAGTGAGTGAGAGAGAGAGAGTGAGTGAGTAAAAGAGTTACTGAGAGAGAGAGAGAGAGAGAGAGAGAGAGAGAGAGAGAGAGAGAGAGAGAGAGAGAGAGAGAGAGAGAGAGAGAGAGAGAGAGAGAGAGAGAGAGAGAGAGAGAGAGAGAGAGAGAGAGAGAGAGAGAGAGAGAGAGAGAGAGAGAGAGAGAGAGAGAGAGAGAGAGAGAGAGAGAGAGAGAGAGAGAGAGAGAGAAGAGAGAGAGAGAGAGAGAGAGAGAGAGAGAGAGAGAGAGAGAGAGAGAGAGTGAGAATAGAATAACCACATATGTAAACGCAACCGGATATCCACTTTGGGAAATCCTTGGTGAACACATTGTGCTACGTAGAGTAATATGCTGCCGATGTCCGCCTCCTCGTGTATTCATGGCTGAAGGGACTGCAGGTCGTTGGTAGCTTTATGGACTGTGGTCACGACTATCTGCTCTTCGGTGCTGATGATTACCTATCCACCGGAAACGAATGACCTTGTACATTGTAGCAAATAATGAATGGTGTATTCTACGTTATCTTATTGGTTGCTTGAGGATGTCAGCAAAATACCTACTACATACAATATATACTCTTCCGACAGTTGCCAACTGGGATGTATTGTAGATGATACATTATTGCTTGGCATCTTCCACATTGCACTGCTCACACATTTGTGTCGAGGTATGGGCAATCTGCAATGGTGTGGAGTACTATATTTGGTATGCCAGTCAGTCTGATTGTTATCCTTGTCATAATTGGCGTTTTTCTGTCGTTTCGTCCGCATATCTGCTCTATAATATTTCCATGTGCCCTTAACAGTGTATTCCGTTTGCATTACATAGTTTTGTCTATGACTAAGTTTGTACTCGGAGTTTGCATATATGGGCGAATTTCAGCGATTGTGTTGGATTACACAAATGTTTAAATGTTGACACTAAAGATTATATTTATTTATGTATGTCAGACTGTAGTACATTTATGCTTTGTTGAATTTTTTATTGACAGTTTAAACACTACCTTCCAACTCCATGTAGATACCTGTGATATATCTGGCCCTGTCACCATCCACCTCTCCCAGGATTATGGACTTCTATTAAACTTACAGCACAACCGTCACTCTTTGTGGGTGATTGACTTGATCTTTACATCGGCCTAGTGTTATTGCTGAGAACATAACGTGTGAACTTGAAATGTAACCATTTGTGTTGTCCATTCTTAGCCAATGACACATTTGTCTTCACCACTATATGCACCCCTATTTATCTTATTGTCTTCACCACTATATGCACCCCTATTTATCTTATTGTTCAGAATATAGCTCAGAAACAACTGTCAACAAAAATTGACATACTCGTGAATATATGTGTATTCGTATATGAATCATTTATGGATTCATCAACCTCAAGAGGCGCTCAAATTATGTTCGTAAAAAGCATACGCAGGGCAGCCATCTTGAATTTCAATATGGCCGTCATCTGATGATATAGCATATGCAGAAATTAATTCCTTGACCCTGAAAATGTTGGTTTAGATTCAAAGAACATGTTTGTATGTTGCTTAGAAGCCGAGATATCTAGATAATGGATTTCCATGGCGGCCAACTTGAATTTCAATATGGCCGTCATCCTTGGATACTGAATATGACAGAAATGGATTCCTTGACCCTGGATATGTTGGGTTAGACACAAAGAACATGATTTTATGTTGCTTAGAAGTTGATATAACTGAATAATTTATTTCCATGGCGGTCATTTGTAAAATCAAGATGGCGGCTAGGTACCATGTCGATGGCGATGGGTACCTAGCTTGAAACGATTCTATACATCATAATCTACACGTGTGCCAATTTTCATGCTTTTGTCAAAAAGTGCACAATCATGTCCCTAAGCCGCTGTACTATCGACACTGTCGACCACCAACTGTTATGTAACAAACTTGAACTCTGGCATTCGTGGAAACGCGCATAATTGGATTAGTAGTTATTTGCAAAATCGTAGCCAATTTGTAAACATTGATGGCTACAGCTCAGAAACACTTAGAATAACATGTGGAGTTCCACAAGAGTCTATACTTGGTCCGAAGCTTTTTATTCTACACATCAATGGCATGTGCAATGTGTCTAAACTGATCAAGTTTGTCTTATTTGCTGATGACACGAACATTTTATGTTCAGCCAATGATTCAAAACAGTTTGGAAATATTGTGTGCAGCGAGCTGGTTAAACTGCAATCAAATTAAATCAAATCAAATCAAATCAATTTATTTTGCAACAACAACATAGCAGTATACATACACAAAACAACCGTTTAAAAATAAAGTTGTGTTGCATGGTGGTCACATGGCATGTAATATGCCGTCTTCCTGTGACCCCATAAACATATATTTCGAATTATATTTACGCATACGTATACGATGATTATCACGAGTGTATGATATATTTTGTATGACAACGGACAATTGTGGTTCTCAATCAACAAATTGTCTGTTAATATAGCTAAGACCAATTACATGTTATTTTCCGGTCGTGCTCAACTGCCTGATGTAAATATCAAGATAAAACAGACACAGATATTAAGATTACGAGTTACGAAATATCTAGGCGTGCTCATCGATAAAGCATTAAACTGGAAAGATCACATCAGACGAGTAAAGTCTAAACTATCAATTAGTGTTGGTATTATGTACAGATGCAGTAAAGTAATCGACCGCCACTGTATGTACATGTTATATTCTACTCTGTGTTTGCCGTATTTATTGTATTTTGTAGAACTATGGGGAAATACCTATCCCACCAACTTACATTGTATAAAATGTTACAAAAGAGGGTAATACGGATTATGCACAATGCACACCGATGCGATCACACAACTCCAGTTTTTTTTACAAAGCTCGCATTTTAAAATTTACTGACTTGGTACAATTTAGGATATTACTATTTATGTATAAAGCCGATAAAAATGAATTACCGTCGAATAATCAAAGGTTATTTGTTAAACATCTTAAGAAGCACTCCACATGAAGTCAAAATCAAGTTTTACGTACCCGTGCTTCAACCACTAAAAGATGTATGTCATGAATTGTATATGGATCCAAAATGTGGAATTCGTTAAATATCAATTTTAGCAATATAAGGTCGTTTCACCTTTTTAAATCGCACTACAGCAAACACATAATTGAGAGTTATTGTATGCGTATATAATTGGACTTTTTTTTCTTCTTTTTTTTCTTTCAGTTTTTGTAGCAAGCAACCAAAACATTTGTAATGATTGCCATGTTGTATATAACTAATTAATTTAACATCATGTAAAACAAAAGCTGCTAGAAATTGTCCACAAAGGAGAAGCATGCCTTTATAAATTATGCTACTTTTATGCTTCTCCTTTCAAACTTGTCACCCATACGTTTTATTAATCTCATTCACTTGTACACTTGAATTGTTTGATTTGTTTGAATAAACGCTTTTGACTTGACTTTTAGTGCTTCTACACCTGGGCAATGGAATGAAAATGAAATAAAAATGTCTGCCATTGAAGATTATAAAGAATTGTCCTTAAATTTGCATCATCAAACCAACATATGTAATGTAGAGGGGGTGACCAGTAGTAATGATAACGCTTAAACCTCTGATTACAGATTGTTTGTGATGTTAATCCTCTTGGTTCTTCCATCAAGTCGACGATTGTTTGGAATCACGACATTTCTTACAGGCTTCATCACAACCTGATTGACATTGTCATTCTCAACATCATCATGGTCATAGTCCACAGTCTTTCTTTTTCTGTTCATCTACCAAATCACGTGGTAGGGTTCAGTCGGGATATATCGCAGGTCCAATTCAGGCCTGACCAATCGAGTGCAGCCTTTGTTATGCGTGTGTGGCTGTGTGCGCCGAGCTGGACTTTGGCTATGCGACTTTGACAATGGGGGAGAGTCGTCAGGCATCAGTTGTCTGGGCAATAATTCATTAAGTACACTTTTGAATAAATGTCTCTTCGGGACTTCGTGCAACGTCCGACTGGTTTCATGCTAATAAGCTCTCATTAAATGTATCCAAATCCAAATATATGTTGTTTTCTAGGTCACGATATCTACTTAGTGAACAAATAACATTAAAGATGTCAGATCAGATAAGTCAGCCTACCCATTGTGTAAACTTCCTAGGCCTTCTTATTGGTGATGAACTTGACTGGCACGAACACATAACTATCTGCAGAAAAAACTTAAATAAAGTGAATCGCTTTCTTCCTGTAGAATCCCTAAAGACGATTTACTATGCCTTAGTATATCCATATTTGACATATGGAATACTCCTTTTGGGATCTACACATAACAGCTATACAAAGGAATTATTCATTATGCCTAAAATATATGTTCGTAGTATTCTTCGAACTGCCTTCCATGACTATACTCATCCCCTGTTCATACGGTTAGATGCACTAAAAATTAAGGATATTTATGAAATAGAAATTGCGAAATTTATATAATTATTATCATAATAATCAGCCAGTGTCGTTATCTAATATGTTTACTCTAACCTGTGATATTCACAATCATGGCACAAGGCAACTTAGACATATTCGTCCAATCAACAGTTCTACCCTACGATCATCAACTATTTTATTATGCAATGGGCCGGTAGTATGAAATTATATTTCGCATGATATTCAAACTAAACGTAATATTACCAGCTTTGTATCTTCTCTAAAGTCATGTGTCTTAAAACACTATGTCTACGAAGATACTACACCGTATTAAATGTTTTTGTATTATTTGATTAGTCTTAGACGGTTTATGAAAATACTACTACATATTACATTGTTATTTATGGACTGTTCTTCTGCAATCTAGCACTAGTGTTATATATATATATATATATATATATATATGTGTGTGTGTGTGTGTGTGTGTGTGTGTGTGTGTGTGTGTGTGTGTGTGTGTGTGTGTGTGTGTGTGTGAAAAGAAAAAATGTTGTTCATTTTTGGGTCTACCAACCACGTCACTACTGTTACTTATTATTTATGGTAGTGTATTAACTGTCTGCTTGTAGAAATAAATTGCACGTCGTATCTACAACAATGCTACATTACCGTTATAAATGGTTGGCAGCGACAAGTGATTCAAATTATATTGTTTCCTGTTATAATATTGTATATCTACTGGTAACAGCTTTGGTTAGGCTGCCAACACAGAAGGAGCAGAGTTGTGGGAGAGGAGAGAAGAAAATTTGATGGGAGGAAAGATGAAGGGACGAAAGGAAGTGAGAGTAAATGTACTAGAAGAGAATATGACAGGAGGAAATGGGACAAGAGAAAACGCGACAGGAAAGAAGGGAATAGAAGAGAATGTGACAGGAGAGAAGACGGCAAGAGGAAAAGACAACAACCAGACATATGCAAACCGGAGGAGCTACTCCGAGGCAGTTATTAAGGAGGCAAGGAGTTTATGGGCGATTCAATTCTGAGAAAAACAGACAAGACTATATGTGAGGGGAAGGACGTTGTTGTATGTCTACCGGGGGCTAGGATAGAGCATGTGACCGAAAGGGTAGAGAAGATATTGGGGCATGAATGAATCAATCAATGGTTGAATGGTTGAATGAATGAATGAATGAATGAATGAAAGGTTGAATGAATAAATGAATGAAGAAATGAATGAATGAAGGAATGAATGGTTGAATGATTGATCGAATGAATGAATGAATGTATGAATTGTTGAATGAATGAATGAGTGAATAAATGAATGACTGAATAAATTAATGAATGAATGTATGACTGAATAAATTAATGAATGAATGAATGGTGGAATGAATGAATGAATGAATTAATTAATTAATGAATGGTTGAGTGAATGAATGAATGAATTGAATGAATGCATGAATAAATAAATGAAAGAATGAATGAATAAATGAATGTATGGTTGAATGAATTAATGAATGGTTGAATGAATTAATGAATGAATGGTTGATTGAATGAATGAATGAATGAAAGAATGAATGAATGAATGTATGAATAAATGAAAGATTGAATGAATGGTTGAGTGAATGAATGAACGAGTGGTTGAATGAACGAATGAATGAATGAACGAATGAATGAATGATTGAATGAATGAAAGGTTGGATGAATGAATGGTTGAATGATTGATTGAATGAATGAGTGAATGGTTGAATGAGTGAATAAATGAATGAAGGAATCAATGGTTGAATGAATGAAAGAATGAATGAATGAATGAATGGTTGAATGAATGAATGAATGAATGAATGAATAAATAAATAAAAGAATGAATGGTTGAATGATTGATTGAATGAATGAAAGAGTGAATGGTTGAATGAATGAATGAGTGAATAAATGAATGAATCAATCAATGAATCAATGGTTAAATGAATGAAAGAATGAATGAATACACGAGTGAATGAATGAATGTATGGTTGAATGAATGAATGAAAAAATGAATGAATGAATGAATGGTTGAATGAATTGTTGAATGAACGAATGAGTAAAGGAATGAATGGATGAATGAATGGTTGAATGAATCAATGAATGAATGAAGCAATGAATGGTTGAATGAATGAATGAATGGATGAATGAAATAAAGAATGAATGAATGGTTGAATGAATGAATGAATGTATGAATGAATGAATAAATGAATGAATGAATGAAAGATTCAATGAATGGTTGAAAGAATGAATGAATAAATGAATGAACGAATGAATGAATGGTTGAGTGAACGAATGAATAAATGAAAGAATGACCGAATGATTTGTAGAATGAATGAATGAATGAATAAATGAATTGATGGTTGAATGAATGGTTGAATGAAAGAATGAATAGTTGAATGAATGACTGAGTGAATGAATGAATCAATGGTTGAATGAATGAATGAATGAAAGGTTGAATGAATGAATGAATAAATGAACGAATGAATGAATGAATGAACGAATGAATGAATGGTTGAATGAATGAATTAGTGAATGATTGAATGAATGGTTGAATGATTGATTGAATGAATGAGTGAATGGTTGAATGAATGAATGAGTGATTAAATGAATGAATGAAGCAATGGTTGAATGAGAGTAAGAATGAATGAATGAATGAATGAATGAATGAATAAATGAATGAATTAATAAATGAATGAATGAACGAAAGAATGGTTGAATGGTTGAATGAATGAATGAAAGAATGAATGAATGGTTGAAAGAATGAATGAATGGTTGAATGTCTGAATGGTTGAATGAATGAAAAAATGATTGAATGAATGAATGCATGATTGAATGATTGAAAGAATGAATGAATGACTGGATGAAAGAATGAATGAATGAATGAGTGAATGAAAGAATGAATGGTTGAATGAACGAATGAATAAAGGAATGAATGAGTGAATGAATTGTTGAATGAATCAATGAACGAATGTATGTGTGATTGAATGAATGAATAAATGATAGAATGAATGAATGAATAAATGAATGTATGAATGAATGAATAAATGAATGAATGAATGGTTGAAAGAATGAATGGATTAATGAATGAACGAATGAATGAATGGTTGAGTGAATGAATGGTTGAATGAACGAATGAATGAAAGGTAGAGTGAATGAATGAATGAGTGATTAAATGAATGAATCAATCAATGGTTGAATGAGAGTAAGAATGAATGAATGAATGAATGAATGAATGAATGAATGAATGAATGAATGAACGAATGAATGAATGAATGCTTGAATGGTTGAATGAATGAATGATTGAATGAATGGTTGAAAGAATGATTGAACGAACGAATGAATGAATGGTTGAATGTTTGAATGGTTGAATGAATGATTGAATGATTGAATCATTCATTCGTTCATTCATTCATTCATTCATTCAACCATTCATTCATTCATTCACGCAACCATTTATTCTTTCATTCATTCTTTCATTCATTCATTCATCCATTCATTCATTCATTCATTCATTCATTCATTTATTAATCCATTCAATTCATTCATTCAATTCATTCAGTCTCTCATTCATTCCTCAACCATTCATTTATTCATTCATTCATTCAATCATTCATTCATTCATTCATTCAACCATTAATTCATTCATTCGTTCATTGAATCATTCATTCATTCATTCTTTCGTTCATTCATTCATTCATTCATTCAACCATTCTTTCATTCAACCATTCATCATTCATTCATTCATTCAACCATTAATTCATTCATTCGTTCATTGAATCATTCATTCATTCATTCTTTCGTTCATTCATTCATTCATTCATTCAACCATTCTTTCATTCAACCATTCAACCATTCAACCTTTAATTCATTCGTTCAACAATTCATTGATTCATTGATTCATTCATTCATTCATTCATTCATTCAACCATTCATTCATTCATTCATTTATTCAACCACTCATTCATTCAACCATTAATTCTTTCATTTATTCATTCATTCGTTCATTAATTCATTCACCCATTCATCCAACCATTCATTCATTTATTCATTCATTCATTTATTCATTCATTCAACCATTCATTAAGTCAAAAATTCAAAAATTCATTAATTCATTCGTTCATTCATTCATTCATTTATTCATTCATTCCACCATTCATTCATTCATGCAACCATTCATTTTTTCATTCATTCATTCAACAATTCATTCATTCAACCATTCCACCATTCTTTCATTCATTCATTCATTCATTTATTCATTCATTATTTCATTCATTCAACCAATCAACCATTCATTCATTCAATCATTAATTCATTCAACCATTCATTTAGTTATTCATTCATTCATTCTTTCGTTCATTCATTCATTCATTTATTCAACCTTTCAACCATTCATTCATTCATTCAACCATTCATTCATTCATTCAAACTTTCAACCATTCATTCATTCATTAATTAATTCAACCATTCATTCATTCATTTATTCATTCATACGACCATTCAACCATTTATTCATTCATTCTTTCATTCAACCATTCAACCATTCAACCATTCAACCATTCATTCATTCATTCAGTCATTCAGTCATTCAGTCATTCAGTCATTCATTCATTCATTCATTCATTCAACCATTCAACCATTCATTCATTCGTTCATCGAACCATTCATTCATTCATTCATTCTTTCGTTCATTCATTCATTCAACCATTTAACCATTAAAACATTCATTCATTCATAAATTAATTCAACCATTCATTTATTCATTCATTCAAACATTCATTCATTCATTCAACCATTCATTCATTCATTTATTCAACCACTCATTCACCCATTCATTCAACCATTCATTAATTCATTAATTCATTAATTCATTCATTCACTCATTCATTCAACCATTTATTCATTCATTCAACCATTCATTAATTCAACAATTCAAAAAATCATTCATTCATTTGTTCATTCATTCAATCATTTATTCATTCATTCAACCATTCATTCATTCATGCAACCATTCATTCTTTCATTCATTCTTTCATTCATTCATTCATTCAACAATTTAATCATTCATTCATTCATTCAACCAATCAACCATTCATTCATTCATTCATTCATTCAACCATTCATATTCATTCCTTCAACCATTCATTCATTTATTCACCCATTCGACCATTCAACCATTCATTCATTCATTCATTCATTCAACCATTCATTCATTCATTCATTCATTCATTCATTCATTCATTCATTCATTCATTCATCCATTCATTCAATCAACCATTCACTCATTCATTCATCCATTCAACCATTCATTCGTTCATTCTTTCATTCATTCAACCATTCATTCGTTCATTTGTTCATTCATTCAATCATTAATTCATTCATTCATTCATGCATTCAATCATTCATTCAATCATTCCTTCATTCAACCATTCATTCTTTCTTTCATTAATTCATTCATTAATTCAACCATTAATTAATTAATTAATTCATTCATTCATTCAACCATGAATGAAAGAGTGGGTGAATGAATGAATGAATCAATCAATGGTTGAATGGTTGAATGAATGAATGAATGAATGAATGAAAGGTTGAATGAATAAATGAATGAAGAAATGAATGAATGAAGGAATGAATGGTTGAATGATTGATTGAATGAATGAATGAATGTATGAATGGTTGAATGAATGAATGAGTGAATAAATGAATGACTGAATAAATGAATGAATGAATGTATGAATGAATAAATGAATAAATGAATGAATGAATGGTGGAATGAATGAAAGAATGAATGAATGATTGAATGAATTAATGAATGGTTGAGTGAATGAATGAATGAATTGAATGAATGCATGAATAAATGAATGAAAGAATGAATGAATAAATGAACGAATGAACGAATGAATGAATGGTTGAATGAATTAATGAATGGTTGAATGAATTAATGAATGGTTGAATGAATTAATGAATGAATGGTTGATTGAATGAATGAATGAATGAATGAATAAATTAATGAATGAATGAATGGTTGAATGATTGATTGAATGAATGATTGAATGGTTGAATGATTGATTGAATGAATGATTGAATGGTTGAATGAATGAATGAGTGAATAAATGAATGAATGAATCAATTGTTGAATGAATGAAAGAATGAATGAATGAATGAATGGTTGAATGAATGAATGAATGAGTGAATTAATACATTAATAAAAGAATGAATGAATGAATGGTTGAATGATTGATTGAATGAATGAAAGAGTGAATGTTTGAATGAATGAATGAGTGAATAAATGAATGAATCAATCAATGAACCAATGGTTGAATGAATGAATGATTGAATACATGAGTGAATGAATGAATGAATGGTTGAATGAATGAATGAATGAATGGATACATAAATGAATGAATGAATGGTTGAATGAATGGTTGAATGAATGAATGAATAAAGGAATGAATGATTGAATGAATGGTTGAATGAACGAATGAATTAATGAATTAATGAATGGTTGAGTGAATGAATGAATGATTGGTTGAATGAAAGAATGAATGAATGAATGAATGAATGGATGGATGGATGGATGAATGGTTGAATGAATAAATGAATGAATGAAATTAATGACTGAATGAATGGTTGAATGAATGAATTAATAAATAAATAAATGAATGAATGAATTAATAAATAAATGATTGAATGAATGAATGGTTGAATGATTGATTGAATGAATGAGTGAATGGTTGAATGAATGAATGAATGAGTGATTAAACGAATGAATGAATCAATGGTTGAATGAATGAAAGAAAGAATGAATGAATGAATGGTTGAAAGAATGAATGAATAAATGAATGAACGAATAAATGAATGGTTGAGTGAACGAATGAATAAATGAAAGAATGAATGAATGATTTGTAGAATGAATGAATGAATGAATGAATGAATGAATAAAAGAACTGATGGTTGAATGAATGGTTGAATGAATGAATTAATAATTGAATGAATGACTGCGTGAATGAATGAATAAATGGTTGAATGAATGAATGAATGGTTGAATGAATGAATGAATAAATGAACGAATGAATGAATGAACGAACGAATGAATGAATGGTTGAATGAATGAATGAATGAATTAATTAATAAATGAATGAATGAATGAATGAATGGTTGAATGATTGATTGAATGAATGAGTGAATGGTTGAATGAATGAATGAATGAGTGATTAAATGAATAAATGAATGAATCAATGGTTGAATGAGAGTAAGAATGAATGAATGAATGAATGAATGAATGAATAAATGAATGAATGAATGAATGAACGAATGAATGAAAGAATGGTTGAATGGTTGAATGAATGAATGAAAGAATGAATGAATGGTTGAAAGAATGAATGAATGAATGGTTGAATGTCTGAATGGTTGAATGAATGAAAAAAATATTGAATTATTGAATGAATGAATGAATGAATGAATGAAACATTGAATGATTGAATGAATGAATGAATGAATGAATGGTTGAATGAATGGTTGAATGAACGAATGAATAAATGATAGAATGAATGAATGAATGTTTGAATGAATAAATGAATGTATGAATGAATGAATAAATGAATGAAAGAATGAATGAACGGTTGAAAGAATGAATGGATTAATAAATGAACGAATGAATGAATGGTTGAGTGAATGAATGGTTGAATGAACGAATGAATGAATGAATGAATGGTTGAGTGAATGAATGAATGAGTGATTAAATGAATCAATGAATCAATGGTTGAATGAGAGTAAGAATGAATGAAGCAATGAATAAATGAATGAATGAATGAATGAACGAATGAATGAATCAATGGTTGAATGGTTGAATGAATGAATGATTGAATGAATGGTTGAAAGAATGATTGAATGAATGAATGGTTGAATGTTTGAATGGTTGAATGAATGAATGAATGATTGAATGATTGAATCATTCATTCGTTCATTCATTCATTTATTCATTCAACCATTCATTCATTCATTCATTCATTCACGCAACCATTCATTCATTCATTCAATCAACCATTCCACCATTCATTCATTCATTCATTCAACCAATCAACCATTCATTCAATCATTCAACCGTTCATTCATTCCTTCAACCATTCATTCATTCATTTATTAATCCATTCGACCATTCAACCATTTATTCATTCATTCATTCAACCATTCATTCATTCATTCATTCATTCATTCAACCATTCATTTACTCATTCATTCATTCAATCGTTCATTCATTCATTCATTCAACCATTCATTCATTCATTCGTTCATTGAATGATTCATTCATTCATTCATTCATTCTTTCGTTCGTTCATTCATTCAACCATTCTTTCATTCAACCATTCAACCATTCAAACATTCATTCATGTATTCATTCATACATTCATTCAACCATTCAGTCATTCATTTATTCATTCATTCAAACATTCAACCTTTAATTCTTTCGTTCAACAATTCATTCAACCATTCATTCATTCATTCATTCATTCATTCATTCATTCATTCATTCATTTATTCAACCACTCATTCTTTCAACCATTAATTCTTTCATTCATTCATTCATTCAATCATTCATTCGCCCATTCATTCAACCATTCATTCATTTATTCATTCATTCAACCATTCATTAATTCAAAAATTCAAAAATTCATTCATTCATTCGTTCATTCATTCAACCATTCATTCATTCATTCATTCATTCATTCAACAATTCATTCATTCATTCAACAATTCATTCATTCATTCAACAATTCATTCATTCATTCATTCAACCATTCATTAATTCAACCATTCATTCATTCAACCATTCAACCACTCATTCATTCAACCGTTCATTCATACATTCATTCATTCAACCATTCATTCATTAATTCATTAATTCATTCAACCATTCATTCATTCAACCATTCTTTCATTCATTCATTCAACCATTCAAACATTCATTCATTCATTCATACATTCATTCAACCATTCATTCATTTATTTATTCATTCATTCAAACATTCAACCATTCATTCATGCATTCATTCAACCATTCATTCATTCGTTCAACCATTCATTCATTCATTCATTCATTCAACCATTCATTCATTCATTTATTCAACCATTCATTCATTCATTCATTCATTCAACCATTCATTCATTCATGCATTATTTCATTCACTCTTTCATTCAACCATTCATTCATTCATTAATTCAACAATTCAACCATTCATTCATTCATTCATTCACTCTTTCGTTCATTCATTCATTCAACCATTCATTCATTCATGCAACCATTCATTCTTTCATTCATTTTAAATACTATAGTACGAAAAAAGATTTAAAAAAACGTTCCAATGGACATTTGTACACTTGACCCTTAATACGGTAAACTATATAGATACTGGTACATCTTATTTGGGAGGTTATTATGTGTCTGTACTGTTCTAACATAACGCTTCACTTTCCTCGAACAATGAAGACAGCAAGCACTGCGCCGTCTTGTATTGATATATGATCTTTGATGTCAAGGCGATCGAGTCAACATTGCACATCGCACATAGCGTCTTTATTTATTTAATAACAATGTTGAACGCAATTATACACATACGTACATACGTACACACGTATAGGTTAAGAACACCAGCATGATAAAATGCTGAAACAGTATTGTTGGTCTCTAGGCACAGATGAAATACAGATGAGACTTGAACAAGGAATACCTCTTCAAAACAGTTTGACACCAGTTTGGAACCAGTTTGTATGCAGGCTTTCAACTGTGACCGTTGGTAAGTACAGTATCTCGTATGACAAATACTGTTACATGACAAACAGTTTGACCACAATATTACACAGATAGCTGGTAGTTTGAATGTTTTAGCAGATAAGTTCGTATAATCCCCTATGGCAATGCCTTAACACGGGACAAATACACGGATGTTTTTTCAACACAGAGCCTTGAGGCTTGATTTATACCAGTTCATACCGGTTAACGGTATGAACTGTGCTGATAAAATGTCCTATGTTTTAACATGGGGTAAAAATTCCCTATGTTTTAACATGGAGAAAATTCGAAAAGTGGTCGGATACCTTTGCGATAAAATCCCTATGCTTTAACATGGGATAAAAATGGCCTATACTTTAACATTGGAAAAATTCGAAAAGTGGTCGCATACCTTTGCGATAAAAATGGCCTATGCTTTAACATGGGATAAAAACCCAAAAAGTGGTCGGATACCTTTGCGATAAAATTCCCTATGCTTTAACCCGGGGTCGGAACTACTTTTCCAAGCACATTTGCATAACTAACCACGCCCACAATGCCCAGCTCGCTCGTGATTGGTCAATTGCACTTCCCCCGAGACGCGCCAAAGACCTCATTTGCATAATTGGCGGGAAAGGGTTTGGCGGGTCTTGGGGGAAAATCCCTATCTCTTAACATGGGATTTGCTCCGAGGCGCGCATTCGGTGCGCGGTACAGCACCTCTATTACTACTACTCTGCGTTATTCAGCAAACATGGTACGTAACATCGGCAACTGCATTGAAACACTAAGGCCATCTTCAACGAACTGGAACTTATTGCGGTATTGTGGCCAACACAAAACAAATCGCGGTTGCAGGGCCGGCGTACTTAAGGTCCGGTACTATCAAGTGTGTTGTTTCTGCGCGGCAGGCGTCTGTTTGTAAACAAACAGGCGTGAATGTGGCTAACCTTACTCCAGTACAGAGGTCGGCGAGGGAAACTGAATTGAATGTCCTATTGCTGAACACACGCTCAGTTCTTGGCAAAGCATTCCTCGTCAGCGAACACATCATTGACACGGCGGCTGATGTCGCCATTTTGACAGAGACGTGGTTAAAAGAGGAAGACACTTCTACGGTCATCAACCTGTGTCCTCCAGGCTATTCATTTTTCGGAGTTGGAAGAAAAGAAAAGAGAGGTGGGCCTGGGCATTGTACACAAAACCGAACTGCCTTTTATATCTACGAACACTACCGAATAATCTTCGTTCGAGCATCTAACAGTGCGATGTAAGCATCTGACAGTGCTTGCAATATACCGTCCACCATCGTTACCTATACCAGTGTTCTTGGACGAATTTGATGATTTGACTGCTAACCTGGCTTCTGCTACTGGTAGAGTTGTCATCACGGGAGATTTCAATCTGCATGTTGATGTTTGTTCAGCACCTGGGGTCTCCCGGTTCATGGATTTATTACAGATACATGATTTCCATCAACATGTTGATTGTTCAACTCACAAGGCTGGTCACACTTTGGATCTCACGGGCAACCGACCCTATCATCAGCAAAGTGTCCGTGATCAGCAGCGAAATATCTGACCACAAATCAGTAACATTCTCTATCGAGCACACAGCCGACAAGAACTACCCCCAGGCTAAACTACAACCCAGAAGAGATCTTCGACATGTTGATTGTAAAACACTGACCAGTGAAATCAATTCCAACTTATCTGGCTTTGATACATCATCCACAGATCCGGATTCCATTCTTGATATATATATATACGTGTGCTGTTATTTCGGCCTTGGATGAAATTGCTCCGGCAATGCTACGGCGGCCACGCAAGAGAAGAACTCCACCTTGGTACTGCGAGGAATTACATGCAATGCGAAAGTTACGTCGCCAAAATGAAAACATTTGGCGTGCATCAGGATTAGACATACACAGAAGAATATACGTGAATCATCGTAATGCTGTCAGCGCGAGGATACGGCAAGCCAAAATTCAGCATTATCAGAGTCTACTCCAAGATGCCGATCAGAATACAGCCTTCGAAGCCGTGAACAGCCTGCTAAAGGTGGAATCTTCCAAACTGCCTGACACTGATTCAAGGGAGAAATTATGCTGCCAGTTTCTGAACTTTTTTGAAGAAAACATTGCGAAAATCATGAATGGAATTGATGCCTCGGAAACAAACATGAGCGACATCGAAACTGCGACACAGAGAGTAGTTGAACATCCTATGACTGAAATGTGTGCTGCAAGTATGTGTGAAGTGCAGAAAATCATCCAGGATGCTAAACCCAAGTCATCATGCTTGGACCCTCTACCTACATCGCTACTAAAGAGCACTCTTCCTGCTCATATTCAAATACTGACTCATCTTATCAATGTGTCTTTCGAGTCGGCCACTGTTCCGCGGGAACTCAAGAAGGCTGTCATAACACCGCTGTTGAAAAAACCGACTTTGCATCGAAACACGCTGAAAAATTACCGTCCAGTTTCAAGTTTGCCATTTGTGTCTAAAGTCTTGGAAAAGGTAGCAGCCAAACGACTTATTCAACATCTAAGTGACAATGGTCTTCACGAGCAGCTACAATCGGCATACAAACCCCGACACAGCACTGAAACTGCTTTAATGAGAGTGCAGTACGATATCACCAGTTACATGGCAGACTCCAGGGGTGTCCTTTTGGTTCTCCTGGATTTATCTTCTGCGTTCGATACGATCGATGCTGCTATCCTACTAAAGACTATGCATAGCCACCTGGGAATATCTGGCGGGGCACTTGCATGGTTCGGTTCGTACATGTCGGATCGTACCCAGCGTCTACGGATTGGGGTGGATGCATCTGAAGAACGTCCTGTGAGATACGGTGTTCCACAGGGCTCGGTGTTGGGTCCGTTGTTGTTCACTGTGTACACAGCACCAATGCAGGACATACTAACGAGACACTCTGTGGAATATCATAAATTTGCTGATGATCTTCAGATATACACATCCTACTGTCCTCACATATCTGGTGACTTGGAGTGCGCTGTTCAGAGACTTAGTGACTGCATCAGTGAGGTCAAATGTTGGATGGTTAAGCATAAACTCAAGCTAAACGACAATAAAACTGAATTTATGGTGGTCCTCAGTCCCTATCATCTAAAGAAATTTGGACTTCCAGAGTACCTCGTTAGTAGTATATAGGTTGGGTTCAGGGTGACCTTTCTGACGAACAGTGTAGCGTTGACGATCTGTATCTTGTAGCCGGGGTTACCGCCGCCGGCTATGAGTGCGAACGCATCCTTACTGCGCACCGCACGTACCTTGGCCTCGACTCCGTTGATGAGGAGTTTATCCTGGTGGGAGAGATCGAGGTGGAGACGTCCCGTCATGTCGACCACGCGACTCTGGGCGATCATGGCGCGTCTGGCGACGAACCCCGCGTTGGCTGTCGGATCGTCACCGTCAATGACGACGGCGTCCATAAGATTAGCCGTGTCCTTGTACCACATCTGACTCGTCAGATGCGTCTCCTTGGCATCGTTACCGTAACTGAGCAGCGTCTCTATGTAGGCGCGGTACGGGTACGTGTTGGTCGAGGAAGTCACGAGCGTTCCGTTCAGGTAGAGGTCGACCTGACTGAACAGCGAATGGAGCCAGTTATTCACGGGAGCAACGGGATCGGCGGCATCGAGATCGCTTCCGTCGGCACGCGTCACCTTCGCCTGAATGTGTAGCGTCATGCTAGAGAGATCCTGGTAATCGTCTCCCGAACCAGGTACGACGAATTCGATCGGACCACCCGAGTCGAGCGAGGACATCGGTTGGTAGTGGACCGTGCGACTGTCGACAATGCTGGTCTGAGTCGGAGGTACGGTGAAGATATCGAGTTCGCTCTTGAGTCCCTCGCATGATAGTTTATGAACGAACGCCATTGTCGAATATATCCGGTTCACGACGTACCTTCGGTCTCTGCTTCCTTCGACGTCTCGCGGCTGCACTGACTCGTTTCGCGGCGGGTGTGCGTCTTATACCCTTATGCACACCGGGGGTCAAGAGGTCGCTTATCATTTCTCTACCTGCAGCGGTGGCGCGACGTTTGGCAGCCGTTCTGATGTTCTGTCCCGCCAGGACGTCGTCGGCTATACGTGCGCCGGTCGACAGAGCTCTCTTTCCCAACGCCACGGCGCCTCTCTTGACGAGTGGCATGACGCTACGCAGTAGACCTCCGAATAGACTTCCCAGTCCGTGTCCTCGTTGGTATCGGGCACCCGCGAAATAAGGAAGCGCACCACCCGCTTGACGAGCGTAGTAATCGTTGTAATTCATCTCTCTCTAGAACAGTGGTGTCCGTTGTCGTTGGAAATGAAGTGTCACTGTCACCTTGCCGACTTCGAATGGCACGCGTTGTCCCGTGTCGCCTCTTATATCTATCTCGATCGTACCAAACTCTTTGCAGAGCACGGGTACGTAGTGAGTCTTATCGAAGGTCTTCGACACGACGTCGCCATGACGACCGCTCACCGAAACGATGCGCAGCAGCGGTACGAGACTGTCACCGACAACTCGTGGTTCCACGACATCCGTGTAGATGTAGAGCGATTCCCGTTCCATGGTGACCACGGTGTCACCTTCCATGATACGTACCTTGAACTCGGGTGCCGCGGGGTCCTTCGGGAGAGCCTCCAGCGTAGCGGTACGAAAGCCGAGAACGGTGGTCAGCATAGCGGCGCGGAAGACGGTATTCGGTGCCATGTGCACCGATACCTTACGCGTGATGACGCTGTAGCTCAGATTCACTCGTCCCTCTCCCACCACGCGACGTAGAGCAGCGTTAATGACGAGTATCAGTGACCACGGATCTTTATAGTGTCCGGTTCCGATTCGGATAATCTCCGTGTGCAGGGATCGCGGGTCTCGATATTCGTCTATCGGTAGTGACACGGCGAACCCCGCTTCGTCGCCTACGATGTTGTACCAACTGTGTGGGTACTGTAACTCCACCAGTCCGCACTCCCATTGTCCCCGTAGTAGGATACGTTTCGGTAGCGTCGTGACGTAGTGGGTCAGCGTGTTGTCGGGGTGCGTGTCCATGGAAGCATTGCTGGGCAACGTGAGATAGAAATCACTCGTCGCCATGTTGTTTCAACGTCGGACTGGGTAGCAGGTAACCCAACGAACTACTCAACAGGGCCGTCCAAAGAGTCGGATTGACGTGGTGACCGAACGTCAGGTTGTAGATGCTGACCAAGATGACCGTGTACAAGACGACGACTTGACACAGAAAGACTATCTCCTCTTTGGGACACGCGGTACCAAATATATGCCACGGAGTCATCTCTTTCTTTATTGGTGGAGTAGCGTCGACGTCGTCGTCTTCTTCTTCTTCGTTAACGGTAATCCGTGATGTCGTCTCGTCTGCCATACGTAGACGACTGATATCGCGAGGGGCGCGTGACTAGGCTTTATAGCCGACGAGAGCCTTGGCGTCGATCCAGCTGTTGAATTTCGAAGGGTATCCGAACCATTTCACCAACACCTCCCGTCGCCTGCCTACCTTACGGCGCTGTACTATCGATTCCACGCGGTACAGTTTATCGGCCGGAACCGTCACCTTCTGCAACTCCGGCTCGTAGAAGGTACCGTACAGTACCTCTCCGAGATCGTCCGCTAGACAATAGACGGGCGGATCGGACGGATGCACCTCGCGTATCGTGAATAGTTCCTCTGTCCAATTCACCGTGTAGCCTTTGGTGAATCGTCTCTTGACCTTGCTGATACGCACGCGATCCCCCACGTGGTACTTGGGTACGCCCTTGCCGTGATGACCACCGTACAGGCGCTGCCACACCTCTTCTTGATTAGTCGCATCCACCTGCGACGGAGGCATCCCGATACTGCGATGGGGCTTGTCGTTGTACGTGCGCACCAGATCCGGAAGGTTATCGATGTATCGCCACGATTCTTTGTGTGTCAGGTATCGCCACAGCCGTGTCATTAGCGTGCGATTGAAACGTTCCACGATGCTCGCCTTGATCTCCTCGTTAGAGGTGGAGAAGTGCTGGATGCCGTACCTGTCCAACACACCTCGAACGCTACGGTTATAGAATTCCAGACCTCTATCGGTCTGCAAAAACAACGGCTGTACATCGGCGAAGAGTCCGTTCAGCGCCTTCGACACAGACGTCGCCGACTTGTTCTTCAGCGGAACGCATCGGGCGACTTTCGAGAAGACGTCGATTACCGTGAGCAGGAACGTCGTACCGTCGTTTTCTTTTTTCAGACTGGTCACGTCGACGAGATCGGCTTGCCACTGTTGATCCCGTCCTCCGACGACCGTGCGTCGTCGCTTGAAACGAACTCTGACCGGTTTGTGTAGGGTATAGGCGTTCTGTTCCGATAGCCATTGTTCGACCATCTTTCTTGGCACGCGTGGTACGTCTCGTCGCAAAGACGCGATTCCTCCGTAACTTCCCACCTTGGCGGGGTTGAAGTAGACGTCCTCCAGCTGTTTCCGTCGTCGCACCATGATCGTATGATATAATCACCGATAACGCCACACACGATGGGAAGTGCGGCGTAAGCGACACCGGTACACAGACGACGTAGACTATCCTGTGAATCGCACATTATGTCGGCGAATCGAGACGGTGCGCCTCTTTTATCTGAGATCCTCCCATCCCTTACTAGTCGAGGCCGGTGGCGTAGGTAGAGTGGACGGGCTCATTCGTCTCCGAGTGAGGGGTGTCCACTGCAGCGATCGACGCGCTCTACCGACCGACGGTGTGGCCGCTCCTGCTACGGCACTCCTCCTTTGTTCCCGTTGAATGGCCAGTCTCCTGACCTCGTTACCCACCAACTCCATGGGTAGGTTCATGGTGCCGAGTTGACGCGTAAACACCTGCCACCCCGTTGGACTGGCGACGGTCTTGCGTTGACGCAACAGATCGTTCACGAGGTCCACCACGTTACTTCCGGGTACCGCCACACCTTTGTGCATGAGCTCTCCACGTGCATTCCACACGACGTCTCGTTTCAGACGTTCCATCAGTAGTCTAACTTTGGTCCGCAGTGCCTTGGGAACGCTCTCGACGACGTCCGCTGCCATACCTGTCGCCACCGCCGCTTCCATACCTGCCGCCCCCGCCTCTGGCGGGGTCGGGTCCGCCGCCGCCGCCGCTGTGACCATCGTGTCCTTGTTGACCGTCATCACGCGCACTGGTTCCCGCACGCGTCGATCGACCAACGCGTTGTGACGTTGCAACACTTGATTATACATGACGACCTTGTCACCGTCGGAGAGATCTTGTCTGTCGAGTATGACTTTCATCTCGTCGTCGAGCACCTGTACTTTGCGTCCTAGGGTATCCGTCGGTACCGGCGCGCGTAGACTATCCAACAGTCGTGGATCTACCAAAGCCATCTTCCGTGTGTGTTCCATCGTCGTCTACTTGAGTAGCACCTGTTTTAGCAAGGGTAGAAAGACCGCACCGGCCAAAGGTGCCAGCAGCGCCGACAGGAAACCACCGGTCTGTCCTCCGCCGCCCTGGTTGTTACCGCGTAGCAAGATGCGACGTCTCCTCGCTGCCGGCGCGTCTCTCTTTGCCAAAGCGCGTAGGTTTGTTTTGTACACACTCAGAGCGCGTCTCTGCGCGTCGGTCAAGGGCACGTTCTTTTTCAATATGTTGTAGGCACACTCGGCTAGTGCACACAACAGATCGGCGTCGGCGTTTCTGATGATGGCCCGTCTCAATTTCGTGCTCTTGTACCTGTTCAGCGTCTGTATGCAGAGGAGGTGTTTCTTCACGAGTTCGGACATGCTGTTGTCTTCACGATCATACTGCGACTGAAGGGACGAGACGTGCGCGCAGACGTCTTATACTTTGGGTTGGTACACGTACTGGACACCGTCGTCCGGAAGGACGCCCGTGCGCAGACGCATATCGTCGGGCGTGCCCTGTTTCAGATCGACGAGGAGATAACCGTACGGAGGCGTCGTGGCGTCTCGGAACGCTTCCTGGACATACTTCAGGCGTCCCGGATACATCTGTCGCGCCAAGTGTCCGATCTGTGACGCGTCGCGAGGATTCTTGAAGATTACCATGTAGTGTGTATTCAGACTGATCGTGCGACTCTCCTTGTTCTTCGGAAACAGGTTCTGCACGAGATACAGTACGGACGTGTTCTGGTGATGACTCTTTTTCGTGAACAAGGTCGTGACCCGTTCGTCCGTTTCCGCCATCAGATCGTCGATGACCACGAGGTTACGAGTCGACGCATCGAACGCACCGCTCGGCAAGCCTTCCTTGAAGCGTACCAGGTCGTTGTCGACGTAGGCACTCTGCCATACGCCGTAACACCACGTGATCTTCTCTGGAGGCGGATCGATAATCGTCGCGGCGTGACGTTGCAGACGTATCACGAACGTGCTCTTACCGCATCCCGTCGGACCCGCGACGATACAAGTGAAGGGGTGTTTCCATCGCGTGTCCATCTAGTAGTAGTCGCTGTTCGACACGTTGTCCGCTGTGCTGTTAGATACTACGACACCTCCGTCACACCAACGAAGGAAGGGATCGCGGAACAAGACGTACACGACGTACAGACCGAGTATTCCCACTAGTGCTACAGCTACGACCGTTCCCGTCCGTGACATGCTGCGTTATGACTATCGATTGTGGGGTATCTGACTAAATAGTGTTATTTTTTTCGTGTGTCTCCCACCTACTAACCGCGTGACAGCTAGAGGCGCCTATAACCCCAACTGACGTAGGGGCGCATTTCCTCATCGTGTCAGCAGTGGTTCGGTGTTACACGTCCACCGGACCCGTGGTGATTCCGTCCTCGTTGACCACGCGCTTGGCATAGAAGTAGGTCAACGCCGCGCGTTCCTGGGTGTACGTCAGCACGGACGAGTGATTGACCCGGAACCCACGGTTCACTCCGCTTCCACTACGACGACTGGTCAGCACGTCCAGGAACGCCTGCTTGTCGATGGCGTTGAGTTGTTTGTTGAGTCCTTTGGTGGTGTATTTATCGACCGTACCCGAACAATAGTAGGTCTTGCTGCACAGTCCCAGGAAACAGTCGCCGGACCATTCGACCTTGAAGAGTCCAGGTGTTCTCTTGTCGTACGCCTTGCGTGCCTTGCAGCACGTCTCGGTGCCGTTCCACGGACGTCCGGCCAGGCGACAGCGTATGTAGTCGTTCCGATGATCGTCGCAACATTCGGACGGTAGCCATTCGGAGCGGTGACGATAGTAGTGGTCACGTAGTGCCGGGGTCACGAGGTCATCGACGGACTCTCCGGCCAGAGCCAAATAGGCGCTATCCGTATCGGTTTCGCAGTACTCGAACAGCGGACGATCCACGTACCTGATCATGAAGTCGTAGTAGAACTCCAACATGCGCAGTTTGGCCCACTGCAACACGAAGAATCCCACGTGCGTAGGCAGAGCGTATTTGACGGTGCTCTTGTGCATTTCGATCTCGTACGCATCGGCGGTGACGACGTCGAGTTGACGGAAGCGACGATTGTTGATCGCGGACGATGCGCTCTTCTCCGTGCAGTAGGTGACTTCGCGGTGCTTATCGACGTTGGTGATAAATTTCCCATAGGAAGAATTGCCCATAAGTTTGTTGGTATCCGCGATCATGGCCTTGTCGGGATGGGCGTCTCCTTCGCGACGTGCGGTGGACACCGCCTCGCCGAATCGTCGGAAGCAGGCGACCGGTGTGTACTCGATGACCTGGTAGACGTGCGTCACCTCGAGTCCGTGCGCGAGGTACCATCGCAAGAGTGGTGTGGCGAGCAAGATCTTATCTCCACGATAACTCCCGACGAGCATGCGACGCGGAGTCGCCATGATATCGTGTTCTTCAGCGTAGCGACGCATGAACGGTCCGAGGTCGTCGCGGGTCAGGTGAATGTTCTTGAAGATGGGCTGCATCTCGGCAAAGTGCGCGCGCAGTACCTCCGGTACACGTATGTCGCACTGAATCATACCGAACACGCTACCGTTGCGCACCCCTGTCAGGATCTGTTGTGTCGTCATTTTCCAGCGCACGTGTCGACGACGTTGCCGAACTTCCAGAAACTGTTTCACGCACGGATCGCGTCTCGCGACCTTCCACTCGCATTCCCACATCTCGACGACACTCACAAAGTGTCGAAGATAGGCCGTGTTCTTTTGTGTTTCGGCGAGCAGTTGCGTCATGGGTTTCCCGTTGACCTCGTTGACCTCACGACCGGTACACGGACAACCGTGATAGTAGCATCCGTGAAATTGATAGGCCGTCTTCGTTTCGCTACACCAACCGTCCACCGATAGTTTACCGATGCGCTTCTCTCGTCCGTTGGTCTGGTGTCGTATGATGAGTTCCGTGCTTTCGGACTCCCACGTCAGCCATTCGGCAGCCATCTGACCTGTGGGCTGTGCCGCTTCGGGTCGGAACTCCTTCTCTTCTCGTCGTCGCGTGTACCATCTCGTTGGCATCTCTTGCGATATCGACCACAGATACAATGCATTCGCATCATAGCCGACGATGGACTGACACGTTCGAGCCGCATCACCGTAGTCGTTACGTCGTATCTTCGTGACCCCCTTCTCGTGGTGTCTGGTGAAGATGAGTGACGGTCCTCCGACGATGTTCTCTCTGACGAGCTGGTGGACGTCCTTGTTCGTCTCGTTGAAGAGCGTAAAGAACGTCCTCTTCGGCACGTAGGTGAACAGATAGGACAAGGTCAAACCAGGTATACTGATCCCTTGTTTGAACATGTCGATACCGCGGTGTTGGTAGAAGTCGAACTGTTTGTCGATGGCTTCCAAGAACGGCACGACGTCCCTGTTGTTATACCAGACGAGAAAGTCTCGCAGAGTCTCCATGTCGTTGTCTCGCCACACCTTCTGACATCGCGTGTAGTCGTCGTCGGATATACCTTCGTTCTTCAGTCGACTGAAGAAGGCCTCTTTGGGAGGTAGAACGGTGTCGTCGAGTCTCTCCAAGCTGTCCATGTATTCGTACGGGAAGTGACCTTTCGTGACCTCGCAACCGTACGCTTTCAGGTACTTGTCGTACGAGAATCCAGGGGCGATATAATGAGTCATATCGAGGAATTTGAGGTCGTCCGTCGATAGACACATAAACGTGTTGCCGCGTTTGATCACGTGAAACGTCCCTGCATCCTTCCTCTCTTCCTCCTCCTCCCCGTCCTCTGTTGGTGTCTTTTCGGACAGGAAGTAGGGTACCAGGAACTGTTTGACAACGTTCAGATCGTACCTGCTCGAGTTGAAGCCGATGACGGGCAACTGATGAAGCCAACTGTACAATTGACCCATGAGAGTTTTGTAGGGATTGGTCGGTTTTCGTCGTGACTCGTTGTCGTCTCCTTCTGCAGCGGATGCCTCCTGTTCGTCCCACGTCGTGATAGCCTCCCCGATTTCGAGTAGTGTACCCTCGTAACTGTCTACGATGGCGTCGTAGGCTGCTTCGGTCATCGTCTGAAGGATACCCATCATGTTGGCTACCAACTTGTTGCTGTCACCGTCCGTGATCAGACATTGTACCTGTTCGAATCCGGGTACGTTACTCGCCAGGGACACGCTCAACGGTACGTGACGAGCCACCCAGTGGACTTTGGCGCTGTCCGACGGAAGCTGTGACGTATCGAACCAGGACTCGAAGTCGAAGGTGGCGCGATACGGATAGTAACGCAAACACTCGCTAACGTGAATGTTTTCGTCGTCCAAGCACTGGAAGACTGTCGGCGACGGATGATAGACACCACCGGGATAGATCTTTCGCACACCTCCCGTACACCCGCGTTCGTGTCGTTCTAGTTGGTGGGCGTCTTTCCATAGCGAGTCGCCACACTTCCTACATCGATAAGAGTGACAGTACATGTTCACGTCTTTTATGTAGGAACAGTGTGTCTCGTGAAGATTTACGTACATCGTTTCGGGATAGTGACACAAGGACCGGCGTACGAGTTCGCCAGTCACCTTTCTGCCTTCTTCTTCCGATTCGACGAGTTTGTAGACGCACACGTTGGTCTCAAAGGTGGTCTCGACGCGATAGAGATCGTCCATTGTCACCCCGTCAAAGTCTTTCATTACCACCCCGTCAAAGTCTTTCATTGCCACTCCGTCACGGTCGTACTTCGCGTAGAGTAGCTTCACGGCGGGTTCCAGGTGGTATCGATCGCATCCACGATGCAGAGCCAGACACCGGAAGAGACACAGATTGTCGGTGTACTTTGTCTTGTTGACGGGGTCTCTTTCCAATCCGATGACGGCTTTGTTTCGTTTGATGTAGCTCGGTAGTGTGACATCCACACATCCTATCGGGTGATCTACGATGTGATTGACAAAGAAGGTGACATTCGTGACCACCTCGCACACCCATTGACTGTCCGGACGCTGATTGATGACCCACTGCAGCACGTCTGTTTCTCGGATACGTTCCAGAAACGCATCAAAGTCTGCAGTGTTTGTGATCAGACACGGTTCGTCGAGGTAACGCCCGCAGCAGTTACAAGACGAATGATAATACCTGTACCTGTTCGTGGTCTTGTTCCTTAGAACAAAACCATAACTAAGATTAATCTTAAAGGCGTGCGTCTGTTCGCGGAACATGATCTTCAGTGACGGTTCTAGGGCGCTCGTGTCCAGTGTCGATACTCTGTAATTGTACCTGGATTGCACGGGTCCTCTAGCCACGTGGTTTCGGATGGTCATCCAGTACTCTCGGATGACGTCTCGTAGTTCCCTCGATAGAGTATCGGCGAAGGGGAGTCGGGGCGGTGGTTGTATCGGGTCGTCATCGTCGGCACTCACACGTGGTCGCTCTGCGCATCTCGCTCGTTTGCGTAGGGGTGGCTCGCTCGCTTCCGCACGTCGGCTGCATACCGTCTTGATATGATGTACCAAGTTGTCACGTCTCGTGAACTCACGTGCACATATCTCGCAGCGGTGTAGTGTTTTTTTGTGAGGTGTCACAAGGTTGCCTGTTGTGACGTAGCAGGTTGCCACGTCTCGTGAAGTCTCTTCCACATCTCGAACAGGGGTACCTAGTACTTTTTGGTGGTTCGCCAGATGGCACCACTCGTGGCGGTGGTTTACTGTAAGGGTCGTCATCGTCGGCACTCACACGTGGTCGCTCTGCACATCTCGCTTGTTTGCGTAGGGGTGGCTCGCTCGCTTCCGCCCGTCGGCTGCATACCGTCTTGATATGATGTACCAAGTTGTCACGTCTCGTGAACTCACGTGTACATATCTCGCAGCGGTGTAGTGTTTTTTGTGAGGTGTCACAAGGTTGTCTGTTGTGACGTAGCAGGTTGCTACGTCTCGTGAAGTCTCTTCCACATCTCGAACAGGGGTGTCTAGTACTTTTTGGTGGTTCGCCAGATGGCACCACTCGTGGCGCTGGTTTACTGTAAGCATGATCGTCGTCGTGTGTTGATGTATGCGTTTGGTCTATGTGGCGTTGTATGTCGGCGTGTGTATCGAGCACGAGACCACAGTGACGACACGTGTGCTGCTTCATCGTCTACCTACAACTGAAGGATAGGAGATCCTTGTACGCGTCTATATATCCTAGTGTGACGTCATAGGAGCTTGTATGAGTGTGCGTGTATATAGACGGAGGGGTATGTATTCATCGATCGTAACGAGCTATGACAAGAACAACAGACACCGAATTCCTGGATTACATACGTACATACATCTTTATTCGTTGAATTACAAAATAAAAGCGAGTATAAGCTAATCTAAGCGTCTACAGTGACAGACAAGCGGCGCCTATAACCCCAGCTATAGCGTGGGGGCGCATTTCCTCTTGTCGTCACTGCAGACGCTTCTGGAGTGAGTCCGTGATATACGCAACGTGTTCAGCGGACTCAATGTTCCGTGCCAGTTCTCTGCAAATCGTCTGTACAGCCGTATCGAGGTTACATCGTTTGGTGACGAACAGGACCGCTGCTAAACTCTGGATATTTAGTTCCAGGTCCTGTACGCCACCAAACAGAACCGGATGTGTCCACGGCATCGTCGTGTCCGTTTTGGACCACACGATATGTCCGTCGGTGGCTATATCGAGGGTCGAACAGTCCGTTCGGAGTGTCTCGTATTCGGATGTATCGTCATCGCAAGTCATGTCCAATGACTCGTCGGATGGTGGTGGTGGTGTTGCAGCCTCACACGACATTTGCAGAGTCGTCACGTGACGCTGGGCGTTTAGATGCGTCAGGAGAGTCTGTCGCAGTGGGGTGTGGTGACGGTGTCTTTTTCTAGGCGCCCACTCTAGCGGCTTCTCATCGTACGCTCTTTGAATGAGATCTAGTCCGCTAGAGGGGGCAGCACTGACCTGACAACACAATAACAACAACATTAGCAGGGTGTTTGCTCGTCCAACAGAGGTATACCGCGCACACGCAGGATGGCTTGCACACGTGTTATGATGTCACGTGCCCGCTTCGGTGTATCCACTATAAACCTGTAATGATGTACTGCACATCTCACGCTGTCTTGGATCAGACGGCTACGTACCAGGTAGATGACATTTGTCTCACTTTCGAAAGTGCGCCACAATTCGTTGCTCACGAACCGAACGATAGCATCGCATGCTACCAAGAGCAACTCGGAGCACCAGACCTGCCTTCCCGTCGTGTCGTCTTGTAGGTACCAGGGCTGCGGCGCCTTCGGTGATTCGTCTTCCGTCTCATCCGACACGGTTATACCACGACTACGGAGACTCGTTTTCACTCGTGACACGACATCACGAGCAAACCACGGTGCGCGTGATTCGCACACCAGATCGGATACTGCCATATCAAAAGCATGAAATATACGCGAACGATCTACCTTATACACGTCTTCGTGAACGTTCGTGTAGCGAAGGTACAGTCCTTCGGCTACCTGACGAATGCATGCAGTGGTTATAGTGGCTATAAATAACTCGTCATCTATCATGTACTCCGTTCGTTTCTGAATTGCATTCACTCTCTCTACTGCCTCCTGTAATTCACTAGGTCTCCGACTCTCGTCGTAGTCAGACCAATCACTATCAAAATCACCATCGTTAGCAACATCATCATTATCCTGATCACTAGACCATGCACATGACCCCACGTGAATGACACTTGCCTCGTCATTGAATGACAGTCGACGTTTCACGCCATCACTATCAAAATCACCATCGTTAGCAACATCATCATTATCCTGATCACTAGACCATGCACATGACCCCACGTAAATGACACTTGCCTCGTCATTAAATGACAGTCGACGTTTCACGCCACGCACGGGGGTTGACAGAACTGACTCGTATGACTGAGGAGGCGTCTACAACATACGACAGAACATGTCAAATAGGTAGACAACCTCTAGGAACAGGGTCTCTCTCTCTCTCTCTCTCTCTCTCTCTCTCTCTCTCTCTCTCTCTCTCTCTCTCTCTCTCTCTCTCTCTCTCTCTCTCTCTCTCTCTCTCTCTCTCTCTATATATATATATATATTCCGTCTGGGGGCGTCACCTACTCTTTCGTTACTGTCAGGTGGCGTCTCTTACAGGAGTTAGGAACAGGCTCTCTCTATACTACGTCAGACGGCGCCACCTAACAGTGAGTCACTGTCAGTTGGCGCCTCTTACGGCAGTTAGGAACAGGACCTCTCTATCCTCCGTCAGAAGGCGCCACCTGAGTCGCTGTTAGTTCTTACGATTATTTCCAGTGCTATGACGGTGTAATTTCGATAGTCTCCCTTCGTCGTCTTTCTAATTGTCACCCTAGTCTGTTTGCCACGTAAGACATTCAGTGACTGGTAACGTTCTTCACCTGGTTTAAGCGACATATAGTCGCTTGCTGTCATTCCCCCTACGACCCCCTGGACTAGCTGATCAAATCCTGTTGCCCACACTTCGTGGCCCCTGCAATCGGCGAAAAGCATACCCATAGCATACTTGTAAACGGCAGTTCCCTTCTGACGCCCGTGGGTCAGGCATATACTGACGTTATGGTGCCCTCCTTTCGTTGTTTCAAGACGAACTTTCCGACTACATACTTTACACGCCGGATAACATACGTATTCGGGGGACAGAGCACATGTCACTAGTGTCAGTGGGCGAACAAATGCGTACGTTCCGTCACTTACTTGTTCGAGTTCTGCCAGAAGGATTTCCTCGTTGACATTGGACATCGCCATCTTGTTGTGTAGGTATCGGTGAAGAGCTTTGAACGGCAGCGAGAGAGAGAGTGTTTGTCTTGTTAGATTTACCGTGGGCTTATATACAATTCAATCCCTCCAGGGCTCGAGCGCGTGACACCCCTAGCTGATGATAACGCGCCCCTGGGTGTTCGCATCTTATCATGCGCGTGACTTTATCTCTCCCTCTCCCGTACTTTGTCACCGCGTGGCTGTCTGTTTTTAATGAGCGCCTTATGTAAGTCGTATAGAGCGCTGTCTAACGAAGTCTCTCACCTGCATAAGTATCACACCGAGTATATTCTCACCTGGTTTGTTACGGTTTGAGCTCTTACCCCAAAACCCCTCTGCACTGGGTACATTCTCGATAAGTCGTGCGTCACCTGTAGCCAACAAGCGTTGACGTAGTTCAGAGACACGAAACTTGACGGCTAGTATAGCATGCATCACGCTCCGACGTTGTGACAGCCATGAAACGACTCGATCGGGTATCCAACGGATCCTTTTACTCCAGTATTTCGCCTGTATTCCAGTGCGCGCGGTCTGAATCTTTCTCGCTGTGTTCTCGTCGTGAAAATGTCTAGCTTTTTAAAACTGATATGCTGCTTCTGTGCAAGTAAAGACTTCGCCCCATATATGTATTTCACATGGATAGAAATTCAATAGGAAGTGACCAGCACCCCTGAATTGTATATCCAAGCTCTTGACCACCATATGTTTCATCGCTGAGCACTCACAGAGTTCTTTTCTTCTGACTGTATTGTTAGCGTTCTGATAAGGTGCATTGTCGTCTAATTGGCATCACGCGCTTATCACCAACAGCTGGTTCCCTCCGTCATATGACTGATATCGGTTTGTACTTTACCACTTCGACATAACCACGTTGTTAACCAGGCATCGTCCAGGTGACGTCCCTAGATACGTCCCTGGGTGCTTTTCATACCCCGGTATATTTCCACTCTACCGTGTGTTCCACAAGTTGTCTTCATAGTGTGTCTGCATACGTATGCTCTATCTATATATATATACCGGTTCGTTTGTTACATTCTTCATCTCATTCACAATTGCTATGTCGTCGATACCCTGGATTCAACTCCTTGCTGAATGGCGTCTTCGCGACGATGGATTCGAAGTTGTGTAAGTACTTTTATTATTATTATTATATATATATATATATATATATATATATATTCTTTGCTTCGTTTCATCCGATAGATATCCTATACATATCATACATAATCACAGTGTTCTTCACATAAACTACCTGTGACGTCTCACCTCTATCATATCATGCTCTTACGTTCGTTATGTGTCACTCACGGTTGTCTATGTTTACGTTCGTTATATTACCTTTCAGGTCTCCCGATGACACCGATGACACCTGGAGTAGTGATGACTCCGATATTGATGATGATTACACGTGAGTGTTCAACGATTATTTTACTATTTTCTTCAATGTTTGTCGTTTCGACTAGCTACGCGGTGTTTGGTTACCGATTGCGTCAGGAGACGTCTCCATTACGTATTGTATCATAGTCCGTTGATCTAGCTTGCCCTTTTATCGTGTGTCGGTTCCCTACGCGGTGTCTGGTTACATCGCTGCCTTATTCCACTCGCTTGATCATTTTCAACTGTTTCATATATGTTTCAGAGAAGTATTTTCAAAGTTTTCATATATTTAACGTCTCGTTCATACGCTTTGAGAGTTTTAATGTATGTTCCAGAGACGAAGAGCTCCGCGAATACCACAGGTATACATTCTGCAGAGTCATGGCGGAGCTGGTCCAGACACGGGGCCTTTACGATCCCCCCAATCCTTGGGTTGACCCCGACCCTGTTGTCCCTGTCGACACGGGGGACATGGACAATTGGTGTGAGGAGTCATACGATAGTGATGACGGCTTTGTAGATTTCATAGTTCGTTGACATCAATAAAACATTCAACTTTCAAACTGTGGTGTTTGTTGGCTATTATATTATATTATATATATATATATATATATATATATATTCTCTCTTTCATACACACATACATACATACAAGCATACCTATACACATTTTAAAGTTTCATATATATATATATATATCATAACGTTTTCTCTTTGTTCTTTCGTTATTACATCATTCCGTTTACTTCTTTGTCTCTCATTATACACCTTTCATTACCTTTTAAAACTTTTCTCTTTGATCTTTCGTTATGACTCTTTGATCTTTCGTTTCTTTCACTACCTTTCCTCTTTGAACTTTTGTTATTCCCTCTTCAGTCTCTCATATATACACAATAACCCTTCCATGGCTGCTCATTCCACCGCTAGGAGGCGCTACACACGCTCACACATACGGTCACGTAACTACTCACTTTGCTCAGGGGGCGGCTTTCGAAACCTCCCTAATATCAACCACAAATGACTCCGAAACTCCTTAAAATGACTCCGAAACTCCTTAGGATACCCCTCCAGATCAACCTATATACTACTCTCGTTGTTGGTGGAGTCAACATAAAACCTGTTGTCTCTGTCAGGAATTTGGGAGCTCATTTTGACACTCACATGAGCATGAAGCAGCATGTTGATGCTGTTTGCAGCAAGTGTAACTACCATCTGAGACGTATTAGCTCCATCAGGGCCTATATCACGAAACCTGTCTGCCATTCATTGGTCATTGCGCTGGTTGTTTCAAGCTTAGATTACTGCAACGCTCGGCTGCTGGACCTACCCGAATTTCACTTAGCACGTCTCCAGAAGATACACAATAGGGCAGCCCGCCTAGTTGTCCTCACACCTATACCTTCACACATCACACCAGTACTGGCGCTTCTGCACTGGTTGCCAGTCAGACAACGCATTGTGTTTAAAGTACTTGTGTATATTTACAAGGTGCTCCATGGTTTGGCGCCGATGTACCTTGCACATCTACTACATCCACGAACTCACAACCCTCGTCTTCGGCAGCTTCATGACCATCTTCAGCTTGCAGTTCCACGAGCATCAAAATCCATCGGCAAGCGAGCATTTGGCATAACTGGTCCGGCCAAATGGAACGAACTGCCACTGACTCTACGAGATGTCCCGTCTGTGTTTTTATTTAAACGTCACCTGAAGACATATTTATTTAAACAAACTTATGGTGGACAGTAGCAAGATTTATTTACAGGACGTTTTAGTGACTCTTGTTAATTTATTTATCTATTTTTTATTGTGTAAATTAATTAATTTATAACTAATTTATATATTATTTTAATTGTTTCTATAATGTTTCTATATTGTGAGCGCATTGATTAACTATTAGTTAGAGATCGCACGGTAAAAGAACCTTTATTATTATTATTATTACTGGTCAGGCAACAAAGCTATCGCATTTTTGCAATGGCACAATGCATGAGCGCAAACGGCCTGCTAAACAATAGGCCTGAAAGAAAAAGAAGGGGGGGGGCAATGCTGTTGAAAATGTTCTTTTTCCGTCGCGCCGCTGCTGTCAAGTTCCCTTCTCCACATTCCCTCTGCTTTCTCGGCTGAAATTATGACATCCGAAGACGGAAGGGATGCTTTGGACAAGAAATTTTTTCGCCGGCTCGCTGCTTATTACTGGGATGGGGGCACAAAGCCATGTCTGGCCTCCAGTTATTGCACACACCTTTCACAGTCGACACAAATACACATTAATACATTTCCACCCGATATTGACGTTCGCCAAAAAAAACATTCAGGCTCACATTTCATGTGGGGCCGAACCATGTCTGCCCCCCGGAGATATTCCAGAGGGAGCAGCTGCCCCTCCACGCCCCCACTGTTCCCGCGCCTATGGAGCCACATTCTTCTGGGTCCTGGTTATATGTGGTCTTCGCGACTTCTTTTATGAAGTGTTCCATTTTATGGATTCTGCAGCCAGGTCTCACGGAAATGTCGATGACGCTTGTCAGAGTTTACGGCATTTTTCTAACAGTTTTCCCCGGGATACTTTGGCACTGGCGGCGTTTTCTAAAAAAAACGAAGAGCATACTATGCGTATGTACTGTAATTTACTCACTATTCACATAGTCTATTTGGATAGTGCGTAATTTTTTGTATGTTTGTTACGGGAGCTTATTCGACTATAAAAATAACTATAACGTGCACGTGTCGTGTGCGTCCATCCAACAATAAAGGAAATTGAGCTATACTGAGCTTTGCCCACTGAGTGGGTTAGGCTTACATGCTTGCAATATATGAAAAGCAGACTGCTGCCCTGATGTGAAACCCTCGCGCCGATGCCAACAGTATACTGATACTGATGAGAATAACAGCATCGTTGTTCTGGAGAGTGGCGCGTTCCATGTTTACAGGAACAGTTTAACCAGTACATGTAAAACAAGTGTTATCGGAAATTAGATCGAGTAATACCTGTCAATATTTCTTTCAGGGATTGACAGAACATATATCCCTTACTGTTAACATGCCGTTGCCTTGTCAACAACATTGCATTATTTATGCTAGTTGTATAAAGAAAACAACTAAACACAATATATATATATATATATATATATCTAGAGCTCTACTCAAAAATAAGTTATCGGTTAAAACGCGTGCAATCGTAATTTTGCGCACCGTTAATCGTCTGTAATGAAACAAATGGCCGTGGAGTTGTAAGTATCAAAGCCTTCTTCTAGAGACCTTGACAAAATAACAAACGTCGGTTAAGTATTAACAGCGTTACACGAGTTGCTCAATTGTGGGACCAACCTTCCGTTACATTACTTTGATCTTTTGAAATGTTTTCATAGTGGGGAGCGGTGTTTACCTCTTGCACATTGCCTGTGCTTTTAGGAAGAGGCACTAAAAGCCGTTGGTCCCTTCTATCCGGTGTCTGTGCCAGCTGAAGTAAAAGATCCCACACAGGGGTGGTCCCCTCTATCTCTAACCCACTGGATGTTGCTCCCAGCGGCCGGAGTTGCTTCCCAGTCAGGCGTGTGAGAGACGCCGAGCAGGCAGGGTAGGCAGTGTATACACTTTGTCATTGGACCCACTGGTTCCTATATAATAAACACACTGTGACGCCCTCTAGAGGAGACTGGTTGACTACAGTACAGGTTTTCACAGGTTGTTGAAAGATGGCGTAGAAAAGACCAACATATCGTAAACACGTAAGTATATCACCCTATCTCTTGTGTGGGTTATGCAAGACCATAGGCAGGTTTACTTTTTATATAATTATTTAAGAGTATCATGCTAATTTCATCTACAGTTTCCAGTATAGGTGGAAATAAAATATCCATGCAACTTGGTGATGTTATAAAATGCTGCTGAAGTTGTTGAATGGAATCAGTCAGTGTATGTGCACAACCTGTTGTGTTTTGATGCTGCACAGGCAGGATTTGAACCTGCCACACACGACACTGGGACATCTTTGCTATAAACTGCACAACTCAACAACATGTTTAGACAAATAATTCACACAAAGTATTTGGGTCAGGCCACCGAAAACGTTCCCATTTCAAATTCACCACCTTCCTTTTGTCTCATGGTCATCACTTTAAGACATATTAACTACTACTTCCTAACCATTACATGTAATATCAGCCACAACTGCATGGTCAAAACCCAAACAAAATAAAATCTTGAAGGTAACAAGGTTATTGGCTTGGATTAACTTCAGCATTTTAGCATGATGATATACCCTCTGGGTTGTGAGGATGGTTCAGCAAGAACAACAATTCGCTGTGGATGAGTAAGGTTATTTTATTTTGGGATTTTTGCCAAATGGAATCCAAATAACATGTCTGAAAAGCGACTCCTGCAAGTATTTTAATGAGCAGTTCGCTGTGAGTCTAGCACAATCCTATCAACACACAGCAAAACTTGACCGTAGTAGACATTGTCTAGACTGAGCAATATGTCCATTATGGCCAGGTTACCATTATGAAAAGGTAATGAGTGGACAATGCAAACTAGTCTGGATTTTCAAGTGTCCACTATAGACATCTAACAACTGCTAGAAGACAAGAAACACACCCATAACAAGTCACCCCAACCAAGTAGGAGGTACACGGCAGACTCAGCATGTCGCTCACTCTTTATTCTACACACACAGTCGTCAATGTACACAGGGAAACATTCAAGGAACTGCAGGTAGCACAGAAAACTATAAAACTACCCATTTGCATGTAAGAATGTACCCCTAATGGGGTGCTAGCTTGTCCACCCTAAGTAGCCTGCTAGAAGGCAGTCGAATTCACTTTGGACCCGAGACCTAGATATATTTTATTCAGATCGATCATGAATGTAATTGGAACCAATCTGTTGCCTTGCAAACTATATGGTCAACAATTTATTTAGATTTTGCACATAATTTCTACTCCCTGGTAGCTGCAGACCTTGGCGTGGTCTGGCTAATGATTATCTTTTTCTCCACTAAATTAGCCACTAGTTTGCAAATGCAATATAATGCACCAAGGCTAACAACAGAACTGCTATAAACTACAAACGACCATGTGGTTTGGAGGGCCATGATCTACCAATGCTTGTGACAGACACAGCACATAGAAGAAGAAGGCTAACAAAGAATGTCCAGCAAGATAGCCTGAGAGCACTGTACTAACTTTTGACGATATACATGAGTGCGCCCTTCAGTTTCTGTGGCATGTTGATACTGGTTATTATTTCACACCATCGTCTCCCTGGTGACACACACATCAAACTACAAGTCTATTCAGAACATGTCAATTATCATAATTGAAATCGAGTGCATGAAACAACAGATGACAAAACACATGACAGGCTTGCCAGTGACATTGCCTGGTTGTGAACCAACATTAGCATTATTAATAAGTATGATGAATGTAAAGAAGTTAGAAGTCAAATTAAATGCAGTTCGGCAGTAAATATCATCTCCATGGCAACATAGATATCAAACTACAAGCTTATACAGTACATACATTGCCACTGAAGCTGCCTGGTTGTGAACCAACATTACAGGGTTCCTTGAATGTAACGACATTCCAGTTTCTTGGCTTATTTAAATATTTGTTTACATTATCTCTCAAGAAACATAAAATGTTTGTTTTTGAATATTTTATTCTTTGGCAGGGAAGTGTCTTTAGAGAATCGAGATCGGTTTGCTTGCAGACACTCCTTATTGTTGCAATACAGGCCTATCACATTACATTTCGATGGTGAAAACAGCACAACACAGGAGAAATATTTGAGAAATAAGTTTCTTGAGAGGCAATGTCAACGAATATTGAACATTAGAGTTGAGTGAGTATAAAGTGATCTGAGACTCTACTCATGCTGCTGCAGACGAGCTCAGAGTCGAGTGAGTATAAAGTGGTCTAAGAGTACTCATGCTGCCGCGGACAAGTTTATTAGAGTTGAGCGAGTATAAAGTGGTCTAAGACTACTCATGCTGCCGCGGACGAGTTTAGAGTTGAGCGAGTATAAAGTGGTCTAAGACTCTACTCATGCTGCCGCGGACGAGTTTAGAGTAGAGCGAGTATAAAGTGGTCTAAGACTCTACTCATGCTGCCGCGGACGAGTTTAGAGTTGAGCGAGTATAAAGTGGTCTAAGACTCTACTCATGCTGCCGCGGACGAGTTTAGAGTTGAGCGAGTATAAAGTGGTCTAAGACTCTACTCATGCTGCCGCGGATGAGTTTAGAGTTGAGCAAGTATAAAGTGGTCTAAGACTACTCACGCTGCCGCGGACGAATTTAGAGTTGAGCGAGTATAAAGTGGTCTAAGACTCTACTCACGCTGCCGCGGATGAGTTTAGAGTTGAGCAAGTATAAAGTGGTCTAAGACTCTACTCATGCTGCTGCAGACGAGCTCAGAGTTGAGTGAGTATAAAGTGGTCTAAGACTACTCATGCTGCCGCGGACAAGTTTATTAGAGTTGAGCGAGTATAAAGTGGTCTAAGACTCTACTCACGCTGCCGCGGACGAGTTTAGCGAGTATAAAGTGGTCTAAGACTCTACTCACGCTGCCGCGGACGAGTTTAGAGTTGAGCGAGTATAAAGTGGTCTAAGACTCTACTCACGCTGCCGCGGACGAGTTTAGAGTTGAGCGATTATAAAATGGTCTAAGACTCTACTCACGCTGCCGCGGACGAGTTTAGAGATGAGCGAGCATAAAGTGTTTTAAGTCTCTACTCACGCTGCCGCAGACGTGTTTAGAGTTGAGCGAGTATAAAGTGGTCTAAGACTCTACTCACGCTGCCGCGGACGAGTTTAGCGACTATAAAGTGGTCTAAGACTCTACTCACGCTGCCGCGGACAAGTTTCGAGTTGGTGGTCTAAGACTCTACTCATGCTGCCACGGACAAGTTTCGAGTTGAGTGAGTATAAAGTGGTCTAAGACTCTACTCATGCTGCTGCGGACAAGTTTCGAGTTGGTGAGTATAAAGTGGTCTAAGACTCTACTCATGCTGCCATGGACAAGTTTCGAGTTGAGTGAGTATAAAGTGGTCTAAGACTCTACTCATGCTGCTGCGGATAAGTTTCGAGTTGGTGAGTATAAAGTGGTCTAAGACTCTACTCACGCTGCTGCGGATAAGTTTAGAGTTGGTGAGTATAAAGTGGTCTAAGACTCTACTTATGCCGCTGCGGACGAGCTTAGAGTTGAGTGAGTATAAAGTGGTATAAGACTACTCATGCTGCTGCAGACGAGCTTAGAGTTGAGTGAGTATAAAGTGGTCTAAGACTCTACTCATGCAGCTGCGGACACGTTTAGAGTTGAGTGAGTAAAAATTGATCTGACTCAACTGACTGAGTGAGGTTTGAGAAGACGATGGAGACGACGACCTGGTAGCTCTGCTCCAGACTCACTCGTCTCTCGTAAGTCTGAAACAATCAATGGTGGACGAAATAACATTACTTGAGTATGAAGAGTATTATTTTATAGAAATTTCCATGGCATTTTCCACAAAAATGTCAGAAATATTTAGTTACCAACAAACCATATACAAATTGACTATTTTTTAATGCTTGGCCTACTTTTCATATAAACTAATACACTGCCAATTTGGTCAAGCAAGAACAGTTAGTATTACCTGACAGTATCCAGTGTTAAATCTATGCATTAGTTGAGTAGAAATGAGTATTTTGTCTTACACTTAAGGTTTAATGGATATTTACAAGCTGGGCTTGATATAGTCTATTCTGTCCATTCCTTTGGCTTTCCAATATCTATCCAATTTGGCCTTAAAGGCATTGGTGTCGACATTAACCAATTTAAGAGACGCATCTTCAGCCAACAATTTGTAGCTGGACATCAAACAATTCATTAAATCATTCAAATTGTTAAAATTGGGCACAAAACATACACAAAATTCAAGCTAATAATAACATTGTGAAGAAGTGATATTTGTTTCCAATTTGTTGTAAATAATTACTGACTGGAATATAATTGAATCCTCTCTTGAATATTACAAAAGCTATGCAGCTGGACATAGTTAACCCAGACCCTGATATCCCGAAAACCTTGCAATTCAGATATCATATCATGGGAACATAATTTCCAAATGCTGATATATCCGCATGATGTGGATGGTTTGTTTATCCAGAAAACTTGTTAATCTGCACATGTACAGTATACAGGGAACTAAAGTATCCAGGTTAATGATATTCCACTCTGTGTCTACTCCCAATCAACTGATGTAACATGTATATGTAGTAATCATTCAGTAGTTTGTTGAATGGCATAAACAAAACAACACACATGAATAATGTCTGCCTGCAAAAACGCTCCAATTATCTAGTTCCCATTCACTTTTTGTTCTTAGAATCAATACTATCATTGGGATTTTTCTGTTGCTGCACCAACTCTTTCAAATATGCTCCCTCTTAGTGTTAGATCAGTTGAAAATATTAAACAATTGCCCCGTCACTAAACAAATTACCTATATAACCTTACATATCAGGCTTAGCAACAACTTTAATATGGCTTATCGATTTTGAGATTGACCAAGCCTTTTGCCTAGATGATTGTCAGAGTTTGGAGTCCATAGATTTAGGTGCAAAACTTTTATATTTTATTATTATTATTTACCAGCCGAGTTACCCAGCATTGCCCGGGGAAAAAAGGCTATGTACCAGACACCTCAAACCCATCCCAAATGTTTCCAGCCTACCCGCATTAATAAATGGTAACTGGTCATTAGTTAAGTTGTTAGGACAACCTTCTGCCAGAAATCTCAATCTCAATCGCTCACCTGTACAACTGACATAACCAGCAACACTGGATGTTGGGCTGAAATTTCAGCCTGGTACATGCAAAACTACTGAAGATGTGGGTGCACAAACAAACAGAGAATGAACTGTTGTACAATATAGATATATTGTATTCCTAGTTATCCAATATAACGTTTGACACTCACTTGTTATAATTCACTAACTTGACGGGCGATAATTTCAACGCTAAATGACAAAATGACACATGGCTTCATCTGTAGGAAATATATGAAATGCGAAAGAGGGCACTACTTGTAAGCATGCAGATGTGACCATCGACAGGTAGACCTGGTGCATGTTAAGCGCTGAGGATATTCAAATGTCAATAACTTAAAAATGGGCCAAGAGGCCATGAAGTCCTTTGGATTATAATGTGAGTTTGTAATTATTAAGGAAATGTTTTTTGGTGAATCATAGTTACAGATCTTTAAGGGTTATGAAAGAAGTAAAATGTTGACATGTTTAGTGGAGACTACATGCATGCCAGTGAAGATACACCTGGAAATAAAATACTCGAGTAGACCGTTTCGTGAAGATTGTATATTTGCTATATGTGTTATTAAAAATACTGTCGAATTTTATCCCGATACTCTGCTATTTAGGCCGATTTCCAGTGGTTGTAGAAAGCTTGCAGGAGAGTTGGTGAGCTGCAATCTCGAATGTAGCACAGTTAAAGTTTGTTTAAGAAAATGTGCACACATTTTCTGTTCTCATTTTGCCCCAACCACCCTCCCCCAGAATGGAATGAAGAAAGATACGAACTATGATAAAACTTTATTTCTCAAAAGGTACATATACATAGCATGCATTTTGACTTAGTATATAAAACATCTGAATAATATTCCTTATAATTTTGGCTAAATATGCTTTAACCTTTTCGAGTATACCTAATTATTTTATTTTATATATTATTTTATACATAACTTATTTTATTATAAATCATAGGTCATGTTTATCCTAGATCATATCTTGTTATTACATTGATAATTATGTATATTGCTGTTTTCAAGTTTCTTAGATTCTGCCAGTGCAGTAGGGATTCCCATTACACGTTATAGTTACAGCCCACATGAAGGCATTCTGTTTGACACTGGGACAATCAATGGCAGGCAGTGAGCCTAGGCAAATCCAATAGAAGTTTTTTTTAAGGATAATCTGTCCAGACAGCTGTCCCGGTGATCAGAGGTAGGGCAAAGTCCAGTATCCAGTTATGAATAGATATCAGTGGCGCATATAAATAGAGATCAGTGAAGGAGGCTTACAGCAGCAGGGAAACAGTATGAAATTTTAGCATTTTGGGGGGCCCTGAGGTGCTCTTAGAATTATTCAATCAAATACAGATTTCTCGTGCATAGTGGCAGTATGCTAAGATACATCTATGCAAAATTTGAGAAAAGGTTACTGAACGGTTTCCGAGATATGGCAGGTAACGGTGCACAGCAGAGGGCGGAGTGATGGCATAAGTCCGTTGGACCTTCAGCCCAAAGGACTAAAAACTATTCAAAATTTATGCATACATCCAGCGACATATTTGTAGATGGCATAATTATCTTTATGACGATATATAGAAAAACAAAAAATTCCACGGCTGGAACTCCACGTACAGCCTTTTGAAATATTGAGCCCCCAAAGTTCACCACCCCCGAGACGAATTTAGAAAATGTCTAAATCTACGAACCATCTAAATGGGCCCGGTAGATCACATGCACAATTTCAGCCTGATACATGCAAAACTGACGGAGATGTGGGGGCACAAACAAACAGAGGACGAACTGTTTTATAATATAGGTAAATAATAACTTATCTATGGAAACTGACTGGCAGTTTGTATGTGGCGGGGGTTGCGGGTTCCTTGGAGGATGTGGTGATACCCTCAGCCTCTGTGTAGCCACTCTTCTTCGACCACTTGTCCTTCTTCTCTCGTTTCTTTGACTTCCGCCTCGAAGGCTGCAAATAAAGAGGCCAATAAATGGGCAGTTAATAACCATCCTGTGCTGTGAAGGTGTCAAAAGCATTTTTTAAGTTTAAAAAGGCAAGCCTTTGAAATGTTGTGATAGTAATTAAATATATGCCATTCTGACTTGAGATCGATTTAACGCCGCATGTATACAGTGCCATCTACTGGATAATTGCATGCTACATGTCATTTTAAAACTTAGTCTATTATGTTGTATTAGCTCCATTTGAAAACATTACTTGCTGAATGTGTGTCAGTGCCATGGGGAATCAAAGTATATTTCATTAAATGTCATGGGGTCTAAAGGGTTAAACAATTAAATGTCATGGGGTCTAAAAGGTTAAATAATTAAATATCATGGGGTCTAAAGGGTTAAACAATTAAAGTCATGGGGACTCAAGGGTTAAACAATTAATTGCCATGGGGTCTAAAGTGTTAAAACAAAACAACAGCTAAAATGACGGTGATAGAGACACGAGATGACTCAACCCCAGTGACCTCTTCTTCGTCGACACCAATGTGTTTCTTGGGAGTGTGGGGGGGCAGTGGGGATCGCGAGGGCAGGGGGTGAGAGTTCACCGGCTGCGGAGGAAGCTGAGTGGACATCTTGGGCGGACCCCGACAGCCAGAAGTCCGTCATCCGTCTGTGAAAACAACATCTCTTAGTTTGGTACATTTTAATATGAACATAATATTAATCTGAACATTTATATAGCAGCCTTTCAGCCTAAACTGCTCAAAGGCGCTTTACAACTTCATTAAAACATTTCCTCACACTTATGTGACTGAAGGGAGATTCACTTTCGAAATATGAAAATAGTGTAGAATATGGTAAAAAAAGACCAGGCATGACCTGATATTAAAAATTATCTTTCCAATTCATCAATACGTAATCAAAAATATGGCACTGAAGAGAAAAAACAGCAGGCATGGGTGCTCATAAAGGGGATTGGAAGTTTGGAACAATGTCAAAAAAATTACTACATCAGTACAGTTCAAAGTTCATGCCATTAGCAAAAAGGCACAACTGTCATAAAATTTGAAGGTTAAACAAGAACTTATCTGGAAGTTTGATTAGAATTTTGTCCAATCACTGGAGGAGGTAGGGTTTACATAAGATGCATGTGCAGCTTCCTTAATCAGTCTTTAACAATCATTTGAGAACACCCACAAATATGCCACACTGGGCGCGTGTTTATAAATAAACCTTCAGTTTTACAGGGAGGGCATGTTAACCCTACCTCCTCCTGTGATTGAACAAAATTCTGGTCAAACTTCCAGGTATGTTCTCATTTAACCTTCAAATTTGATCCAATCACCTTGGAGGTAGGCTTCCAATGAGATTTCGACGCGTGGGTGATCTTGAATGAAGGCACAATGTAGTCAAGGTGACACAAATATTTTTATATTAAACTACATGTACAAAGGTTCCACCTACATACTACACCAGTTATCTATAATGGTCTATCCCAACACTGCTCTTATGAAGGTTGCGTCCACGTTTAGATCCAAAGGTTTGTTGTAAAACTTTGCGAATTTCTTCTCGTTTGACCATCCCGCCACTTTCCAAATATCTGTAACCTTAACCCCTTGACAGTGTGCCGCAGACACAGCTGCTGATCGTGTACTGTATGGTTTTGAAATGTCCATATCAATTCCCGCCAAATGCAATTGCACCTTAATCTACCTGGCAATGGTGTCTTTGCTGACTGCCTTGTGTGGTTGCACCTGCCTTGTGTGGTCGCATCGTGCTAAAAAATAGCTGAGAGCTGCAACGCAACGGTTTGGTCCTAGTTAAGTATACAGACAATGTATGCACAATACAAATTTTGGTGTCATCCTTAAATGCAGGCAAGATAATGTTCGTTTAAATTGTCCATGCAAATAAAAAATGTGCTGATCACTAGTGGCTTGCATGTTATTTGTGTCGAGCATGTGAATCGATTGTCCTCTCTGTGCCAAGACTAATGACAACAGTGTGACAGTACGTAATGTTAAATCAAGTATTCCACTAAATGCTATTGTCTAAACATGTTCAAAACATCCTTCACATCCCAAATACAATGATACCTGGCCAAAGCAGGTCTACTCTGTGAAATACCTTTCATGAATCTGACAATTAATGGATGTGATCCTAACTGATGTGTATCTGTCACACCCAGGAATGTCGACAATGCACTCCTGGCTGTATTAATAGCACTGTATGTTAAACCTTCGTCGTATAACACATTTAAAAACTCAGAATGTGCGATACGTCTTTCGTAAACACATCAATGTTATTGTGCATACAGAATGTTATCCATTTTTGGATATATACCAAATACTGCCTCTTCATGGAGTCTTGCCAAGACGATAACATCATATTTGTACTTTTCTCCGAAAGCCCACTGTTCATCAACTGGAGCTATTTTCCCAGCATATGTGGTCCCTCCCTGAATGGCAGGGTCACTAATTTGTTTTGTCATTCCAACCTGTTTGGTTCCGAGATCAACAGTCTCTTCAACAAAGGGTACCATGCCTGTGTCGGCCAGTCGGGCACTACCAGTATCCCTGTTGCTCTGTCTGCCTCTATCTTCTGGATAACTCGGCCAAGTATGCTGAAGGGAGGGAAGGCATAAAATACATGATCAGTCCAATCAAGTGTAATCGCATCGACATGGCAAGCTTCTGGATCTGGCATCCAAGACACATAAGGCTTCAACTGATGGTGCAGTCTAAATGCAAACAAGTCAATGTTCGGTCAAAAATGCCTGCACTATGTTTTGAAAAAGCTGAACATTCAATTTCCACTGTCTTATCATAACAAATCTGCGACTTTTCATGTGTTACCACATTTAAATGACCTGGTAAATATGCTGCTGTCAACCAGATGTCACGCACAATACAGAATTGCCAAATGTCTTTAGAAAGCTCATTACACAGCCACGATTGTGACCCACCCGTGTGGTTAGTGTTTGCAATAGTTCATTACACTGCCACGATTGTGACCTACCAGTTAGTGTATGCAACAGCTCATTATACTGCCACAATTGTGACCCACCCGTGTGGTTAGTGTTTGCAATAGCTCATTACACTGCCACGATTGTGACCCACCCATGTGGTTAGTGTATGCAACAGCTCATTACACTGTCACGATTGTGACTCACCTGTGTGGTTAGAGTATGCAACAGCTCATCACATTGCCACAATTGTGACCCACCCATGTGGTTAGTGTATACAACAGTTCATTACACATCCATGATTGTGACCCACACGTGTGGTTAGTGTATGCAACAGCTCATTACACTGCCACGATTGTGACCCACCCATGTGGTTAGTGTATGCAACAGCTTATCACATTGCCACAATTGTGACCCACCCATGTGGTTAGTGTTTGCAATAGCTCATTACACTGCCACGATTGTGACCCACCTGTGTGGTTAGTGTTTGCAATAGCTCATTACACTGCCATGATTGTGACCCACCCATGTGGTTAGTGTATGCAACAGCTCATTACACTGCCACGACTGTGACCCACCCGTGTGGTTAGTGGATGCAACAGTTCATTACACTGCCACGACTGTGACCCACCTGTGTGGTTAGTGGATGCAACAGCTATATGACTATACTGAATGTCTTTACAGAAAGACTTCACACCCAAATAAGCTACTTTCAGTTCCAAGACATTAATGTGCAGCCACGTTTCCTCTACGGTCCATCTACCCTCTGTACTCCTGGTATCCTGACTAAGTAAACCTGTAGACAACACTGCCTGAGTAAAAAGTTGATCCTAAATTTCTAAAGAGAGAACCTACTGCCATGTTCGTGCAAAAAAAATCAAATCGAATAGTTTGTAGTACTTTCAAGATTACCTTTTCGGCAACGTGATTCATGTCAGAGGTCACTGGCATGTCATCATGGGTCATTGGCTGGTCAGTACCATTGGCCGTGGCGATGAGGAGACTGGGACTGTCGTCTTTGGAGTGGTGGTGGTGACCCTTCTTGCTATTCTTCTCATGCTGGGAGGCAACAGAGATGAATTTAGTGATCTCTATATTTCTTTCTCTCTCTCTCGTTTTCCCTCCATCCCTCCCCCTCTCTCTCTCTCTACCCCCCTCTCTCCTTCCCTCTCTCTGTCCCCCCTCCCTCTCTCCCACCCTCTGCCTCTATCTCACTCCCTCTCTCTCTACCCCCCTCTCCCTCCTTCCCTCTCTCTTTTTTTTTTCTCTCTCTCTCTCTCTCACCTCCCCTCTCTCTCGCACCTACAAACCACTAATTTGCATTGGTGTCATCTGGTGAATCACCACTCCATTGAATGAAAAAGACTTTTCAGGAAGTCACGCATATAAAAAATAACAGTAAATAACTCTTAATGAAGTACTGAGAGAACAGCCGCCACTTGTGGAAGATAACCAAGATAACTGTCATTTACGGAAGTACTGAGTAACACTCAATTACTGAAATAATGAGAGAGCAGTCACTGAAGTACCAAGATAACATTCACTTACTGAAGTATAGAGAGAACAGTCACTTACTGAAGTACCGAGAGAACAGCCACTTGTGGAAGATAACCAAGATAACTGTCATTTACGGAAGAATTGAGAGAACAGACTCTTATTGTAGAATCGAGAAAACAGTCACTTACTAAAATACTTAGAGAACATGTGTGCGTTGAGTGTGGCACTCATCAGGATAAGTTTGAGGTCTGGCCGTCCAGCTGTCAACTCCTTCAAGATGATCATGAGGAAGTCCGACTGCAAGTCTCACTCGTGGATCTCATCGAGGATCACACGTGACATCCTCTACAGCCATCTGGTGACAGCCAACCAAACCAATGTGTACTTCCTTGAATGGACTGATCTGTTTCTTAGTTGTGAATGTTAGACCTGATTACCTTACAAGGAACTTTGATTCTATTGTGCACATTTCAACCGCATCCAGCGGTCTTCTTCAGCAGAATGAAGTTACAGGTCACATGACAGTTGTCATGTGACACAAGCTGGAGAAGGACTGGTGTACTTATTTGTCAACATTATGGAGCATCATATCTACTAAATATCGTACTAAATATAATTAACTTGATTGTGTTTTTGTCTTCCACAAGTTCCTCTATTAATGCACTGATACAACCACCTGTTACACCTACATTTACAATTATCATACCTAGAGCTATATATGAAGCAATCACATTTCAAATATTTTATTATTACTTTCCCAGTTTTAAGTGTAACTTCAGTTAGATATAGATGGCAAACGGTAGTCTTTGGCATAGCGAGAGTACAGTTCTTAACAATAATATGTCTCTCAGATGGGAAGCTAACTGGCTGGAGGTACTACTTAAATGCTATATATTTTTCTCACATATTTTTCAATGTAAAAATATATTTTGCTTGGACAGACAAAGAAATAACACTCGGATGTGTGCAATACAATACGGCCCTTGCGACATCTTTCAACTAAAAGCAAACTGGTCAGCAGAGTCCTATAATTGTTCACATCTTGTTCTGGCTACAACATTCAATGATTCATTGTTATCACCATCATTCTGAGATGACCAGGCCCGCTTCATTAAGATTCCAAAGAGCTCATCAGGCCAATTTTGTTCTTTAAAATCAATTGCACTCCTCCACAGTGATCTGGATTCTATCAGCACGAGCACGAGCAAGCAGGACACTGTCACTGGTGGTGTGTCATGGAAGTAGTGTCCTCTCTCATATGACAGAGGCTGTTTTTGTTTTTTTAATGAAGGATTTTCCTAAAGAGCTCATTAACTTAAATAAATGATCCGTGGGCTTCACTAGACACTAAAGGATGACTCATGGGTCATTTTGTAGCCACATCAGCATAATGCCAGTCGTACAGTACAGGACAGAGCCTTGTTGTCATGGCTGCTGTCTTTAACAAACAGACACATCAACCCATTAACTGGTCAATTACATAAAGTTCCACACAGTGTGTATGAAGGGCTCATGATACAGTTGGACTTCCTGTTTCATTACAGATGAAAATAGTGTATTTTTTAGAAATGATTTTTTTATACAAAATTCACCTCCTCCGACATAAGTGCATTTGAGTAGTCAGATTTCCAGGTGTGATTGTATAAGGTGTTGATTGTAAAATGGTGGATTTCTAGATGATCTGAATAAGTGGAAGGATATGTGGCAACAATTTGTCTGTTTGACCCTTTGGCGGAGTAATGCTTGCCGGCATTCGTAAATATTGATGGGTGTCACAGCTACAGGCATTTTATGACAGCCAGAAATAAGAGATTTTGATTAAACTCGACCAGCATGTCAACGAGATGATGATAACAACAGGTGAGAAGTTGAAGAATTCTTGTAGGTCACTTTTTCTTATAATCAGACAAAACGTTAATGTGGTCGCCAATGGGAAAACTAACTGTATCATAGCCCTGAAATGATGCATACATAAGACACAAGTGAAAAAACCTCTGCCTTCAACATATCAAATTGAGAAATGTGGCTTGGAGAAATACACCTTGATCTGATACAGTAACTGTCACTACTGTCACTACACAGTACAATGGAAAAACGTACTTCAACAAAATAACAGCAATTATCTTTACTATTATTTTAACTGTGAAGCGCTGTGGTAAGTAATGATTTACTTTAAAAAGTGCTAAATCAAGAACAGGCATTATTATAACACTACAATGTTGTTGTTGTTTGTGTGCGTGCATGCATGCGTGCGTGCGTGCGTGCGTGCGTGCATGGGTGTGTGTGAGAGACAGAGAGAGTGAGACAGACACAGAGAGAAAAAACAATGACGATTACAAACACAGCCACATTTAGTTCAGTTGAAATAAGCTGGTGGACCGAGAGACTTGAGGCACTAATGTCTGCCATAACTTACGACTCTAGTCTGATCTGGTTTCCAACACTCTCTCCACAGAGCTTGCCTTGCTCCTCTCCCACTCGCTCGGCCACCTACAGGCAGAACTACAACTGCAAGATGTACAGAAATGATGGCCTACAGGTTATGTCTAGTTTGCTAATTTCTTCATTTTATACGCAAATAGTTACTGTTTAAAAACACCAAAACAGAGATTTATTATATTTGACTAAGAGTTAGTAGTTTTTAGTAAGACAAGATAATAGGCTCTTGTGGTGCTAAAAGAAAATTTGTCTTTTTAGATAGTTTCAACTTTCAAGTATTACGTACAGCAATGGCACTGATCCGTCGTGGTTGAGTGCACACGATGCGACACAGAGAACCATCGCCGCGGGCAACGTAGTCTTCTAGGATGAACCAAGTTACCTGGCAGACAAGAGCAATCTGCTGTGATCACTTTTAGATGACAGTCATGAAGCACAACATTGCTTATTATAATGTCTTCATAGAAATAATGCTCAGACATTTAATTACAATTCTTTAAAAAAGTATTTTTTATTTCTTTCTTGAAATGTTAAATACAGGTAATCACATCAAATTAATTTTAATTATTTAGCAGAGAAATATAAAGAGACACCAATGTTACACCAGAGTGACATCAGTATGACACCAGTGCAACACCAATGTGACACCAGTGCAACACCAATGTGACACCAGTGCAACACCAACGTGACACCAGTGCAACACCAATGTGACACCAGTGCAACACCAACGTGACACCAGTGCAACACCAATGTGACACCAGTGCAACACCAATGTGACACCAGTGCAACACCAACGTGACACCAGTGCAACACCAATGTGAAAATTCTGTTGTCATTTAAAAACTGAACTTTACAACCTTGCTTATCCACTATACCTCCCTAGCGCTGGAATATTGCTTATGGATTTTGAGATTGATCAATCCTTTTGTTTTGATGCACCTCTGAGCTTGGTTTGCAATGACTTAGGCGCAATAGAAGTTATTATTATATGTACAGCCACGAAACTACTTCGAATTCGTACGCCTCTGTTTGTCAAGTGGGAAAAATGACGTGATCGCCAATTGTTGATACGTCAATCTGTAGCTACGCAGTGTGCAACTTCCTGTGAATGTCGCGCCAGTATAAGCATGCGCCAATTCTATGTTGCACATACACGACAAGCGTCCATCCTTGCGCGCCATGGGACGCCGGTTGCGAATTACCAAAACTGACATACGCGGATCCAGGGGGGCCTGTGGGCACGTGTCCCTACTCTTTTCGTCTCGCTATGCCTACGCTATAGTGGGGTGCCCCATACATCTTTGGAATGTGCCCCCGTTATGTGCCCCCTAGACATTGGAATGTGGCCCCGCTTAGGTTAGTCTCAAGGGGGTGCAATTGGAGGTTTTTGGGGAGCTTCCGAAATTGTGAATAAATGTTCAACAGCATCCCGCCATCGTATTCCGATGTCATGATCCGACAGCGCGACGGCAGAGTTGAAACTCTGGCCAAAAAAATCTTCAATAAACCCCCCCGCGCTAGCTCTTCCAATGTCAAGATCCAACAGTGCGGCGGCAGAGTGCGACATCGCGATAGTGCTATAACTCGACAGCGGAGTCATGCTGAAGCCTCGGCTTAGCCTATCCAACATGAATTTGGTTCAGTGGAGGTTTTATGGCGATCCTCAAGGGGGTATAATTGGAAGTTCCACTAGACTACTCTCTATGGATCCGTCCCTGACTGGGTCACGTGCCCCACGGTCCCGAGCTCCCGTAGCGCCGATAAAAAAACCAAGGACCATAGCTCCCGGGGCTCACTGAAGTGAGAAAAAAATCCTTGACTCCAAGTTCATGGGGCGCCCCAGTCAAGTGAGAATAAAATAATTCCAGGGTCCCGAGATCCAGGGTAATCAGGTTAGAACAACGTTTATTCCAGGGCCCAGAGCTCATTGTCTTTCGGTGGGGGCCTCACAATTCAAATTTGCCCCAGAGCCCCAATACATCTGAATCCGCCTCATAGTCTGTGGATATAATTTTCGCATTTTGCGCTAAGTTTTAAACTTGCATAATGTGTGAAACAAGTTTATAATGGTGTTCAAGAAAGTGACACCGATTCGGGATGTTGATTCACTGGAAATTTATATTTAAAAGAAGGACAATCTCCGAATGCAATTTGAAATGCAACGACACTACAAAACCAGGCGGACTTTATTGTAGACTATGTATTCACGAAGAACGACATCGATCATTTTCATACTTTGCTTAACCGCAACTTCGCTAACAGAAACGTAGATTATGCTAAGTAGCCGGGTGGTCAGGTGTGATCGTCTAGAAACTGTAATATCAATACATCCCTTTCAGAACGCACCGCATCGACGAAACTTATAACTGAAGGTGTTTCCATATACACTTTAAAGATATACTTTTTATTCTCATACCATTAAAATGGATTAGTTGATTCATATAGCCTACATGAAGGAATCTACGGGTGTCAGAACTTGATGAATACTGGGGGGGGGGGGGGCGCCTCCAATTGACAGGCCTGTTGCGTGGTTGGGGGAGGGGGGTAGTGTCGGATACTATTACGGTGGCGGAGGAGGGGTAGTGTAGGAAATTGTTTGTGGTACCCATTGGGTAGTTTTTGGAGAGTTAATTGTTGCGGTGCCGTGTCGTTTCGCAGTCTTGGCGATTTCCCAGATAGCATTTCCAACCCGGGCCAATATTGGCCCAATGTATGTTATTATATTGGGCCAATGTTGGCAGCCAACATTTGTTTAAGATCGGGCCAATGTTGGTCTAACAATGGCACTTCCGATGCTTGGCCTAGCACAGGCCTATCAACATTGGCACATGGTTGGCATTCCAAGCTATAGGCTGTCTTCTCTATCATAGGCCCAGGACGGAAATGTTATGGTATCTGGGCTGTGAATGTAGTGAACCTCCAACACCGGCGATATCACTTTGGGTTATCCAGCGTCTTTCTTCTTTGCAGTGCGGAGAAACTCAATCGCATCCAGAGCTAGGATTCACCACTACCACCCAGCATTGATATAATCACCGGACTGAAAGGATACACGTTGGAGCATCAACGGTGAATTTCCAAATTCTCCTTTACGACGCCACCCAGCTGCCCGATGAAAATTCTGACTGCTGATCCCGAACAACCGACTCGGAAGGTAGGACCGTGTCTTTGTAATTGTGTTGGCTTCCAAGCTTCTGTTTAGTTGATCACTGAACATTGATACGATTCTGACCATGTTCTAGTCGTCACAATATTTTCCTATTCGTTGTGGATACAATTAACAATTATTTGTATGTTTCGCCCTACGTATGGTTAGTTCCGTCTGTCAAGTGTTCTCCATAAGTATTGCGCCTAGACCTATGCGTCTGCGTAAATACGATTAGAAAGGCGTCCATTATTAAATACAGTCTATACATTACTTATAGGTATGTTGACTTTGTTTTAAAACGTGAATCCATACTTTTGGTGTCTGCTATGCAAATCGTCTAGGAGGAAATGTTTAAAATTCCGAGTACCCATACACATGCACACTCGTGTATACGTCATCTCAATTATAGTTGCATGCGCTTAGGAAGATATTGTGGGCAGGTTTTTTTTTTTTCAAGTATAATACGGGCACCTCTAAGAAATAAATAACACCTTTGTCCCCAGAACAATGACGCATCTCGTCGGCAAAATATATTGTACTAGCAATAACGCCTACAGATACTTAACTAAAAACACAACGTTAGCTAAAACGACATCAATTCGAAAGACACCATATGCCTACTTGTCTCACACGCACGCATACACGTAGGCACGCACACACACACACACACACACACACACACACACACACACACACACACACACACACACACACACACACACACACACACACACACACACACACACACACACACACACACACACACACACACACACACACACACACACACACACACACACACACACACACACACACACACACACACACACACACACACACACACACACACACACACACACACACACACACACACACACACACACACACACACACACACACACACACACACACACACACACAAACACACACACACACATACACACACACACACACACACACACACACACACACACACACACACACACACACACACACACACACACACACACACACACACACACACACACACACACACACACACACACACACACACACACACACACACACACAAACACACACACCAAACACATACATACACGCAAACCCGCATGCACCACGCACCACGCGCCACGCACCACGCACGCACGGGATGCCCTCGTTGCATAACGCGTCCTTATATGCGCGCTCACTAATGTATTTGTAATTGTATGTAAGAGCATAATAAAACGGAAAAAAACATGTTTGGAAAGGAGTAAATATGAAGTTGTAAACTTACAAATAATAATGTTCGTGGGCATATAATCCGTTCGTGTTTTACGCCGGTTGACATGTACGACCCACACAGAATCTGAAACACTACAAGTATAATATATTATGTAACCCTGGCGGAATTGTTTCGTGCAAGCGGTTGCATAGGCTATTGTTATGTCAGTCGTCAGACGGGGGTAGGGTGGCTTGAGCCACACCCAGTCGCAGTTTGCTAGGGATCATGGACGTGTCCACAAAGATATACGTACAGTTCTCTCGGCGCCGTATTACGAGTATCAATATACACGGCCTGGTGAGTTATGTTTTCATGTTTATATGTTATACATAATAGTGATACTATTAGAATAATGCATAACTTGTTGCCTTATTACCCGTCAGTTCGGGCATGCCAGCTATAGTATAACGAGTGTAGCACCGTTCTGTCGCATAATGTTAAATTGTGTTTACAAACGACTTACATATCTTTCAAGCATTTGAACTAATTATTGTGATGTATAGGTATGTCGTGTGCATACGTTTGACTTTAGATAATGTGATAGTTACTAGTCAAAAGAAGTACTTAGGTAAAACAAGTTTATCCGTCTCTTGTCTGTACAAGTACAAGTTTAGACAAGTATCTATAGGGTGACTTATTATTACATGTAGTTTACCACGTCTAATATTAGAACAGCCGACACAACTTAGTAATGTAGCGTTGGTTGCTTGACTACACTGTTGCGATGTTGTAGTCGCAACTAGCATGCTGTCTCTCTGTCTCCCTGCTCCTACATCTGTCTCTATAATTTATATCTTTTTTTCTCCCCGTCTACCCTTCTCCAACCCTCCCTCTCTACCCGAATCTCTCTCCCTCCTCCATCCTCTGTGTTTGTCTGTTAGAATGTCAGTCTATAAGTCGGTTAGGCAGTACGTCAGTACGCATGTCTGTATGTCTGCCGGCCGGCCTCCTTCTCTACCTGTATTTTTCTCTTACTGTTTGCCTCTATGTATTTTTGTTTGTTTGCCTGTCTTGTCTGTTTGTCAGCCCGCCTGCCTGCCTGCCTGCCTGTCTGTATGTATATCTGCTGCTTGTCTGCTGGTTGTATGTTTATCTGCTTACCTCTGCCTCAGTCTTTGCCCTTGACTGTGTCTCTACCTCTCTGAATTTCTTATCTCTCCTGTCTGTCTATCTACATGGATGTACATATGTCTGTCTGCTGCTTGTCTGCTGGCTGTATGTTGATGTGCCTATCTCTGCCTCAGTCTTTGTCCCTGTCTGTCTCTCTTTTCTCTCCAGTCTGCCCATCTACCTGGATGTATGTCTGTCTGTCTGTTTGTCTGTCCGCCACCCTGCAGGCTGTATGTTTATCTGCCAAATTCTGCCTATGTCTCTGTCTCTCGGTACCTCGTGTCTCTCTCCTGTCTGCCTACATGCCAGCCAGCCTGTCTGCACACCTGTATGTTTGCCTTTTTGATCTGCCTCTGCCTCTGCCTCTGCATCAGCCTCTGCCTCTGCCTCTGCCTCTGCCTCTGCCTCTGCCTCTGCCATCTGCCTCTGCCTCTGCCTTGCCTCTGCCTCTGCCTCTGGCCTCTGCCTCTGCTCTGCCTCTGCCTCTGCCTCTGCCTCTGCCTCTGCCTCTGCCTCTGCCTCTGCCTCTGCCTCTGCTCTGCCTCTGCCTCTGCCTCTCTGTTCTCTCTCTGTCTCTCTCTGTCTCTCTCTGTCTCTCTCTCTGTCTCTCTCTGTCTCTCTCTGTCTCTCTCTGTCTCTCTCTGTCTGTCTCTCTCGTCTCTCTCTGTCTCTCTCTGTCTCCCTCTGTCTCCCTCTGTCTCCCTCTGTCTCCCTCTCTCTCTCCCTGTCTCTCCCTGTCTCTCTCCCTGTCTCTCCCTGTCTATCCCTGTCTCTCCCTGTCTCTCCCTGTCTCTCCCTGTCTCTCCCTGTCTCTCCCTGTCTCTCTCTGTCTCTCTGTCTCTCTCTCTGTCTCTCTCTGTCTCTCTCTGTCTCTCTCTGTCTCTCTCTGTCTCTCTCTGTCTCTCTCTGTCTCTCTCTGTCTCTCTCTGTCTCTCTCTGTCTCTCTCTGTCTCTCTCTGTCTCTCTCTGTCTCTCTCTGTCTCTCTCTCTCTCTCTCTCTCATGGGGTTTTCAAAATGTAGAGTAGATTGAGAGATACCATAGAAAGTTCTTGAAAAGTCTACTAAAACTTAACAGGAACATCGCAAATCGTATGGTATATAGAGATGATGGCCGACAAAGTGCGACAACATTTATAGAAAAGAGAATGATAAACATTTGGGTACACTTAATTGAAGGCAAACAAAGCAAGATATATAGTATTATGTTTAGGCTGATAAAAAACTACACGACAGAGGTACTACTAAATCAAAATGGATTGATAAAACAGGAGTGTAATTGATGGATGTTTACTATGTAACATGTGGCATGATCATGGAAATGTAAATACAAATGTATTGAAACATACCCTATAACGTAAAAAGAAAGACATAAACAGACAAACATGGCACAGAATTCATGTAAATAGGCTGTTTTCAAATTGCAGAATATTTAAAATGAAGTAGGGCTCGAGAAGTATGTAATCTACTTGAGCCCATCTGACAGAATCAAATTATGTAAATTTCGCTGTGAAAATAAAAAACTACCTATTTCTGTTGATCAGTATCTCCATGAAAAATGCTCAGAGACTCTGGAATTTATGTAACAATGGACACCAAGGTGATGAATATCATGAGTGTACTTATATGTCCATCACTTGGTAGAAGAAATATCAAAAATACATAAAGAAATACTTTAGAATCAGACCTAATACTTTGAAAAATGAACCAGATGTTTACCGTACATAATGTGAAACAGTTGACAGATCTTTTCCAGATTTATTAATGTGTTCATAACAAAGTTTGTGTATCTAACAAATTCAATGTCAATACTGTGAATAGCTGAGAATAAAAAAATACATTGTAGCACCATAGTTAATTTACTAGTGATGTAATTACATGTAAATGAGTTCAAATTGTACAATACATGTATAGTACGAGGTTTATTTTATCTTATATTATTTTACATTATTTGGTTTGAACTACTGATTATACAATTATCGAAAAACACTTAATACAGTTAGGGTCACTGAATGTGTTTATGCTTCGTGTGTCTGTTTATGTTTTACGTACTGTAAATATGATTCATATAATAGAAGTCTAGATGTTCTTAATAATACAATATGTTCTATCAAAATGTTCTTTATCAAGAAAAAATTCTCTCATACTCCGCAAGGAGTCGTTGGGAAATAAAACTCATTGTCATTGTTACTCTCCATCCGCGTATCTTCCCCTCCAGTCCCCTTTCTCACCCTCTCTCTCTCTCTCTCTCTCTCCTCTCTCTCTCTCTGCTCCTCTCTTCTCTCTCTCTCTCTTCTCTCTCTCTCTCTCTCTCTCTCTGTCTCTCTCTCTTCTCTCTCTCTCTCTCTCTCTCTCTCTCTCTCTCTCTCTCTCTCTCTCATCTCTCTCTTCTCTCTCTCTCTCTCTCTCTCTCGTCTCCTCTCTCTCTCCTCTCTCCCTTCTCCCTCTCCCTCTCCCTCTCCATCTCCCCCCTCTCTCTCTCAGTCTACCGCTCGTTCCTACCCCCCCTCTCTGCTCTCTCTGTCGCATTTCCTGGTAATCGGGTACGGTCATGGATCTTTCCATATTTTACACGAATGGCGAGGCTGTATTTCTATATACATGCCAACTGTTGCTTTGCACAAACAATGATCATGGTTGATTACCACAGAGACAATGCATTGATTCAACTACCGGTGAACATTCTGGGCATCGCGTTCAAGCCAAACCATGGTAGCTTCTTAATCACATGTGTGACTGAGATGCATAAAACGACCAATAGGAATACAGTTGATGAAATGTAGGTGACACGACAGGTTTCAGTACAACACCGACTTAACTGGTGGATGGTTGACTGGCCTGGGCGCTGTTCACATTTTATGTATGAAACAAACAATATTCGCTTGACGCTCGATATGGTGCTTCGTGTAACATGTGATTTCAACTGTGCAACAGACCATTGGACATGAAAACAGCGTGAAGGGGTAGCCATTGCAAGATGGTTGCAGCAGCGCCAACCGATAAAGGTAGGCAATGTGGATATTTAGAAGTGCAAGTAGTTGTAGTCTGTTCTATATATTGCCTTTGGGTACAACAAGAACATTCGTTATTGTTGATTTGTCTATTCATGGCGGCAGGCATGCGCGCGCAAGAAAAGAACATGGTTATTGTCTTTAAACGTTAATTTTGGATCGTATCGTAATGTAGACACATGTCCATACGCACTGGAGTGATGTGTTCTTAGGCCACCTTGCCAATCACAGTGCAAATACACACACACGCTTGTGCTTGGCAAATTATAGTTAGATTAGTTGGCTGTGATCAAAGTACTAGAAACAAATGTATCGTCACTTAAAGCTCACAATATCAATGCACTAGTTGACACATTTATAATGCAACGCACCACGGCGGAGTAAACATAGGTTCTGACATCATCTCTCCTCGTTTCAATTCACCATTAATACCGCACTGTGTATTGTACTTGAACCGTTGTTGGTATAATACATAGACAATAAATATGATTTGACTTTTGGAAGTTTTCCACTGTGTGCGGCCATATTGGATTCGCCCCCTAACGTCGTCAACCCAAACTGTCCATGAACTTACATACATCAGAATGCATATAATAGATTACTAATATTATTTATGCCGCATATACATACGTTTACTGCATCATATCATATAACATAACATATGAGCAAAGTTTTAATACCATTGTAACGAATAAATAACAGTAAATGTAGATATACAAGATTAATTAAAGTTGAAGTTCACACCACATATTTCGCTGACTGTGTTTGGCCGGTTATAAAAGCAGGTACATTTTCTATGTTAATTGCAGCTTGACGTGCTCAATATATAGGGTTATATCACGTGGCATGGATGACCACACCGGTTATGGGAACGCCGGGAAGGCTCGGGGGCCGATATATACCCTCCCCTGCAGGGCACTACCACACGTTGTGGGTCAACTGTGAGAGATCAAAATTGTGACACTACCCTCCAGGGTAGGGTTGTAAGGAGCTCCCGAATGATGTCCCGAGCCCATCATTGGTGCAGTTAGCTCTGTATCATAGGCAGTAACGGCTCAAGTGTCTCCCACTTCCTGATTCTCTCTTTTTGTCTTGCAAAAATGAAATTCAATGTTGAAGGGTCATTTTTAAGACCTGAAAGTAAAGTGAATAACATTTTAGAGGTTCTCACATATCCTAGCATGACTAGGCATTACTGCCTCTGCTTCTTATATGTCAGCTCTCGCTTTTGACATCTGCTCGGACTGTGCCCATGCGTCTGAGTCTGGCCCAATCCAAGAGAGGAGTGGGGCAGTGTATTCAGTTTTCATAGGGTGGTTTTGCCATAACTTAACAACTATTTTTGCTTCAAACGACTGAACCGGTGAAGCGTCGTTATCCCTCTATGTAACAAATCTGGATGAGACTGCTGTACCCTATTTCCCTGTTAGTATATTATACGTTTCAATCATGTCTCCTCTGAGGCGACGTTATGATAGAGTTAGACATTTCAGTCTCTGTAAACGTTCTTTGTATTCAAGGTCTTTGAAACTAGGAATTAATTTGCTTGCTCTGTACTGAACATTATAAAGAATTGTAATATATTTCAATAAGAAAGGACTCCATATCTGATCAGCGTATTCACACACACACACACACACACACACACACACACACACACACACACACACACACACACACACACACACACACACACACACACACACACACACACACACACACACACACACACACACACACACACACACACACACACACACACACACACACACACACACACACACACACACACACACACACACACACACACACACACAAACACACACACACACACATACACACACACACACATTTTGTCATTTCAGAAGCTATAGTTGAGTAGTGGTGGGATTATGAGAGCTACCCATCGGCCAGTTTGAAATGGCCAGAGGTAAGACTGTTTGATATAGGAAATTGTGTCACAGAGAAGAAGACAGAGAGTTGACAGGCATTGATACAGTGTTCGCGGGCTGTCACACAGGGTCACACTGAATGTGGTGATGACGAACAAGGTTGAGCGCTGTTTTGTGGACTTAACCGTCTAAAAGTGCATCAATAGTAACAACATAGTTGTGACTGAATGCTGTTAGAGTATTGTGTTGTAAATGCAGACATACTATGTCATTTTATTGTTTAAGAACTGTTGAACTGTGTTGTTTATGACAATAGTGTTTCAGTGTTGTGTGTGGCAGGTTCGATCTCTGCTGGTGTTTAATATCCAAACACTACTGGTTGTGCACACACACTTATTCCACTAAATAACTTCAGCCATTTACAATAACTCCACCTAAACTAAGTTAATTCCACTTAAACAAGTATTGGAAATAGCACAGCAAATTAGCATTAGGAGGAAAGGAGCAAACTTGCATGCTTTCTACAGAAAGACGTCAGTAGGCGACCACATGCTAATGTTCGACAACTACAACTGTTCTCTAGTATGAGAGGCTATACTGTAGATACATACATCTTCTGGGGTGTTTGCCAAGGATGGATGCAGTACTTAGATGTGCACTGCTGTAATTTTTTAAGTTTTAAATGTAGTTGTTTGCAAAACTTTGGATAATACCGAACTGTTTTACCAGGTACTTTTGTTGGTTGTGCAATTTGAACTGACATGTTTCATACAGTATGGACATTAATCACTACTGTATTTGTCTGCATTTTGAAAGAAATTAATCATGTATATTGCAAGGTATATTATGTCCTGATGTTATTGTTTCTAGACTATCAGGGTTTCACTTTATCAAATGATAACTTGTTATAACAAGATGAAATTTGTGTAAAAACATTATTTACACATATATGATCATTTACACACATGTTGAATAATATTAGGCATTGGTAATCGGTATGACAATAATATCTTCACACAAACATGTGTATTAAAACAGGCAATTCACTTTTACTTTACCTCATGATCAGAGGTAATGAGCGACTAACTAGTCTTTTTGTGTTCATTTCTCTAGATTTAAGTACGAATCGAATTGTTCTTTGCTTAATTAACTGAATGCCAGTTCTTGATGTGTTTACCATAAAGGTGCATTATATTCAACAATATGTTGCCAGTTGAGTTTTCAAATATAAGTTTCAAGAGACAGTGTTACTGAATATCAAATGTTTCTAACAAGTTCAAGTTAGGGAATAACAAAATAATGTTCTTCTTGAGGAAACATTGTTTCTTTATATAAAAATAAATAATACACAAGTTACTATTGATAGTATACATACTTGAATCGTGTGAACTTTGCATATTACCCCTAACACAAACAAAAACCCAACATTACCCAGCTAAATGTAGATCTACACACCATAAACTGTGTTCATTTGGAATGTTTTATCCAGGTAAGATATCCACAGCTAGACAAGCATGTCGATAAATCATTAAATCATTTACTACGAAAACCTACCGTTTCTTTACCGCGTGCTTTTGAGATTTTCATTGTAACATTCTGACATTTAAAATATAAGGCAACAATGCTGTATTCTGAACATATGTATCTGTAAACCACACATGGTTCATCTAACTCTACAAAACTAAAAATGGGCCAAGATGCCCTGAAGTCCTTTGGACTATATTGTGAGTTTGTAATTATTAATCAAATGGTTTTTGGTGAATCATAGTTACAGATCATTAAGGGTTACGATGGAAGTAAAATGTTTACATGTTTAGTAGAGACTGTATACATGCCAGTGAAGATACACCTGGAAGTGAAATATTCTAGCATGAGATTGTTGATTATGTGTTATTATATGAAAATTGAGACTTTTATTATAACAAATTGTTTGGTAAGTATTCTAACACTATGTCAACTCTTCTAATGGTTGACATTTGGTTGTTTCATGTGTCCAAATACCAGTGATCACAATGTCAACACATACATCGACGTGACACAGAAGCCACGTGTAGGATGACAACAACCAAGATAAGTCTTACAAAGCTGGGTTTCCTGTCTATATTGATACAAAATGAACTGATTTACATAGCACCATGGCATGTAAATAGAAAAGAAAGTAGAATGCATTATTTTTGATTTGATGTCAATAAACATGTCCAGAATATTAATTTTCTATGTTTGTCACCTTTTTACCATTTTTAAGATAATTAAATGAACATCAAAATAAACACAACTTGCAATTATAGAAAATAAATAGTTTTGAAGATACAGCTTAAAACCTACAGGCACCCAGAAATGGTTAAATCTGTGGCAGCAGCATGGGGAACAGGGATACATGATAATTTACCTGGCCTGGTGCACACAAGCAAGTCAGTATCATAAACTTGCCTGCCCAAGTTATGCCAGTGCAGAAGGGATTCCCATTACACATTAATCACAGTCCACATGGAGGCATTCTGTTTGACACTTGGACAATGGCCGGCAGTGGGCTTAGGCTAGTGCAATAGAGGCTTACAGCTGCCCAGGTTCTGCCAGTGCAGTAGAGAAATAGGGAAAATGTGATAATTTAGAATTTGAAATTTACCAGTGGGGTGTTAGAATGATTAAATCAATTACAGATGTCATGTGTATAGTGGCACTACCACATGAAATATCTATGCAAAATCAGAGAAAAAGTTACTGAAGAGTTTTTGAAAAAAAACAGGCAAAATTTGAAATATTTTCAGTTTGGGGGATCCTGGGGGGTTAGAATGATACAATGAAATACAGATTTCTTGTGCATAGTGGCAGTACCCAAGGATGTCTATGCAAAATTAGAGAAAAAGTTGCTGAACGGTTTCCGAGATATGGCAGCTAACGGCACATGGCGGACAGCCGAGTGATAGCGTAAGTCCATTGAACCTTCGGCCCAAAGGAATAAAAGCACAAAGGGAATTAATCACTCTTGCAGTGGTAACTTGAAAGGAATGACATTCCCCTGTTAGCAGTTTAAGATCAAGATACTATAATGGCGCCAACAGTTGACACTGGCTTGTTAGGTGCACAAGGAAAACAAAACATGACTACCAGGTATTTCAATTTGTAGAAAACACTTTATTCACTCAAATCTAGCTCATCTCCGTAATCTCTGTGATGTTAAAGAAATTTGACGACGGATGCAATTTCACATTAATGGAGACATACAATGAGATCATTTAACGAAAATAAATATGCTTACCAGCATGCTTATAATTTTAACAACACTCACTGGTACTTACATACACAAAGCACACCTTTCAAAAACAGGTCGAGAGGTTGACTGGAAATAACATTAAATAAAATGTTAGTTCGGTGATTTTCTGAATACTTCCTCCAACGGTACAGCACTACATGCGTCTAAACTTCAATCAGTTATAACGTTTTCTTTCGTCAAAATAAAACAGCTTTTTTTTATAAATTTATACACACATTCTGCAGAGTAGCTTAGAAACCATTCCACCATGTTGCAATTCTAGACTGGATATTATTGGACTAACATGTTGACATTGTGACCGACTCTGATGATACAATATGAAGAATTAATATGCTAACTTGGAGGCAGGATAAGTGCTTTTTCTCTCAGGTGCCACGGTCCACTCCCGATACCTATGTTCATGTGTGTCCATGGACCATTTTACTGATACCAACTAATTAACAAATTCACTTTCTTTTAATACAAACACTTTACTCTGACAATTTGGTGAAGTTGGGACTACCATTTTTGACTTATAAAAGTTAATTAAAATACAACATTTCATGAGAAATGTGACCACTGAAGCAAATGACAAACACGTTTTGATGTGTTTGGCAAAGGGCACTGGCACACACTCGGTGGCCTCTGACTCGCAAGGGTAACATCACCACTGAAAGGGCTGCTTCATTTTGTGAGTGAAGACATCTCACTAAATATGACGTCTGTGACAACAGCAGAGATCTTACATTACCAATTGCTGCAGCACCCTTTATGTCTCACCTGAAGATGACACATGAATACAATACCTTATCAATCGTTCACAATTCTCATTTACAAATTTTTTCCTAGAAATCAGCCAACCATTCAGACATAGGAGAAGAGAACATGTCAAATAAAAAACATAAAATAATATACGTTGACATGATTGAACAAAACAAACAGTTTCAGTGACACAGATCTGTGAGTGAGAATGTAACATATTCAGTTGTCTACAACATAAAAAACAATTTATTAACCAACCACTTCGATTGACAATCTTCTCTGTTATGCAAATTTCAATGTACATATGTTTATTTTTAATATAGAAAACCTTCATCAGGCAAACAAATAAAAAAAAACTACCTTGTCCTCTTGGGACAGGTAACCTACCCACACATTTAATCAGCATTATATGGGATAATTAACTACAACACTTTTAATTCTACCTTTTACATCCATCAGTGGGGAAAGCAAAAACAAACTTCACCATTAGACATAATTCAATACATCAATATTGGCAGGAAAACAATAGGACAGAGTACTGAGAGGAGGTGTCTTTATAAACCATGAGCATATCTGTTATATATCCACAGGGACTGACGCATACAATAGACACTGGTCATACGGGGGATAAAGTAATTTCTTGTCTGATGGAGCTGTCCGTTTGGAAATGTTCAGTCATGTGTCACAATCCTGTAAAGTACAACACAAGTCTAACCCACAGTAATGAGACTGAAATTAATACCACCATCAGATAGACACAGCACGACTGAACGGAAGTCCATCGTCAGACAGTTTCAGTCTGACTATCACTGACACACACCAACACATTCACAAGTTAGAAAACTGTTCATTTCAAAAGTAAATAAATTACAATAATCTTGATTTCGTGTAAGTGATGCCTGATGATGTCATGATTTGAAACCATTTCTTGTCTGTTGAAGTATGTCTGTAGCTGTAGCATGAAGACTGTCTTGACATTGCGCTAACTAACCTATGTGTTTGGCTGTGGTGTTGGAGTCTGAAGTATGTCTGTAGCTGTAGGATGAAGACTGTCTTGACACTGAGCTAACTACTCTGTGTGTCTGTCTGTGGTGCTGGTGTCTGAAGTATGTCTGTAGCTGTAGCATGAAGACTGTCTTGGCACTGAGATAACTACCCTGTGTGTTTGGCTGTGGTGCTGGCGTCTGAAGTATGTCTGTAGCTATAGCATCAAGACTGTCTTGAAACTGAGTTAACTACCCTGTGTATTTGGGTGTGGTGCTGGTGTCTGAAGTACATTTGTAGCTGTAGCATGAAGACTGTCTTGACACTGAGCTAACTACCCTGTGTGTCTGGCTGTGGTGCTGGTGTCTGAAATATGTCTGTAGCTGTAGCATGAAGACTGACTTGACACTGAGCTAGCTACCCTGTGTTTCTGGCTGTGGTGCTGGAGTCTGAAATATGTCTGTAGCTGTAGCATGAAGACTGTCTTGACACTGAGCTAACTACCCTGTGTGTCTGGTTGTGGTGCTGGAGTCTGAAATATGTCTGTAGCTGTAGTATGAAAACTGACTTGACACTGAGCTAACTACCCTGTGTGTCTGGCTGTGGTGCTGGAGTCTGAAATATGTCTGTAGCTGTAGCATGAAGACTGTCTTGACACTGAGCTAACTACCCTGTGTGTCTGGCTGTGGTGCTGGTGTCTGAAGTACATATGTAGCTGTAGCATGAAGACTGACTTGACACTGAGCTAACTACCCTGTGTGTTTGGCTGTGGTGCTGGTGTCTGAAGTACATATGTAGCTGTAGCATGAAGACTGACTTGACACTGAGCTAACTACCCTGTGTGTTTGGCTGTGGTGCTGGTGTCTGAAGTACATATGTAGCTGTAGCATGAAGACTGACTTGACACTGAGCTAACTACCCTGTGTGTTTGGCTGTGGTGCTGGTGTCTGAAGTATGTCTGTAGCTGTAGCATGAAGACTGTCTTGACACTGAGTTAACTACACTGTGTGTCTCGCTGTGGTGCTGCAGTCTGAAAACAGAAAACAGTGATTATAATTATGTATTCTTTTGTAAATATTAGTTGTGTATAATTATTAAATTAGGATTATGTAAGCTGCTATGTGAGACGGCGTTCCCCAAAAATCAACCACACAACGTGTCTGGTACGTATTCATGTAGGGCCATATGTATATATAAATTTAGCTAATATATGTATGTATGTTATTCTATCTAACTTGAGTAAGAGAGGGGGGAGAGAGGGGGGAGCGAGGGGGCGAGAGAGGGGGAGAGAGGGGGAGGGAGAGAGAGAGAGAGGGAGAATGAGTGACGGAAGGAGGCAGGAAGTCAGAGATGGAGGGAGGGAGGGGGAGAAAGAGTGAGGGAGGGATGGAGGGAGGGAAAGAGAGGGAGGAAGAGAGGGAGGAAGGGAGGGAGAGAGAGCGAACGAGAGAGAGAGAGCGAAAGAGAGAGGGGGTGATGACAGAATCAGCTGATAGAGAATACGCCACAGAGGAGGGAGACTTCAACACAAGCTCAAGGACAAGGAGAAATCCTCACCGCAGTGCCGGTCATGGCGACAGTACAAGTTGTCGTGGGGGCGGTACCAGTCGTCGTAGCGACAGTACCAGTTGTCGTGGCAACAGTACTGAGGTGAAAGTTGTCGTAGACACTCTTTAGGTCGTCTATCTTGTACGGACTGAGAACAACGAAGCCGTTGAGGATGTTACTGGCACGTCTCGCACACTCAAGACACTCGACCACGTGCTTCTGTCTTGCTCAATCACAAACAGGATGTTGAACACCTCCACCTGGTGGTAGCAATGCCAAGCTCACGTCACATGACATCAAATTCAGAAATCTGATTGGCTATTTCATGTAAAGTCCTGACAGTTATGAAAAAAAATATAAATACATATTGTAAATACACTACAACAAAAGAAATCATTTCAGAAAGGATATTATTTTAATTACTTTTTCAAAAGAAGTGATTTCTATGATCATAACATTTTTGAGGATATAAAGGGAGATTGTCTGTTTGTTGTTATTATAAAATCATAATATGCAGTATAGACTATATCGATTGTAACATACTGGCCACCCAAAGGTATTCTAATTCTTTTTGTCACAAAGATGGTCGCATAAGTTTGCAAATATGGTCGCAACGTTCACAAAGATGATCGCATCAGTTCACAAAGATGGTCACATCAATTCACAACGATGGTCGCACCAGTTCACAAAGATGGTCACACAAGTTCACAAAGATGGTTGCACAAGTTCACAATGATAGTCGCACAAGTTCACAAAGATAGTCGCATAAGTTCACAAATATAGTAACATAAGTTCACAAAGATGGTCGCACCAGTTCACAAAGATGGTCACACAAGTTCACAAAGATGGTTACACAAGTTCACAAAGATGGTCGCATAAGTTCACAAATATAGTAACATATGTTCACACAGAAGGTTGCATCAGTTTGCAAAGATGATCGTATAAGTTCACAAAGATGGTCGCATAAGTTCACAAAATGGCCGTATATGTTCACAAAGATTTCGGATCACTCATTGGTATATAAAATTTACATGCAGTAGTGCGCCGCCTCATTCTCTGTGTGTCCGTAGAACTTCACCTCCTTGCCTAGAGAGTGGGCGTAGTCGATGATGACGGTACTATGTCGGAGAGAGTGACACAGACATGTCTTGATGAGGTTGTAGAGTCTCGTGTCGGTGACGTGGACGTTGCGTGCGAGGTTCCACGACTGTTGCACCATGGGAACTAGCGACTTGCACAGCTGTAGCTTGTTGTATTCGTAGCGCTCGGCTGACAGCATGTACTGCTTGAAGGTCAACGGTCCCACGTTCCACGCGATGTTGTTGCACCAGCCCTGTCGACACACACACAAACCGATACTGTCATGTTACGTGTCAATGGAAGGCAGAAAGATTCGTCTCTCTTCATGTTTGACGTTCCACGGCAAAGTGGGTATTAAATTGCAACATTTTTATAGATATTATTGGCATAATGAGTCGTCTTTCTACACAGTGTGTCACCAGACATGACAAAGTGTGTATTAAGTTGAACAATTGTAAAATATAGTATTACACCTTTTTCTGGATACAACAGATTATAAGCATTAAAATCACACCTCATTTGTTGAAATATCAGTATTTTTTATTCATTGGTAAAACTAAGCAAAGATTATTAAAAAAAATTAATTGGGATATGTGGAAAAACCAATGCTCATACCATCATTTAGTATTGCATTACTTTAGCATTATTTGTCAAGGAAAATATCCCGGACGTTGAAAGAAGAATTATAAGGGAGACGTTAATGTGATTTAGACAGCTATTTTTGACTCTCATGAGTGGCGTAATAACCAGTTTGCTGCGGCATGTTAATCATTAACATATTTAAACTTGGATAACCTAGCACTGAAAAAAAATCGATGCATAATATTTGACCTGACATGACAAAGAGGGTATTAAATTGCAAAATTATTAAATAGTGTTTTGTAGGGGAATGACTGACAACATAATCTGTACACCGTAGAAACGAAAGTAACTCTAAATAACTACCTGTGTGTTTTCTCGAAGTACACAGCCAATTGCTAAATAAGAGGCCTGGAAGCTAGGCAACCTAGAAACAGGGGAGTGGACGTTGTTGGCACCTCGGTGGGCATGCACTTACAAAGCTCCAAAGTTAGAGAAACAATATAATTATTACATAAGCCGGCTGTGGTCACTTACAATGGCTTGAACCCAGTGGACGGTGCCGCCGTTGACCCACACAAGGTCACTGGGCTTCTGGATGAACCGGTAGACGGGAACGTCATTCTCAAACAGGTCCTCCAGATTAGGCCACCAGGACCCGGTCAAATAGATGATACCATTCCTACAAACATAAGAACCCGGTCAAATAGTTGATGCCATTGCTACAAACACAACCAGGACCTGGTCAAATTGTTGATACCATTCTCACAAACACAACCAAGACACGGTCAAATAGTTTATGGCATTCCTACAAACACACACAGGACCCGGTCAAATAGTTCATGCCGTTCCTACAAACATAATCAGGACTCGGTCAAATAGTTGATGACATTCCTACAAACATGAGGACCAGGTCAAATAGTTGATGCCATTGCTACAAACACAAACAGGACCCGGTCAAATAGTTGATGCCATTCTCACAAACACAACCAAGACACGGTCAAATAGTTGATGGCATTCCTACAAACACAACCAGGACCCGGTCAAATAGTTGATACCATTCTCACAAACACAACCAAGACACGGTAAAATAGTTGATGGCATTCCTACAAACACACACAGTACCCGGTCGAATAGTTCATGCCATTCCCACAAACACACACAGGACCCGGTCAAATAGTTCATGCTGTTCCAACAAACACAACCAGAACCTGGTCAAATAAGTGATGACATTCCTATAAACATGAGGACCAGGTCAAATAGTTGATGCCATTGCTACAAACACAACCAGGACCCGGTCAAATAGTTGATACTATTCTCACAAACACAACCAAGACACGGTCAAATAGATGATGGCATTCCTACAAACACACAAAGTACGCGGTCAAGTAGTTCATGCCATTCCTACAAACACAACCAGGACCCGGTCAAATAGTTGATGCCATTCCTACAAACACACACAGGACCCGGTCAAATAGTTCATGCCGTTCCAAATAATACAACCAGGACCCGGTCAAATAGTTGATGACATTCCTACAAACATGAGGACCAGGTCAAATAGTTTATGCCATTGCTACAAACACGAGGACCTGGTCAAATAATTGGTGCCATTCCCACAAACACATCCAGAACCCAGTCAAATGGTTGATGTAATTCCTACAAAATCAATCAGGACCCGGTCAAATAGTCAATGTCATTCCTACTAACACAACCAGGACCCTGTAAAATAGTTGATACCATTCCTACAAACACAGCCAGGACCCGGTCAAATAGTTGATGTCATTCCTACAAATACAAGCAGGACCCGGTCAAATAGTTGACGTCATTCCTACTAACACAAACAAAATGAAAGATTACTTTGAGTAAACCACATAGATATTAAAAGTCCTATAAAACTATAAACAATGATTTACATACCGGTAGCTTTGATAATATCCTTCGCAAGTTAAACTTAGAGATTTCTGTAACTGAATACAAACCTTAATTAAATGGTCCTGCTGATTCCCTGCAGTATGTTTTCAAATATAAGAAATTTATCATATTGTATGTGAACAGTTTTGTATATTCAACCCCAATTATTTGTTCACACTATTCGTGTATGAGGCCCCAAACCCCCACTTACTGTTCACACAGTTGGTGTATGACGCCCCAGTAGCTCTCTATCACCCCGAACCATTCACAATCTCCTGGCCCAATGTTGATGTTCACTGCGGTAAGAAATATCACAAGTCTAAACTACGTCGATACAAGAAGGACCTCCGAACCTTGGTCCTAAATAAAACTGCTCTCCGTAAGAAGAAACGTATTCTACAGAAAGGTGGTTTCTTTACGGCCCTATTAGCACCCTTAGCTACGTTTCTTCTGGCCCCATTGTTGACGAAGTTGTTGCAGTCGTAACTACTCGACCTGTCCGCCAACAGATCCACATCACCACCTTCACCGATCCAGTGCCCAGATTGCAAACGGCATTATTTATTTTCACACGTCGGAACAATTGGAAAAGACACAGTGCCCACAGTCTCTGTGGACGATCGAAAAGCATCGCGTCACTGAATAATTCACTTGACCCGGCGCCCACTACGAAACGTGCGCCTCTGGCACCAGCGACAAACTCGATATTGCTGTCTCCATCTCAGCTCACCACGGAGCATACAAAGACAATTTTGGAAAACATTCAACCGCAACGGCCTTCGACAAATCCTATCAAAGTGTCTTGCGACGATTCGATGATGAAATGTCAAACACATTAGAACGAAACGATATACATGAGAGCGAAAAGGTTCTATTGTATAAATAGGTGTTGAGTCGGTACAACGATCTTTCCAACAAACGTATGCAGGTACCACTGCGTGTGGCCATCGAACAAATTCCCAATGAAGATGAAAACAAAGTGCAACCTGCTAACGAAAATGAAATCTTCGAAAATGAAAGCATCGAAAACGAAATCATCGACAGCTTTCCAAAATTTATGAAGCAGAAAGCACGGCGATTCCTAAATAAAATGTAAGGTTCCGTAATGAACGATCGTGGCGAGAGGTGTACAGAAACAAGGCGGTTCCCGGAAGAAATATCGTAAACCTTGTGAATGACGTGTTGAGAAAGCGGAAGTCGTTTGAACCAGTGGGATGGAAAACTTTCTCTCGTGGTCTGAAGGACGTGGACCCGCCTATGGATTTAGTGTTGAACCCGGAACGGTGGATTTACATGCAAACAGCATCAGTGGGCGACGGCAATATTGATGACGACATTTCAAAGCAACCTACCAATTCCATAAGTCGCGGTCATGGTCGTCGTAGACTTCCTGGTTCGTTGCACCGCGCAGCTCACTTGGCGCCAACGTTACAAAACATGCGTTGATAATTTAACTAATAGTCTTACACTTCACAGCAAAGAGATACTATTCGTATTGTCAATATTAAGGTAATCGATTGTCATAAAACAGGTTCGTGTATGACATGCAAGACACATGAACACTATACTATGCAAGAGACATCATGTCGGGATTATCCTCTCAATTATATTTCAGAAATGCATGAATTGACAAAAATATAAAATGGTGTTGACACTGGACAAATGTGTTAAGGCACTCCTCACTGTTCCCCATTACAGTGATACAAAGTTTGTTGTCACCTTGTCACTGTGGGTGGCGTTCAATTCGGATAAGCATAGAATATTTTTCAATTACAGCAAGATACACATACAAATTCAGCAAATTCATCAAGATACACAGGTAAGTTAAGCAAATTCATCAAGATACAAAGGTAATTTCACTTAGATACACATGTAAATTCAGCAAATTCAGCAAGATACACATGTAAGTTCAAAAAATTCAGCAAGATACACAGGGAAATTGAGCAAATTGAGGAAGATACACAGGTAAATTCAAGAAATTCACCTAGATACACAAGTAAAATTCAACAAGATTTACAGGTAAAATTGAGTAGGGTATCCCGACTCGTTTAAAAGCTGGATGAATGAATCGTCGCTCGTTGCGTATAAAGACTAGTCCACACCGGTCGAGCTGTCATTCGTGTCATGGACCATGTGACGGACGTTCTCTTCAAAAACACTGACGATACCGTAAGTACAAACAGACATTGGGTGTTGTTTGGAAATTCGGAAATCTTCTTCTTCTGCCTAATCGTGATACTGTACACCGTTATATTGGTCAGTATCTACAATCTGACTAAATTAGACGGAAACTGTAATCTGTGGACGGCTTTGTTGAACAGTTACCTGGGATACCTATTAACTAATCCGTCAATGAAACGCGGTGACCATGTCGTGTGATTTTTACCTGACTGCCCAGTAACGCGTCAATGAAGTTACATCCCGACAACACTTTGACCCACTATGTCACGGCTTTGCCGCAACGCATTAGTTTAGTCGGTCAGTGGGAGTGCGGGTTGGTCGATATTAATATACGCACTGTTGGTACAACTTGAGAGAAGAGGATGTTTCTTTTGCCGATGGTACGACGTAAGTGGTGAATATCGAGGAAGGCCACTACGATAGTCCCCTAGCGCTCATTCGTGCAATCAACAGAACCATAAAGTCACCGATAAAAGAAAAGCAAATAAAACTGAGCTACAGTGACATCACACAAAACGTGACTATACACATGATAGAAAACATCTAATTATCCGTGTATTCGTTAAACCTACAACGTTTGTTAGGTTTAAGAATTATGTTTACACCATTTCGGAAGAAGAAGGACCACATTATTATAACTTTAAAAAATCCGAATCTCTGGTAGACATGGATCAGGGTTTTATTCGCTGTACGTCTACACCAACGTTGTGGAACCACGTGTGGTTGGAAACAGCGTCGTCCCTCTTTTGAGGGTAGTACCGATAGAAGATAAACACGGAGACTTGGTGACACAAAGTGTCGACAATTACAATACGATCACGTCTTACACAAAAGCATTTACGACCATCGAGATCGATATAAGAGACACGGGACGTCGCGAACCATTCGAGCGCGGTAGAATAATCATTCATACGAAGACTATGCGTCCGACATGTCGGTGACGGTTTGCCCGTGTTTGTTGGGGCACGAGTGAAACGAGGTCACGGTCTAGTTAGTTTATTTGGTGGCCTCATTCGAAGTGCAATGCCGCTCATAAAAAGAGGCGCAATCGCTTTGGGAAAAGGAGCGTTAAAGACAGGGTACGGTGTGGCCGGCGACATGTTTTTTTTAGACAGAGCATTAAATAATCTGCAAATTGGCATGTGAAAGAAACCTTAAAGGATATGATCAGTAGTGTGATAGGAAGCAGTGAACCTCCGGGCATACGCAACGCTCCTCGCACTATAAAACGCAAGCCGACGAGAACCTAAGCCGTGTCGCCAAGAGACGCAGACGACAGAAGACGCATCGAGACGATATATTCGGCTAGACGTGGCTTTTGTGCAGAAGTTGTCGTGCGAGGGAGTGAAAAGCGAATTGGACCTGTTTAATTTACCGACGACACAAACGAGCATCGAACACGCACAATGGGTCGAGCATCGACTTGTCACCTCGATAGGTACGGTTGGTCCTATCGAATTCTTATTACCCGGATCGGGAGACGATTACCTGGACGTGGCCAAAACTTACCTATTGGCGCGAGCACGTATAGTCAAAGGAAACAGGGACGACATCGATCAAGCTGAACCTGTTGGGCCAGTAATCAATGGGATGCATTCTCTGTTTAGTGAAGTCGACGTGTCTTTGAACGGTACCATTGTCACACCTTCCACGTATACCTATCCTCATCGTGCATAAATAGAAACGTTACTGAGTCATGGAGTAGAAAAAAAGAGTCAACTGACTAGTACCTTGTGGTACAAACACACGGCTGGACACATGGATGCCACCGACGATGCAAACAAGGGTCTGCTAAAACGAAACAACTATATTACCCGTAGTCGAATTGTTGACATGATGGATCGTCTACTCTTCGATCTCTTCCTCCAAGACCTTTATCTATTGAACGGCGTCGACGTTAAAATTCGACTAGTACAGAACAAATGTGGTTTTGTTCTCAAGGGTGTTGGTGGTGACAATGTTGATTAGTAGGTACGCATAGTCGATGCAATTTTGTTTGCTCAAAAAGCCAAACTGAATCCCGCCGTACAGATGGGTCACATCAAAGCGCTGCAAAAGGGAATGGCCAAGTGTCCGTTGCGAAGAGTCAATTGTAAGGTGTTTTCCATACCGCGAGGTACTATGTCGCAAACTAAAGAAAATGTTTATTCGAGTGTCTTAACAAAGAGAGTAGTCTTGTGTTGTGTAGACAAAGACGCTTACAATGGAGCAATCGCCAAGAAACCGTTCCACGTACAACACAACAACTTGAACTTTCTTGCATTGTACGTTGACGAGGCTATATTTGGGGGAGATAGATCGTAGAAATTGGTGGTGTAAAAAAGTTGATAAACAAGTGGAATTACTGATTGGTAAGTATTATTCTTGCCTTAATATCATTCATAAAGTTGCAATAAACATATATTGAGTAGCAGTTGTGCTTAAAGTTAGTTAGTTAAAGTATTTTAGAACACATTAGTTTAGTGAGTGATAATAGGGTAACTCACTTAGGCGGCTTAGCCTTCGATAAGTTGTAAACAAGATTTAACAAACCTGATTATGTGGTAGAATATATAGGAGATAAAGTAAAAACCATCAAACTACTTACATAAGATAAAATCTGTGTAAGCCAGTACTTGCTAGATATTTTGATTAGGTAGCATTGTTGTTAAAATTAAGCAAGGGCGATAGTCGGGCGGCGTAACCTAAATAAATAAAACAGCCTAACATAACGTAATTGATTGTATTTAAATTAGGTCACTATCGGTAATGTTAGCGTTCGTGTTAGGATAAATAGTCGGCTGTGTAATTGAAATTTGTAACCTAAAGTGTGCTGTAGTACACAGGAAACAGTCTTTGTAAAGACTAAGTTAGTAAAGTTATTAAATAAATTCTGATCGGGATATGGCGCCTTGCAAGCGGCAAGTCAAGGCAAAGCGACACTTGGTGTGCGATCACTGCCACAGCTGGGTAGATTTTGCATTGTCCGGGTGTGGAAAGTCATGGGCAGAAACCATGGAGGAAGGATTCACCTTTCAGTGCATTGGATGTTGGAAGGTGGAGTGTCTGCAGAAGGAGATAGTTAGGTTGACAGATATTGTGAAGGGAATGGAGATGGGAATTAGCAAGTAGGCAGGTCGAATGGAGAGAGACAACAGGGAGAGAGGTGAGGATACTGCAAGACTGAAGGAGAATAGCAGTGGCAAGAAAACTGAGGAAAGGAGATTGAGAGGAGGGAAGGTGATTGGAGGGGAAGAAATTGGAAAATCGACAACAGAAAACGTGACAAGCGTGAAGGTGACAGGGAAGAAAGTGACCGTAGAGAAGGAGGGAGGGAAGATGGAACGGGAGAGGAGAGAGGAAAATGAGACGGGACGAAAGAAGAAGGGACGAAAGGAAGTGAGGGCAAATGTGATAGAAGAGAAGTCGGTAAAAGGGACGCTGACAAGAGGAAAGGTGACAAGAGAAAAAGCGACAGGAAAGAATGGATCGGAAGAGAATGTGACAGGAGAGAAGACGAGAGGGGGGAAAGACAACAACCAGACAGATGCAAACCGAAGAAGGAGCTATTCTAAGGCAGTGATGGAGGGGGCAATGAGGAAAGAGAGGGTGTTTATGGGTGACTCCATTATGAGAAAGACGGACAAGACACTGAGCAAGGGGAAGGACGTCGTTGTTTGTTTACCGGGGGCTAGGAGTGAACATGTAACTGAGAGGGTAGAGAAGGTATTGGGACATGGCAAGGGGGGGGGGGGTCTATACTGGTACATGTAGGAACAAACAATGCAGACAGGGAGGGAACAACTGCGATAGTACAGAAGTATAGACAGTTAGTGAGGAAGCTAAAGAAGACGAGAATCGAGCAGGTTATTTTGTCAAGAATTTTGCCAGTAATGGGAGGAAGTGGGGCAACGTATAGAAACTACAAGAGGATGGCGTTCAATGCACTAGCTGAGCAGATGTGTGAAGAAGAGGGGGTGGGATTCACAGATTTATGGGGATACTTTGTTGGGGGGGAAGATATGTACATGAGAGATGGCCTCCATCTTAGTGGAAAGGGGGCCGCAGTTTTCTCAGAGAATCTGCTGCAGTCTGTTGACAGTGGGACAGATTGCATCTATTTAAACTAGATTCGCAGAGGGGACTCACAGAAAAGCCTGAAAATGGAGGCATAGATAAAGACAGCACAAATAAATAAGCAAATAACAGTCTGGAAAACTCTTCTGAAGCTGGATATAAATGTGTTTGTTTAAATGCAAGGAGTATAGTAAACAAAAGAAATGAACTAAACATTATGGCAGAAGATATTGACCCTCATATAATAGGTATAACCGAATCCTGGACCACCACCGATATATCAGATGCTTAATTGGGACTGACAGGATATGTAATGTTTAGAAAAGATAGAATAGGAAGAAAGGGTGGTGGAGTTATTTTATATATTAAAGAATCTATTCAGGCTTATGAAATAAAATTAGAAAGAGAAGCAGATTGAGAAGAAGCTGTTTGGTGTAACATAGTTACAGGAAACTCAACGTTAACAGTTTAGTTGGGTTAGTTTATCGAAGTCCATACATAAGCATAGAAGAGAATGAAAAAATACAAAAAGCTATAAGGGAAGTAAGCAAACGGGACTGTATTATTATGGGGGATTTTAACCATGGGCATATACAATGGAAATCTCTACAGAGTATGGGGAGAGAGGACCACAAATTTTTAGTTTTAGTTCAAGATACATTCCTTTCTCAACATGTGCTAGAACCAACCAGGGGTGAGAATGTGTTAGACATAGTTTTGTCCTCACAGAATGAATTAGTTGACAATGTCAAGATATGTGAGCCACTGGGGAGTAGCAATCACAACCAGATACATTTCACCATCAAAGTAAAATCAGAAAGGAATAGTAAAAAGCAGTATAGGAGAAATTTCCACAAAGGAAGGTATAAGGACATGAGGAAATATTTAGCAAAGATAGACTGGAATAAGACACTGAAAAATAAGACGGCAACAGAATGCTGGAATATATTAAAGAGTGAAATTAAGTGCATAGTCGATACATTTGTACCCTTCAAAAAACAAGGGAAAAGGTCCAAAAAGAAACACTTATCGAAAGAAGCCATTAGAAAAATTAAGTATAAACAAATGATGTGGAAGTCATATAGATGTACTGGAAATGATGAAGACTACAACAGTAATAAAGAAGCACTTAACCAAGCTACAGCTGAAATTAGAAATTCACAGAGAAGCTATGAACAACAATTAGCTAGTAATATAAAACATGACAGCAAGAGTTTTTATGCGTATGTTCGAAGCAAACAGAAAGTTCAAGATAAGGTCGGTCCTCTAGAAGATAGTGCTGGAAATATAATATCAGAGGGATTCTTAATGGCAGAAGACCTGAATGAGTACTTTAGTTCAATGTTTACCAGGGAAGATATTAGTTCACTGCCAATACCAGAGACTAAGTTCAAGGGGGCAGATTCAGACTATTTAGGACAATTAATTGTAACCCCGGAAATGGTAGCTAAGAAAATAAGGGCTATGAAGGATAATAAATCACCTGGAGTGGATGGTATTCCACCCAAACTACTATTGGAAATTGTAGAACAAATTAGCATACCACTTGCAACAGTTTTCAATTTGTTAATAGAAGAGGGAGTGGTTTGTTCATAATGGAAAGAGGCAAAATATTATACCGTTATTTAAAAAAGGTTCGAGACACAAGTCAGAGAACAATAGACCAGTGAGTTTAACATCAGTGATTTGCAAATTATTAGAAAGACGGATTAAAGATCACTTGGTGGATTTTCTTGTTAAACATAACTTGATAATCTCAACATGGTTTTTAAAAAGTGAGGCCATGCTTAACAAATACGTTATGTTTCTTGGAATACATCACTAAGTGGGTAGATGAGGGATCACCAGTAGATATCGTCTACTTAGATTTTCAAAAAGCTTTCGACAAAGTACCACATCAAAGAGCACTGCTTAAACTAAATGCCCTTGGCGTAGGAAATGGTATAATAAACTGGATAGAAAAATGGCTGATTGACAGAAGACAACGTGTAGTAGTTGATGGGGAGGCTTCAAACTGGAAATCGGTATTGTGTTGGGTACGACAGGGATCAGTACTAGGACCTATATTATTTTTAATATATATCAATTATTTGGATGATGAAATAAGAAGCAAGTTGTTGAAATTTGCTGATGATACAAATGTGTTTAGAAGGATTAAAAGTGATGGAGATAGACAACATTTACAAGATGATCTTGACAAGTTGATCAAATGATCTGAAAAGTGGCAAATGCTGTTCAATTTTGGGAAATGTAAATGCCTCCTCGTAGGGCGTGGGTACGAAGAGGTAGAATATACAATGGGGGGTACTGTACTAAGTACTACTGTAAAAGAAAATGATTTAGAGTTAAACATTAGTGTTGATATGAAGGTTTCAGTGCAGTGCGGAATTGGAGCTTCAAAGGGAAATAAAATCCTTGGATTAATTAGGCAAAACATAACGTATACAAAAGAGCTAATAATACCGCTGTACAAAACAATAGTTAGGCCTCATTTACAATATTGTATTCAAGCGTGGAGGCCATATCGCAGGAAGGACATAAATATGCTAGAAAGAGTACAGAGGAGAGCAACTAAAATGATACAAAAAACTGAGGGATCTTAGTTAAAAAATACGCCTAAAAATGCGACTTAACAACACTAGAGACCAGGAGATTGAGAGGAGATCAGATATAAATGGTTATGAAAATATTGATAGAAATATTTTTCTCAGTTAAGAAAGATAGGAGGACCAGAGGACATGAAATTACATTAGCAAAGGAGCAGTGTAGATTAGGTATAAGAAAGTTCTCATTTTCACAAAGGACTGTAAATGAATGGAATTATCTGCTGATTGTGTTGGTGCTAGTAGCGTGATTATGTTTAAAAAGTAAAATCGACACATACCTCAGAAGGGCGGGATACACATAGATAGAAGGGTCTGACTCTCGATAAGCCAAAAGGCTTCCTTGTCCACCTGCCACCTAGAGTTAATTATCTGGGTGGCAATCTTATTAATTCTTGTTAAAGCTTCTGTTTATGAACTCGAGTTGTGATTGACTTTCGCTTTTGTAAAAGGAAAGCGATTTAGCGTAATATACGGTCTGGAGTCGGAGACCCAGTGTAGACGAGCGGCTATTTTGTGTACTACAGAAATGATGAGTGTATTTCTTTTGCAGTCCGCGGAGCCGCCGGAAGCGGAGAAAGCGGAGAGGGTCAAATAGAATATACTTCGGCGCACAACGGAGATGGTAGCAACCGCCTTGTTATCGCCCATAAAAACATGGACGCAGAATCACTAGACGATTCATTTCGTTTGCTATTGTTTTCTTAAACTACGATGATGCTTACAACAAATAAACATATACAAACAATTAAATATGTTTCATATGCTCACAAATTCACATGATGTGTTATTATGTTATTAGTCAACCATTAAAAAAAAAGCATTAATATTGTAAAAAATAAACACTATGTCGTATGTGTTACACCTGTGTCAACGCCGATGCATTCATGTGATCAGTGTATGACATACACCGCATTGTTGTTGCATAATTTGCAGTGCCTAATAACGCAAGTGTTCGCCACGTATAGCAAGCAAATAGGGTAGAACAAATGGATACTCGAAAAAATTAAAACATTCTATTGCAATAACATTTACGTTAAAGTATGTATTATTCGTGAAATGTGTATAATTGGAGGGGCAAATTGTAAAAATAGTATGTAGACCTACTATAAGACCTCCGTTCAATTCACTTTTGTCAATTGCAATTCAAGGATCAATTCCAATCCAACATACTCACAAGAAGGATCAATTCCAATTCAATTCATTTTATTCAAATTCAAATTCGAGCATAATGTTGATCAATTGTTGACCAATAAAAGCGTGTGCATGGTATTGCGTGATGTAATCCCACATGTTTAATTTACATCTTTTTGCAAGACACATTGTATACGTCCCACATCCGTTGTGCGGACCTTCAATAAGCTGCTATGCTGGGTGTATACAAAAATATGTGGTTGTATTTGCATGGCAAACAGTTCCCTTAAACACATTCCAATACAATAAGTATTGTTTAATTCGCATTACACTGATAGTAGTAAAGGAGACCGCGCTGGCCCCCGACTCGTGCCGAGATCAAAGGAGATCAAAGGCACCGCGGGTCACAAAGATCAACAAAGGTCAAGCAAGTTGACCCGGCACGATTGAAAAATCTACTTATAAAAAATGAAATATCTTAAGTGGGTTTGACAGCTTACTTATAAAAAACGTATGATTGATGAGTGTGGCAGGATGATTGATGAGTGTGGCGAGACAGTACGTAGCCGAGACAGACAGTACGTAGCGCCCCCTGGTGGGGTGAGATAGTACCATTTCACTACCCCCTAGCGCCTCCTGGTGTCTTGTACTAGAAGGATATTCGTCTAGAAGGTTCGGAGATGGTTATGCTAGTACGAAAGAAGGTTATATAGCGGTTATTTACCCTAGCGGTGGTATATTTGCGCCCCTGGTGTAGCGAGATAGTACCATTTCACTACCCCCTAGAGCCCCCTGGTGTAGCGAGATAGTACCATTTCACTACCCCTAGAACCTCCTGGTGTCTTGTACTAGAAGGATATTCGTCTAGAAGGTTCGGAGATGGTTATACTAGTACGAAAGAAGGTTATATAGCGGTTATTTACCCTAGCGGTGGTATATTTCACCGAACTTATATAACGATATTAGTAGCGCCCTCTAGGTAACGGTTCTAGCACTTTGTATATTATAACAAGACCTTTGAACGAATCCCTTAGCTAGCGGCTATGCTATTCTTTCGCGCCATTCTTTTTTACAAACCTTCACCCGGTATGACGCTTGTTGTTGTTGTTGTTGACACCAAGCGTAATCGGTAACAGGCGTCCAAAGTCCATTGAACGATGCTGGCTGACTGAGCTGCTTTGGAGAATAATGCTACTGTATTATTCATACCGTAACTGCGTCCAAAGTCCATTGAACGATGCTGGCTGACTGGGCTGCATTGGAGAATAATGCTACTGTATTATTCATACCGTAACCTAGTAGGTAGATGTAAGCTTGTCTTTATAGAGGGTTCAGAACAACTAGTTGGAATATAGAGTTCAAACGGATAATAACGGTGTGAACATAAAGACAACGAGGAGTGCGGTGAGCAATATTATTATTATATTCTACTATCCCCAGCGTACGCCGTAAGCACTGGGTGGTCCACCACCACTACCAGTACTGTTATAGGGAGGTCGAGGGGGGTCCGGATCAGGTCCGAAGCCGGCGCGAACCTCCACCAGCCAGGCGTCGGGGCGCTCCACCAGCGAGGCGTCGGGGCGCTCCACCAGCGAGGCACCGAGGCGTCGTACACCAGTCACAACGCACGTGCGAGCGGCCGGTACCGCGGGGCGGCGATATAACGTCGGCGGCGGTAGTTGCGTGTCCGGGTCGACGGCCGCCTCTGGCGGTGACGTAGGAGGTGCCTCCTGTCGTAGCGGCGCGCCCCTAGGCAACCCCGCCGATCCCCAGCGGCCGGTCGTAGGAGGTGCCTCCTGTCGTAGCGGCGCGCCTCTAGGCAACCCCGAGCCCCAGCGGCTAACGGTGGTCGATTGAGTCCGCCTAGCGCAGTACCCATCGTCAAACCACCGAGGCGCCTCATCAGGGTTATTCTTCCGGTCCCTGTGCCGTGGAAACGGCATAGCGCATTTGGCCTGTAAGAAAACAATAATAAACTATAATATTACAGTGATTAAAAAAGGTCTACAGTTTAAATTGGTGGTGATAGCGCATTTGTCCTGTAAGAAAACAAAGTCTTAAATAATAATAATAATAATTAAATATACTACAGTGATTAAAAAAAGGGTCTACAGTTTAAATAATAAAATAGACCCACGGTATCGAAGGAACTGTAGTTTTTGTAAATATCGCTTAAATATTAAAAAGAAAGCGTGAATGTTAAAAAGGTATATGGGTAGTTACGTACCGTCCGTGAATATGCCATGGTTTAGACTAGTCGAAAAGACCGTGTAGTTCCATAAACGCCTTGTAACGGAATGTTGTTTACTGTAGAACTTCTAGAAGGTTCTATAACACCACCTGACACGCGGCACGTAGGCCTCGTCACGTAGGCCGGGTTGCGTAATGTTAAACATTTTAATAAAAGCTTAAAAGCATAAAATAAACGATCTATAAGGAGCTGTAAGGACTAGAGAATCTTATGGTAAACATATATTTAAAAATAAGACTCTATAAAAGCAATACGCCGTTTGTGCACTTCATAACCGAGCGGTTTTTTTCTAGTTTCAATAACCTTGGCAGACTCGGCTGTTGTGTGGTATACGTGTTTACGCGCACGCGCGCTATTCACCGTCCGCTTATAAGTAGTTAGGCTAAGAGCGTCTATGTATTCACTCGGTTTTGACTGTTTTAACGTTTACGAACTTCCTCAGCCGCAGCAGTCATGTCGACGACGGGTTCACCACCACCTATCAAACGAACGAAGAAGGCGAAGGCGAAGGGGAAGGCGGCCACCGCAGCAGATCAGACGTCGCCCGTCGGTATCAACGCATCCGGAGCCCGATCGACACCACCCGCCGTCGCCGGCAGCAGCAGCAGCCGGGGCGCGCCCGTAGCCCGACCGTCGACCATCGTTGCCGGTATCTGCGCGCCCGTAGCAGTGGCGACGTCGCCGCCGCCGCCGAGCTCCGAGCCTAGCAGTGCGTCGTCGCCACCCCCGCTACTCGTCCTTCCACCTTCGGTGAGTGTAAGCGAGCTTCTACAGGCGGGCGACGGTCTCTACTCGATAGCGCCCAACGTAAAGGTGGCCGCTATCTCATGGAGAACCCGGTGCACGTACGAGGGGTGTACCCAATGCCGTCGTAAGGTGTTTAGATCGTCGAACAGCATTCAGGTATGTGCCTCCCACGGGGTACAGCGCGAGGTGAGACATTATTTCGCGGTTCGGATGATGGTGAGGGAAGATGCGGAGGGGTCGGCCGAGATATGGATCAGTCTATTCGACGACGCGATGACCAACCTCGTCCCCTACAAGGCCGACTATCTCGCCTCGATGAACCCCGACACACTGCGCGACACCGTCCTACAGATCGTCGGCACGGTCATCGAGGAGCTCGTCGTACGAAAGACAACGTGGGGGTCGGGGGCCCCGCCGACGTACACCGTTCGGAGTGTGGCGTCTAAGAAAAGCGACGATGATGATGATGACGACGACGACGACGATGAGTATATTAACCGCTAACGATTCGTTTTTGTGTACTGTAGGACGTCGAAGAGGCACGGGCGCGGGCCCTCGACTCTATAATCATCGATGCTTTGAGCGCCCTACCCACCGCCGCCGCCGATCTGCTACCGTCGGACACGCCGATGATATCCCTCGCCCTGCTCGAGGCCGCCACCACTCCGTGGACACCCTTGGTCGAGCCTACCTATCAACCACCGCTGCTAGTCGCTTGCGACTCACCGCCGTCGTATTCGAGCTCGACAGCATCGCCGCCGCCGCCTCGGTCAACCGATACCAGTCTAGCAGGGGAAACTCGTGGCGAACCGCCGCCGCCTACGTATACGAGCCTATACCCGCTCCCGATCGACAGACCGGCGGATGATGAGGCGGCATCGACCGTGCTAATATCATCGGGAGACTCGAACGCGCAACAGGGATCGTCCGGCTCGGCGTCACCGTTTCTCGAGTTACCATCGTCCAGGCCGCCCCGAGCGTGCTTCGCGCCACCTCAGGATGCGGATTTGATGAGGGGGCTGATGAGCAATTTCGCCGAGGTGATCGGGGAAAGCATACTCGATCGTGCACGCCGTTACTGCGGTGAATGCGAGTCCAACGAAGGGTGCCCCTTTGTACATGTACAAGGGTACAGAGCCGGGCGCCCTAGCCGCCACTATCGGCGACTGTTCACGGATGTGTTCAGTATATGCACTCGCTTCTTCCAATCCGTATTGACCGACTACTCGGATCGATCGTTAATACCGTGTTTGACGCGTATGATCCTGAACGTTCACGACCGATACGAGCTTCACGCGGATCGTCAAGCCGAAGTTCGTCTCGTACACCGGGTAACCGCGTGGTTCCTTGAGACCGACTGGCTCCACAGCCGCTCCGATTACGTGAGACTGGAGTCGGCGGTAACGGCCTACCTACTGGGAAGAGCTGATATCTGAACAGTGCTTAAAAATGAACTTTAATGGCGAGAATTGCTTAATACAACCTTAGATCAAGAACTTTATTTTATATAACCGAAAAAGAAGAATAAAGCACACTTGTGCTGAATATCGCTTAATAACACACGTTTGTGGAGAACGTTTTAATAGAAAATATGCCTGCTTATTCGAATATGCGGTGCTTAATAAAGCACGTTTTGCTTGTTGTACGACGCTTAATAAAACGTTGAAACGTATAAACACTCTTGTTGTTTACTATTACGAAAATCACCACTCCCGTCCTATACTTACACTCGCCTGTGATAAAGGCTGCAACACAACACACACATAGTAGAAGGCGACCCTTTATTTTTAGCTCCACCGTTTCGCCTCACCGTAACTAGGGCAAAGATCGCCGTAGGGTCAACCCCGGTAATCAATAGTAGTAGTAGTCCTAGCGACGGCGGCGGCGGCGGCGGTAACAGTCATCATCACCACCACCACCCCACCCACCCGTATATAGAGGCGTGTAGAGCTTCTTTTCAACTAATAACGTGTTTGTTATTGGTCGCTCCGGCTGCAACAAACATGCCTACTCGTTGTCCCGTATGCAATCGAGACGTCGTTAGTTTGGTGGGACATACGTGTAGTAGTAAACCACGGGAGTACCGATGTCCGAATTGTGATCAGACGTATAACGGGCGTAGGGTCCTAGTAAGACATTTAAAGAATTGCGTTAACGGAAATCGAGATGACGATATCGCCTGCCCGAAATGCGGTAAATATTTTCTTCATCGACATTCTCTGTTGAATCATATGAGAGTTTCGAAAACCTGCGGTACGAAAAAAAAGGTAGTACCACCACCACCACCACCACCACCACCACCACCGCCACCACCACCACCGCCACAACCCGATGATGATGACGCGGACGATGAGGGGTGGTCGGCCGGTCTACGGCGTACAGTGCAAGAGCACTGGTCGAGTATACGAACGTCGATATTCCGGGGCCCTCTTCAGTCGAGATACAATCACCAGCTGACTCATTGCGTGGACACGTCCGTTCTCGAACCGCGACTAAGACAAATGTTTGAGGAACAAACTCGAGCGTTCAAGATCAATTTAAGTTTCGGGTTTGTGTTAAGACACAAAGAGACGGGTCGTTTCCGGTATTATCATACATCCTGTAATTGTTGCGGACGCTTCCTCGAAGCCCCGATGCTAGTTACCGACGCCGCCTCGTTCGACCGCTTCCTCGAGACCGTCCGACAACCCGACGTTCTGCAATACGCGATAATGCAACGGCCTGACTCGGGGTGGGTCGTCGAATTGGTAACAAATGTTACCTATTTCCTCAATGCCATCATCCACCACCCGATCGGGTGTCTGAACGCTCAACTACCCGCCTACCTGTACGCGAACAGATCGATCATCGCGCTCGCGAAAGACCGTCGAGGTAAGCCGTACACCGATAATTTATGCCTCTTCCGGTGCCTGGCCCTACACCGAAGAAGACTACTGTCCGCCCCGACCGCCATGGTAAACACCATCCGTTTGACGACCCCCGCCTTACGGCTCTACGCCGACTACAACGACGGGGTGGTGAGTCCCTACACCTTCGCCGGCGTGTCGCTGAACGAGCTCGACCGGGTGGAGACGTGCTTCGAAACCAACGTCGTCGTGTATCGACTGATAGATCCGACGACGACCGACGGCGGATCGACAGCCGAATTGGTCCGTCGTTCCCTCTACCGATACCCCACTACCATGAACGTCAATCTATACGACACTCACTACTCGTATATACCCAACGTCTCGCGGTATACGCGATCGTACCTGTGCAGTAAGTGCGGTGACTCGTTGTGGCGAAAGCCCTCTACGCTACGGCGGCACGAAGCGACGTGTGAGGGTGCCGTTCGCCACGTCTTTCCCGGCGGTGTCTACCGCCCGACACCGTCCGTGTTTCAGCAGCTGGACGACGAGGGCATCTGCGTACCCGACCACCTCCGCTACTACCCGTACAGAGCGACATTTGACTTTGAATGCTACTTCGACGATAGCGACCTGCCAGCGGATAGCCCTAAGTGCCGGTGGATAGCCCGGCACGAGCTACTCAGCGTGAGTATCGCCTCGAACGTCCCCGGTCACGAGGCGGCGCAATGCTTCGTTACGACCGGCGATTCGAACGATCTCGCGCGGCGCCTGATCGTCGCCCTAGAGGCCGTGAGCGAAGCGGCGTGCGCGGCTCTGCGACCGTCGTACGACCGAGTCTTCGAAGCGATCGAGACGCTCGACGCCGAATGGCGAGTCGCCGCCGGCGACACCGACAACAAGACCCCGTACACCGCGCTCGCCACACGCCTGTGGACGCATCTACGCCAACTCCCCGTCCTCGGCTTCAATTCGGGCAAGTACGATTTGAACGTAGTCAAAAAGTATCTCACGCCCCTCTTCCTGATCGTCGGTCAGCCTACCTCGACGGCGTTCGCGATTAAACGGCAGAACAATTTCATGTGCCTGTCGACGGAGACGCTCAAGTTCCTGGACATCACTAACTACCTGGCCCCGGGATTCAGCTACGATAAGTTTCTGAAGGCTTACGGCTGCAGCGTAACGAAGGGCTACTTCCCCTACGAGTACGTCGACTCGTTGGGGAAACTAGACGACGACAAACTACCGCCGCGCGAGGCGTTCTACAGCCACCTGAAATGCGAAGGGATCTCCGCCGAGGCGTACGAGGGTTGCGCGGCGGTATGGCGCGCCGAAGGGATGACCACGCTAAGGGACTTCCTCGTGTGGTACAATAACCGAGATGTGGTCCCATTTTTGGAGGCCGTCGACAAGCAGTTCACCTTCTACCAGCAGCACCGCATCGATATGTTTAAGGACGGCATCAGCGTCCCGGGTCTAACGCTCCTCTACCTGTTCAACGATCTCCCGTTATCGATTCACTTCACACTCTTCAACGAATCGAACAAGGACCTGCACCGGCTCATACAGACGCAGATCGTCGGCGGTCCCTCGATCATCTTCGCGCGCTATCACGAGGCCGACGTAACCGTTCTACACGGCGGCCACCCGTGTCGCTCGATCGTGGGCTTTGACGCAAACGGGCTCTACCTATGGGCGATCACCCAAGATATGCCGACGGGGTGGTATACGCGCCGGCGGGCGGAGACCGGCTTTCGGCCGCAACGCGTACACCGCTACGGCCGTATGGCCGTGCAGTGGCTAACGTGGGAGGCCGAAAGGACGGGGGTGCGCATAGGACACATGCTCAACGGGCGCGAACACCGCGTCGGCAAGTACCGGGTCGACGGCTGGTGTCGCGAGACGCGAACGGCGTACCAGTTCCAGGGGTGTTTCTTTCACGGCTGCCCGTGTACGGGGCGCGAAATGAACGACGTTAACGGGCGGTCGATGAGTCGCCTCTACGCCGAGACGAACGCCGTCACCACCTACCTTCGCCGGTTCGTCACCGTCGTCGAGATGTGGGAGTGCCAATGGCGCGAACTGCGACCGCCGGCGCCGCCCGAGGAGAGTCGCTGGACGACCCCCGGCGCCGTCGTTACGACGTCGACGATCCTGAAGGGCGTACGCGACGGTACCCTCTTCGGGCTGGTAGAGTGCGACATCGCCGTCCCGGACGCGCTGCGCGATGTCTTCGCCGAGATGCAACCGGTGTTCAAGAACGCCAACATCGGCCGCGACGATCTCAGCCCGTTCATGCGTCGCTACGCCGAAGCTCACGACCTCCTGAAGCGACCTCAACGGACGCTCGTGGGTAGCTTTTTCGGCAGCAAGATTCTACTCGCGACGCCCCTACTACGGTGGTATCTGGAGCACGGCCTCGTCGTCGACCGCGTGTACCAGATCGTCGAGTACGTCCCGGTCGCCTGCTTCCGCCGCTTCGGCGACACGGTCTCGGCGGCGCGACGCGAGGGCGACACCGACCCCGACAAAACCATCATCGCCGACACCTTTAAGCTAATGGGCAACAGCTCTTACGGGAAGACTATTACGCGCGTCGATCTCCACAGGGACACGAAATACTGCACGACGACCGGCGCCTCGACGCTCGTCAACGACCGCCGCTTCCGACAGCTCGACGTCGTCGTACCCGGCAGCGTCTACGAGGTGGCGCTGAACAAGCGAATCGTCCGCTACAAACTACCAAACCAGATAGGCTACTTCGTCTATCAGTACGCGAAGCTACGGATGCTCGAGTTTTACTACGATTTTATCGCCTTCTACATCCCGAGACCCCTCTTCCAGTACTGCGCCATGGATACGGACTCGGCGTACATAGCCCTCGCGGGCCGGAACGTCGACGACCTGGTGGAGGAGGCTAAACGCGAGCATTACTTTCGCCATCGCGGCGACTGGTTCCCGGCCGAATGCTGCGACGTTCACGCGGACGCGTACGCGCAGTGCCGACTCGCCGGGCGAGCGTGGGACACGCCGCCGCCCTGTTGCGCTCGACGACGCCTGTACGACAGGCGAACGCCGGGGCTCTTCAAGGAGGAGTGGTCCGGGCGCGGAATCGTCGCGCTCTGTAGTAAAACGTACTACTGTTTCGGTCGGGACGGCGACAAGTACAGCACTAAGGGGTTGAATAAGCGTCAGAACGACATCGACAAGGACGTCTTCCTCGCCGTGCTGCGCGATCGACGGAGCCGCGGCGGCACGAACCGCGGCTTCCAGGTGCGCGAATCGTCCGTGCTGACGTACATTCAGGAGCGCGCGGCGTTGAGCTATTTCTACGCTAAGCGTCGCGTCCTCGACGACGGCATCACCACGGCGCCCATTCTCGTGTAGTAGGCGAGGCGGGGGAACTACCCCTCTAAGGGGCGCCTCTAAGGCGAGGACAGGGCCTAAAGGACTACCTACCCCTCTAAGGGGGTAGGCGGCGGCCGGGTCTCTAGGGGTAGGGTAGGTAGGTAGGTAGGGTCCTGGTACGAAATAAAACAAAATGCAACACCTACAATACGTTTCATCGTCTTTTATTCGTAGTAGTAGCGGTAACAAGCTTGAAAGCGATACTAGTAGTTAATAAGAGTCTAATGCGGATTTAGCCAGTCGAATACGAGACAGTCGTTAGTCACCCGATCGGCGCCGAACAGGTACTGGAACCCCTTTAGCGGTAGACCGCGGCATCGTAAGAGTAGGTAGGCGACGCAATATTGTCCGCATACGTTAGAGACCACGCTCTGCAGTCGCTTGTCGTTGTACGTCCAGCGCGCGTCGCAGTTGCGGCGCAGGAAGGCGCGGAAGTCATCGTGCTGCGGTGGCAGACCGTACGAGTCGAAGTAGTCGCCTCGCCCGTCGACGTCCACGTAGACGACCACCCAATGTTCGCCCGGTTCGCCGCCGTCGTCGGTATTGCATACGAAAGCCGCCGGTAGATCGGTGAGCCGTCGTTTCGGTAGCGCGTCTTTGGCCACGACGCCGACAACCACGCGTCTAGTGAACGGGTCGAGGCGTAGGCGACGTAGCAGCTGAAAAGTGTCCATGTTAGCGATCGTACAGGACGTTCCGGCTTTTGTCGATCTCGAGCACCGCCTCGAACTCGCCGTACACGACGACGTTCACCGTGCGCGGGAGAGCCGCCGCGAAGTGGACCTCGAAACGAAGGGCGCCCTTACGCACGACGTTGAAATGCGGGCCATCGCAGCAGTCGGGCGATAGGTCGAAGCCGAAGATGGCGTAGCCGTTACCGTAGTCGTGGCGCGTCACATCGAACCCCTCGTCCTCGTACGCTTTTCCCGTCGCCGCGAAGAGGTTCGCGTAGCTGCGGATGTAATGACCGTTCGGGAAGTCCGGCTGCAACGGCTTGCTCGGCACCTGACGTCCGTCGACGTAGAGAGCGAGAAAGTTTATGTTGTAGTGCTTCGCGTTGTACGGGTTTTTAGTGTAGTCCCCGTTATAGGCGTCGTTGTCGACGAACATCAGGAACACGCGTCGCGGGATCGTGCCCAGGTAGACGTTCTCGTGCGTATGCGACATCGTCCCCTGCGCTATCGAGAACGACTTGCAGTCGACCCGCCGTAGCGGGTACTTGGCCGTGCCGATCATCAACGCCTTGATGTGTCCGAGCTGGACGTCCGGGTTCACTTTAGCTTTTCGCACTTGTAGGTAGGTCTCCAGTATGACGGCTTTCCAGTCCCCCGCCACTCCCATAAGCGTGAAGGCGTCCTTCGCGCGCACCGCTCGAAGCTTTATGTCGACGCCGCTCAGCAGGTACCGGTCTTGCATGAACACGTCGACGTGCAGGCGGCCCATCAGCTCCACCTCGTGACCGTCCCGCGTATAGTGACGCCGCGAGGTGTACCCGCCGTTAGCCCCCGCGGTCGCATCCATGAAGCCGGCCGTATCCTTGAACCACAGACCGCTCGTGAGCTGCGTCTTTTTCGCATCGCTCCCGTAACTCAGTAGGGTTTCGAGGTAGGCCCGGTACGGATACGTATTGGTCGACGGCGTCACGAACGTGCCGTTCAGCGCCACGTCGATTTGACTGAACAGGGAATGCAGGAAATTGTTGGACGGCGCCACGTTAGCGTCGTGCGCGATATCGGCACCGTCCCCTTGGGTTATTTTCACGCGCACGTACAGTCTAACGCTCGACAGGTCCGTATACTCGTCGCCCGAGCCCGGGATGAGGAACTCGATGGGGCCGCCGGCGTCGAGCGTCGTCAGCGGCTGGTGATCGATCCACTGCCCGCTCTCGACGCTCGTCTGCGTTAGCGGCGGCGTGAATAGGTCCAGTTCGCTCTTCAAACCCTCGCACGACTGCGGATGCACGAACGCCATTCTAGCTGCTGCTGCTGTCGACGTCTGTCCCGTTCGCCGCCGTTCGCTCCGACTGCACGCCGCCGCTTCGACCGGTGGCTTTATCCGTCCTAGCTACTGAATATATCGTGCGGTTCTTTTTGACGGCGACGGCGTTGTTGTTTCTTCTTACGCGGGGTCGCCGTTACCGCTTTACCCGGTGGTCGGCGTCGCTTTTTCGGCGGCGGTGCGTTCAACAGCCCGTCGAGAAGGTCGGCGCCGGCCTCCTTCGCGCGTCGTTTCATCGACTGTTTCAGGTTCCCGCCGGCGACGACGTCCCGCGCCACGCGCACGCCTGTCTTGAGCGCACGTTTCCCCAACGCCATGGCGCCTCTCTTGATAAGCGGCATGGCGCTTCGAAACAGGCTCCCGAACAGATTACCCAAGCCGTGTCCCCGCTGCCCCTGGCCGCCGACGAAGAACGGTAGCTGACCACCGACCTGTCGAACGTAGTAGTCCTCGTACACGTTGGTGCGACCGGCGGTTCTTGTCATTTTCCTCCTCCGCCGTTTCAAAACAGTTTAGATTTACAGCGTCTGATGTGAAGCGTCGCCACGAGTTTCCCCTGCTCGAATGGTATGGGTTGACCGATGTCGTCTCTTATATCTATCTCGACCGAGTCGAATTCTCGCCGCAGGAGCGGTACGTATTGGACGCGGTCGAAGACCTCCGAAATAATCCCCCCGTTCACCCCGTAGATGGGTACGGATCGAAGGAGCGGGGCGAATACATCACCGACGATGCGCGGTTCCACGAGGTCCGTATATACGTACAAGGTGTCGACTCCCCCGTTCATATCCACCGTATGCCGACCCTCGTGCTCGTAGGTATACGCGACGGGGGTGGTATCGTCCTTGACGAGAGGGCTCGTGAGGACGCCCGATTCGAAGCCCAGTACGGCCCTCAGACGGCTCCAATGGGGTATATTAAATTCGACACCCGGTGATAGACGCAACGTCATCCGGTGGGAGACGGGGCAGTACTCCAGTCGGACCTTGACGAGGTCGGTAGTCAGTTTCAACAGCGCCTCGTTGATTTTATCCCTCAACTCGTAAGCGCTATTGTAAAATCCGTGCGGGATGGTGCATTGCCGGTAAATCAAAAGACCGTCGGCGGAGCGGTACATTCCGTAATCGCCCGTCACACAAGACAGGTAGAAGTACGCGTCCTTCTTTCTCACGTTGTACCACGTATGCGGATACTGTAGCGTCACCAGACCGCATTCCCACTCTCCCGATAGGTCGATGCGTCGCGGTAGTTTCGTAGTGTAGTGAGTCAACGTGTTTTCGGGGTGCGCCTTCGTAGACGCGTTGCTCGGTAGGGTTAGGTAAAAGTTAGTCGCCGCCATCCCCTCTCCGCTTCATAGACGGACTCGGGAGTAGGTAACCGAGACAGCTACTCAACAGGGCCGTCCACAGGTTGGAGTCGCCCTGACCCCGCGTTAGATTGTATATACTGACGACGATAACCGTGTACAGGACGACGATCTGACACAGGAAGATGATCTCGGCTTTAGGACATTCGTTCCCGCAGAAATGCCATGGAACGTGTTCGCGGTCGGAGTGGGTCGTAGACTCGGTAGCGTCGACGTAGTCCGCGAGCACGTCGCGCTCGCAGTCGGCTTGACCAGCCGTAACCGCGTCGTCGGGCATAGTAGCACCACCACCGTCGGTTAACGCTGCACGCTGTAGGGTAGTCGTCGGCGGCAACGTCACGTAGTAAGCGCCAGCACATCGAGCGTCGTGTCCACATAACAACTACCGGCCGATGTTACGGTACCCTACCCTTTATAGTCGACGAGGGTCTTGGCGGCGATCCAGCTGTTGAAGGAGGCTGGATAGCCGCTCCATTTAACGAGCGCCTCCTCAACACCCCGACGACGACGCCGTTGTAGAACGACCTCCACACGATACAGTTTATCCTTCGGAACGACTACTCGTTGCAGCTCCGGCTCGTAGAAGGTGCCGTCGAGCACCGTCCCGGCGTCGTCTTTCAGGCGGTAAACGGGCGGGTCGGACGGGTGCGTTTCTACGATGGTGAAGAGCTCCTCGCACCAGTTAGGCATGTACCCTTTCTTGAAAGGGGCCTTCGCCTTACTGACGCGTACGCGGTCTCCCTCTCGTAGTTTCGGCTTACTGCCTCCTCGACCTCGATCGCCGTACAACCGTTGCCACACGCTCTCCTGATTCGCGGCGTTGACGCTCGCCGGCGTCCTACCGATGCTTCGGTGATAGGTGTTGTTGTACGATCGCACAAAGTTCTGTAACGCCTCTACGTAGCGCAGTGTCTGATACTTCGTAAAGTACCTCCACATACGCGTCTTTAAGGTTCGGTTGAAACGTTCGACGACACTCGCTTTAGTTTCCTCGTTATGCGTTACGAAATGGTGGATGCCGTAGTCCTTCAAAAGTTTCTGAAGGGGTCTGTTGAGAAACTCCGTCCCCTTATCGGTCTGCAGCGCGTTCGGCACACGCCGCCGTTGTAGCAGGTGCTCGAAGGCCGTAACGAGCGCCGGACCGGCTTTACTCTTCAACGGGACGCACCACGCCACCTTCGAGAAGACGTCGATGACCGTCAATAGGAACGTTACACCGTCGTTGTGCTTTTTCAGTTTAGCGACGTCGACGAGATCGGCTTGCCACTGCTGGTGTCGACCTCCTACGATAACGCAACGTCGCTTGAAACGTCGTTTCACCGGTTTGTGTAGCGTGTAAGCATCCTGTGCCGCTAGCCACTGCTTCACGGCCGGTTTGCCTACCGTCGACGCCACCGCCCGATGCAAGGCGTCGACACCGCCGTAACTCCCCGCCTGCTTCGGGTTGAAATAGGCGCGCTTCAGGCGGGTGTCGTCGTCTCGTTGTCGAGCACGCCGCTTTCGTTGCGTGCCATCACCACGAGGCCGCCGGGACACCATGACCACGACGACGATCGGTTTACGACGAATAATATATACACCAAGGCCGCCGCGCCGATGACGAAGACGACGACGCCGACTACCGTCCTTCGTAGGTCCATTGTGGTGAATGGGTCGGACGTCGACGTTTCAAGCTCTTTAATATGACTCCTCCTCCCACTTGGCCGGTAGATCCCAGGTACGTCGACGACGATGATACCGGCTCCTACCGGGGGTCTCCTCCGCCTCCTCCTCCTTCTTCGATCGTTTCGGCTGCTGCTGCTGCTGTATGTACGCTCGATGCCGGGGGTTACCGACGAGTTCCATGGGCACGTTCAGTCGTCTCATACCATCCCCGAACGCTTCCCAGCCGACCGGCGGCACCCCCTTCTTCCTCGTCCGCATAAGATCGTTCACGAGGTCGACCATGTTACTCCCCGCGATAGGGCGACCGGCGTACACGAACTCGCCGCGATCGTTCCATCGACACAACGGGTCGGTCTTCATTTTCTCGATCAGGAGGAGGGCTTTCCCTCTCAACGTTTTCGGTACGCTTTCCACGATCTCGCGCTCTATACCCTGCAGCGGCGCCTGGCCACCCGTCGGTTGAGGAGGCGGTCCCTCGGTCGGCACCACGGACACGCGTACCGGCTGCGCCGCTCGAATCGCCTCGCTCGAATTGTAGCGACTCAACAGTCGATTGTACGACGCCACCTTCGCTCGTTCGGATAATTCCGATCGATCTAGCACGTCCTTCATGTCGCTGTCCAGGCTGCTCATCGTACGCGAACGGATCGTGCTCGGCGGCTGGTCGATCAACGGCAGGAGGCTCTCCACCAACCGCGGGTCTACCAATGCCATCTTTTTAGCGTACTGCATCAGCCGATCACCTGTCTGAGCAGCGGCAGCAGGACGGTGCTCGCCAACGGTGCTAGCAGCGCCGCCAGAAAGGCGCCCGACCCCGTTTGCAAGATTTGCCGTTTCTTCCTAAGACCCGTCTTTTTATTCACTAAACTTCGCAGATGTTTCTTGTATTTTATCAGTGTTTTTTTATGCGCCGCCGTCAATTTTACATTCCCGTTCAATATGTTGTACGCGCAGTCACACAGACTACAAATGAAGTCAGATTCCGCGTTTCTGATGATAGCCTTGCTCACCTTAAGATGTTTATGTTTATTCAAGAGCTCTAGCATGAGGACGTGCTTCTTGATACGCTTCAGCGTCATCCTGACGAGTGAAGGCCCACACGTGACGCTCACCTCTTTTATGTTCTCATCACGTAGACGTACTGAAGACGATCATCGGGGAAGATACAAGTGCGCAAGCGCATATTTTCAGCTGTTTCCTGTTTTAGATCTACTAGCAGATACCCGTAAGGTGCTGACGTGGCGTTTTCGAAGGATTCCATCATAAATTTAACTCGACCCGGGTACATCTGCTTCGCCAGGTGACCTACTTGACCAGTGTCGCGTGGGTTCTTGAATAACACCATATATTGAGCGTTCAAGCTGATTGTACGGTTTTCTTTCCCTTTCGGAAATATATTCTGCACAAGCTGTACGACGGACGCGTTGCAATGATGGCTTTTTTTAGTGAACAAGGTCGTGACCCGGCTATCGGTTTCCTCCATAAGGTCATCGAGTACTAGAAGGGTCCTCTTTTTGCCGTCTAGAAGCTTCGGATCCGGTAAACCGTCTACGAATTCTATATCGGCTGACATAGAAGTGTAGGCGCTTTGCCATTGGCCGTAACACCATAGAAACTTCTCCGGAGGCGGCTCGATCATAGAAGAAGCAAACTGTAGCAGGCGAGTAACGAAAGTAGTCTTACCACACCCCGTAGGGCCGGCTACTATACACGTAAAAGGGTGCTTCCATGTCCCGCTCATATCGACGACTGGCGTATACGAAACGAACGATGACTTATTATTCGTTTATTCTATACGCACCTCCATCAATAATTTACCAAGCATATTTTGACCTACTTTACCGTCTTTACCGATACCCCAGAAGCCTTCGGCCGACGGTACGTCCTCCACCAATTCGACTTCCCCGGTAGCCAATAGGAGGTCGTTCAACTTTTTTGAACCTCTGAATTTACTCGTCAACAGCGACTTCATGCACCCAACCCTAACCGCGTTCCATTCGACGCTCGTTCTCTTCTTCACGATTCTGTAACTTCGACGTTTCGCTATATAGGCCGTCCGCGCCTCTTTGATGTACACCGCGCTTTTCGTGTCTTCATTAAACATTGCTTTTCTAAACTGATAAGCGTGCTCGACGGATTTGAAACTTAGACCGTACGCCTTGACTCGACAAGGGTAGAAATTCGATAGATACGATGCCGAACCGCCGAACTGTATAGGAGACTCCATTATACTGTCGACTAATGGCTACCAGATCTCGTGACACCACATCTCAGTCATAGCCTCGTCTCGTGTGTCGTGTCAGGGCGCTAGGGAGGTGTATAGCCGCGTTGCTAGGTAACCGCTTTAGTGTATAGCCGCGTTGCTAGGGAGGGCAGGAGTGAAATGGTATTATCTCACCCCCACCAGGGGGCGCTACGTACTGTCTGTCTCGGCTACGTACTGTCTCGCCACACTCATCAATCATCCTGCCACACTCATCAATCATACGTTTTTTATAAGTAAGCTGTCAAACCCACTTAAGATATTTCATTTTTTATAAGTAGATTTTTCAATCGTGCCGGGTCAACTTGCTTGACCTTTGTTGATCTTTGTGACCCGCGGTGCCTTTGATCTCCTTTGATCTCGGCACGAGTCGGGGGCCAGCGCGGTCTCCTTTACTACTACTGATGATGTGTTCACGGAAACTGTTTGAGAGTAGCTGCCTAACCTGAAGGAGACGAGAAACAATCTTGGATCATCACCAATGTCACGATCATAGTCAAAACAATATGTGTCTTTTTAATGATGTAATTTGTCTTGCAATGGAGAAATAAAACAGATGAAATGTATTAAGATGTTACCCTTACTAAATAAGTGTATTTAATGTATGTGCAAAAAAATCGATTTTATATCAGTATGTAGGCATTTATTTTCATATTAGTCTGTCAAAGAAATATAATTTGACTGTCACAGGAGTGATATTGAGTAGAGAATAAACAAATACTGATACAATCTCTTTAAGGTTCAACATAAATCTTAAAGCACTGTATATGATTGATTTCTTAGTGTGTTTTTTATTGAATCACATCAAACATACATCACTTCAGATAGAAAAGTGGTATTTGTATGCAACATTCAAACTCCAGCAGGAATTCAACTTGCCACACATCAATGGACCACTATGAACCCCACCGGTCTGACGCGAGGTGACATTGCATGAAGTACAACATAGAAAATAACAATTGATCAAATTGTTTACGTAAATATCAAACATTACGTGCCATTTAATTTATGAAAATCCTTACATTATTGATACAAACAATACGTCTTAAACTAAAAATGGATGCTTGTAAATAATGTAATGAACATTATAATTAAATAGTGTTATTAATATTACCCGCATTTACTAAGTTAGCTGATTCCAAGAATATTATGCTGTGCAGCAAACAATCACAGCTTTATAGTGGTGTCTTCTGGCACTGTTTTAAGGGGTACCAAAAAAACAATACGAGAATGTTATTAAGTGTACATTCATTGTTTTCATAATGCATCAAGACAGCAATTGACTATACAAACAATTCAATATTTAAATAAGGCATACTCTGCATGTTTGGGTGTTACCGGCTATGTTACGTAGAACAGTTTCTGCACGTGCTATTTTAACAGAATGGATGCAATATCAAGCTCATCTAGATTAGAACCTCCAAGCTGCGCCATCTGGTGGCTCGGCAACTTTGACAAGCAGTTGTTGCACCACCGTACCTCGCCTTAGACGGCTCAAGCTGTTGTTACACCACCGTTTCTCGCCTTAGATGGATCAAGCTGTTGTTTCACCGCCGTACCTCGCCTCAAACGGCTCAAGCTGTTGTTGCACCACCGTCGCTCGCTTTAGACGGATCAAGCTGCAGCACACCGGAAACACAAGTCAAAACAACAAGAAACAACATCACCGCAAATATTACAACATGTATTATGTCAGTTTATTTAAATAATAAATAAAGTTTTGTAGAATTGTTCTCTGACGATAGTTTGATAAAGAATGTTTCTACTAACGAGGAGATGCTGGGTTCGAATCTATGCATTGCTTTTCGTTTTTGTGTAGGCAACTTCGGATTGCGTGAAACAGTCGTAAAGGCGTCAAACACATTTTACACACTATATTTCGACTATTGTTCTTGCAGAGATTGAATGTCTGCTGTGACATTGGAAGATAATGAAAGATACATTTTCAACCGGATCTCTTTTTTTAAATAAATACCGTCTTGCAGCAACGATTGCTGTAGATACAAATGCAAATTTAAAAAAAGACGACAGGTATATATGCATACATACATACATACATACATACATACATACGAATGCATGCACGCACATTCACACACATACGCACACACACGCACACACGCACGCACATACGCACACAAGCACACACGCACACACGCACACACGCACAAACGCACTCACGGACACACGCACACACGTACACACGCACACACGCACACACGCACACACTCACACACTCACACACGCACACACGCACACATGCACACACGCACACACGCACGCACACACACACGACGCACGACGAAACAAGAACAAGACACATAGACAAACAGGGCGACGTCCTACCTTGGGGTTGTGATTCCATGCACATGTATGTTAAACAAGGGCCGAGGCAGCACTTCTTTTTCCCCGCGCAGTCGGCATCTGTTATACACTTGTGTTGCGGAGGCTTCGTACACGGCACTGGTGAAGGCTTAGGAGTAGCCGGGCAGTGGCCTGGTTTACGCACTGGAAACACGACGGAAAGACGTTAAAGACGACACCCTCCAACTCTAATAACAATAATACAAGTTCTTTTACCGCGCGATCTCTAACTAATAGTTAATCAATGTGCTCACAGTACAGAAACATTATGAAACAATGAAAATACTATAAATTAATTCATTTACAAAATAAATAAATAATTAATAGATAAAAATAGATTAATAAATTAACAACTCTACTATATGCTAAAAGAGATACGTTGACTTGTGTGGCTACCGATAGTATAACAGTATAGTTTCAGCTGTTTTGCTATTATCACAAAGAATAGTGTGGCCTATTTCGGAAAATACTACCTGTTGACATTAACGATTCGAAACCATTATATAACGTTACAAACAATACCAGGACGTTTATAATCAGCTTAAACTAATTTGGTTGAACACGTGTTTTATAAAAACGTTTTATCATTTAATTTTCATATCCGTTATGTAAAATTTTAGTTAAAGGATATTGTTATCCTGAAGTTATTGCAATAGGCTAGTTCTACGACATATGCATACTAACGAGGAGGCAATATTGAGTTCATAACTTGACGTTAGCTGAATGATGCAGGACGGATTTCAGAGAATAACTTACCTCCAACACAGGTTGGTATCGGCGCGCACCCGATGCACATTGGTTGTATCAGGACGCATCTAGTGCCTGGTCTGCAGTATTTGTCCTGCAAAATTATTCAAATCGTTGAAGACAATGTACGTAGAAATACATTTTATGACACTCCTTGGATCTAATCAATTCATATCGCTACACAATAGATGGGAAAAAGAAAATGGCTAGGCATATGTGCATGCAGAAGTATGAAATTGTTTTGTTGTTGACCTAATTTATTGACTATTTTCAATAGTCACGTAGCACCGTGTTCACTTTTATGTAAAATGAACGCATTTCTGCTGAAGGCAATTGACTTTTCAATTACCTGATCTATTGCCTCGTAATAAGGTTTTTCATAATGGATGTTGAACAAGTGAAGCTATCTGACATTCCATCGTATTTTTTTTTTTTTATTGTGGCTCAAAATGGTTTTGTTTATGACATAAAACATTGGGCAAAATATTATTTAAGCGAGACGTGCATCCGAAAAAAAAGATATATTAAGTAGACGTATTTGCAATGTAACATTTTATACATATGTAAATACTATTGGTGAGCAAAGCTTGCCGGAGCTCACGCCATAATTGTGATTGTGGCGCAGACAAACAGTGACGTACTGGATATGTAAATTGCGTTTCACAGAAAGTACGGGTTTGACGAGAATTTCTGCAATAGACTCGTACGGTATTTGAAGACAAATCAGCACAATAATATATAAAGGTTAGCGGGAACGTAGACTCTGACACAGTCGAGTGTTTGTTCTGCGGAGATCAAATTTCCCTTAATACAATTAACTAGTCTTTTTCTCAGCCATCGAAACCTGATTAGGCCAATGCACTTCAAATCTGCCTTCTTCACTAAACATGGTTAGCTGTTTTTCTTGGTGCACTGATGATTCGTACGTCATGTTGTCCCGTGTCAAGAGTCAATGAAAAACTGAATGGGTAGACGAAACGTCAATGTGCTTTTTTCACTGGTCCATGTTAAACTGTTTTTTTTATTATTAACATAGAATATGACATTAGGATTTCCTAGTTACGGCGACACATGTGTAGGTGCTTTGCGGAGAGGGCATGCTATTTTAACTGTCTAACATGATGCGAACAACAATGGCGTATATATTGTCTTGAAAAGACGTGCGACCTTTGCTAGTATTTAGTGTTCCTTACTGAAATGTAGTAACGCAACCGATTATGATGGAAAAACGAATTTCTAATGTGGACACGATGGAGTGTTGGTTACATTCTCACCGCGCATAGTTCGCTGCGACATACACACGTCGGACACCCGTTTTCGCCCAATGCAAAGCCATTTTTGCAGATGAGTTTGCACTCGAAGGGCGGACAGACTGGCTGCCTACACAGGGCCTCGCAAGCCTGTTGGGTCGCGAACCTATTCCCGGTCCTTCCGCATCCTTTGCGGAACTTCTTGCACACGTTCCTGCGCTTGTTATAGTACCATCGCATCAAGGGCGGGTAGCAAGGACCTCCACGTGCCGGTAGACTGCACACCTTCTTGTCAACTATGAGAACATAGACACACCACGTCTCTACCATAATGCGTATATCAAATTGCACTTTTACAAATTGCATGCAGCTGAAATCGTAATAAATGGTGGCGAGGTGGCACACGTTATCGAACAACACCGGATTATACGTGATGTTACGCCGCTGCTGAGACCAACTACAGTGGAATGCATGTTACAAAGGTACCAGTTATAATTGATCCACACATTTAATGCAAGAATTTAGCAAAATCCATGTTGAGGACTATGTTCTGTATTGTCGCAGACGGTTGTTATCCAGTATTTTAAAACATACTTTTGAGTGCGCTGACCCTTTATGACGTAACAACAAATTAGTCTTGGTTATAATTGTACCTTTGCGATTATGAAATTTGAATTGCACGGATGTATTGCACAGGGAAGATTACACTAGTGTTTGTAGTAAACAGCTCCGCAGGGCTGAAGGAAAAAGGCGCAAGGGCAGAACAACATCTCCCATGGAAAAGTGGAGAGAGAGAGAGAGAGAGAGAGAGAGAGAGGGAGAGATAGAGAGAGATAGAGAGAGAGGGAGAGAGAGATAGAGAGAGAGAGAGAGAGAGAGAGAGAGGGAGAGAGAGAGAGAGGGGGAGAGTGAGGGAGAGAGAAGGAGGGAGAGATGGTTCAAATTGAATATAAGTGGAAATAGCAAGAAATAAACGCCGAAAACCGTGTCCGATGGAGAAGATTCGTTGGTGCCATACGTTCCGGCAGGAGTGAAAAGGCTTAAGTCAAGTAAGTTAGTGTTATAAACTACGACATTTTCATCTAACTTTCATAAAACAGGTACTCCGTGCCCCAGCAACTAGGTCACCGTACAAATGTTTGTCAACATTGGAGGGCATACATCTTAATTAGCATGATTTTACGGGAGCAAAAGCAAATACAGTTTTCTCATTCTATTTTGTTCTTGACTACCAATCACATGGTAGGCACAACAAAAAAGATAGTATATGATATAATTATTTTTTTAATATCCAAAGAGGTTGACCGGCAATATGAAAGGTGTTCTTTCTTTGATGTGACCAGAAAACGATTGACCAAAATTACTTCTAACCAGCTATTACCAGCATGTACAGCGATGGAATCTAGACATATACATGTTTTTAACAAAAAGATTCAGTAACCAATGTTTTCTTACCTGAGGGATTCACGCAGGTTCGCGCGAGACAAATGTTCACGCAGCATTTCTTCCTCCCCGGGCAGTCGCTGTCGTCATCACACTTGTGCCGAGGCTTGGCACACCTCACTGGGGGTGGGTTGGCCAGGACTGGACACATACCGGGCTTTACTTCTGGACAGAGGACACATTAACCTTAATGACTTTTTAGACAGCCTCAAACAAGTAATATGAGTGGGACATAACTTATTTGTATTTTCTTCCAACTTAACCGATTGTGGTGTGCGTAAATATATTAATGTTACTTGGACTACATTAATTATTCACGATACACTCGTTAGTGGAAATTCCGGAAGAGCGTCTGTTCTTGTGTAACTACTCCTTGGAGAGGTCAGGCAAAGTAAGTATTAATATCGAATAGGGGGATCCAAGAGGGGCCTGCAGACATATCATAATGGGTCCACACGATCATGTCCTCCTAGATCCTTAGAAATGTGTTCCCATTCAGGTTACAATAACCTGACGTTATGCCGACGCGGCGGCGAAATGTTTTCAACATGTCAAGATATATAACTGTAATTATATACCTCAGTACAATAAAATACAGTGTGACTAATGTTTGTCTCTTCTTAAGCCATTCCTCCACGTATAATACGTGGACATTTATAATCAACTACATTAAACGTATAATTGGATAATAAACATACTCCGATAATAATTATTATTCCATCATATTAATCACGATACTACAAACTATATATCCAGTATAAATGATAGCCCAATTAAACAAAGAACCTGCACCCGTTATGCTAAAGCATGGTAACTCACGTTTCGCACACTTTCCGACTGGAGGACGTTTGTTGAGAACAATACATTTCTCGTCCGATTTGCATTTAACGTCCTGTACGAATCGCAAAGTTAATGAATAAAAAACGGCGATACAATGCTATAATCATGGTTATTTGTGGTATGTAAATATGAATTTAATACCAAGCAATGGGATTCCACAGTACATGAAATGGGATCGTATATGATGTCGCAGTGATCATAGGTCTAACTCTACTATAGTATCTTCAACTGTAGTAGCAAGGAAACCGGACTGAATAACCTTTCAACACCGACGACAATGGACATACCAGGAACGTTGTTTACCCACTGCTGTAATATGCCCGACTACCCGGGAATCGCCTGGTTACACATCAAGTATATGCAACTGTGTATCAGGCCAGTGAGAACGACAGGAAGACTGGAAGGAGAGAAAATAGTAGATAAGAACATGCCTAGTTGGAGAAAACACGTCATGAGGCCATATAATAAAACAAACAAAAGCAGCAGTCAATCAAGACGACGGGACGGGAACTACTAACTGTCATATACTCGTACGTACGCGCGGGCGCGCGCGCGCGCACACACACACACACTCACGTGTATATCATGATATCTCAACAAGAGGCCTCTACAAAAGGGAATCTAACCGTTGGAGATTTTAAGAAGAAATACCTTTTTATAAATAACTAGGTTTATTGCTCACCTGGCAAGGCAGCAAACATTTGCATATCGGACATCCGTTGCTGTCCAGTTGGAAGCCGTACTCGCAGCGCATGAGCGTGAGGCACTTGATCGGAGAACAGACGACTGGCTTGCATTTCTTCTCACAATGAACTTGGCTCTTGAATCGGTTCTCGTTGCCCCCGCAGCCACCGTAGACGAACTTCTCGCACTTCATGGTCTTCGCTTTGTAGAACCACCTCGGGAATGAGCGTTCGCACGGCCCAGGCAACACTGGCAGTTCACAAATATCTGTGGACACGTAGTCAACGACTAAGTTACATTTCAGGTTGCGTATGAATAAGTGTAGTGTATTTGCTTCAAACAAAAGTGCGTTTTTGCGTTGTATGTTTGCGGATTTGCGAGAGTAGGATACGTTCGCAGTCTCATTGCCGATCTTTCTCGGCGTGTCTCTGTCTCGCTATCTCGCCGTCTTGCTGCCTCACCTCTCGTCGTCGAGAACCTACCTATTTCACCGGGAGGCACGCATTCGAGTCCGCCGCAGCGCATCCGAAGACAACACTTCTCTTTCCCTGGGCAGTCTCCGTCATGGCGGCACTTGTCGACAGGTCGTCGCGGGCAGAACTGTCTTCCCCGAGATGTTGCGAGCCTCGGACATTTCCCGGGTTTCGTGACTGAATAGCAAGAGAACATGTGGCATTAACAAGGATAGATAGAACATTGCATATATATTAAGCGCAGATAACCAGTGCAAATGCCCGGAGGGCATGCATGGCGGTATGGTTCTTGAAGTGTCCTTTAAAAATTGGATCATGATGAATGTAAAAGTAAAGAACATTATTGTCCTTGACGTCATAATATACAAAATAAATAAAAAAAGAAAGAAAGAAAGATGAGGTGGATACCAGAGCAATATAAACGTACTGAGCTGGTAGCCAGTTAAATCAAGCTATGAAAGGAGATCGAATACCATTTTGGGCCAAGGAGTAAACATGTGTCACATTACTCAGCCACGCCTTAACATTGTTAGAATGAATAGTATAAGTTTGAATAAAACAACTGTTGTTTGGTGATCAACTGAAGCTTTAGAATATTTCGTATTTGAAACAGTATCCAAAGGAATTAGCACTTTGTTGTATGAGTGGTTAATAATCCAAACAAAATGAAAAAAATAATCAGACCAATTTTGCAATTCTTAGACACGCACACCTTTCTTGCCATAGTATAAGACAATAGTTAGTGCTCACATAGATAATACTATACGCCATAACATATATAGTATTTATACAAGGTGAAACATCCGTCCAGAGAAGAGCCAAAAAGAACTACCTGGTACGAGGACTTATATAATACTAAAATACTGAAGCTACCTACGGTAGTATACTGGAGACTACGAGGGGATATTAGATTCTCAGGAAGAAGATCTGATCATTAATCAATTGGATTCTGCTATGCGAATCTTCCTGAGGTAAGCGTGGATGGAGGTAGGTGAAGTGTACACATCAGAATTAAGAAGGCTTGAGAAGGCATATATAATAATATATTGTACTATCCGAGTTACCCGTCGTTGCCCAGGGGAAATCGAAGTCGCCTGCGCTTAATTTGTTTTTGACATTGTTCCATCCGAGATCCCCACAGCTAGATCGCACCCAAAATGTCAGCCTAAAACATGCAACACTGACTGAGTACCATTTTAAAATTGTGATCTTCAATATCATCACCCGCGACGAATTTCGAAAAAAAATATATACATACACGAACCACCCCAATGGGACCGCTAGATCACATACACAATTTAATTTCAAACTGCAATTGTGCAATTAATTATTTTATTAAGGGTTCCTCTGGTCTCTAATGGACGCCGCAAACGACGAGCGCCGACTTTGTCCGGACATCAAAAAGGACTTGGGGTATATTTATTTTCGTACGTTTGGAGATGCTTACTATTATATGTTTGAGGTCACTGTAGGCATGCCACCTCGCCTGTCCTCGTGCAACAATACATTGTTTTTGGCCAACCCCTCATTTTCATTCGACCGATAATGCACTGGGCCAGAAGAACGAGACAAAAACACATGCATTGACTGTTCCAATGCTTGTTTCATATGAAACCCATACACCACACCTTTCGAGAAATGCACGCGACATGGCAACAGTGGATTATTAGCGTTATGCTAAGCAGAGTCCTCTTTGTTCGCCAGAGACACTTTAATCACATCGTACTTTGGGTTTCAGATCAATTCGAAACAAACTAGAATCGCAATATCTAACTATGTATTTGGGGTAGGAATAACTAAACAAATTTCAACAGCAACAGTTAGAGAACAATCGGACACACGTTGACAAGCTGTGACATCACGTGATATGCATAGTGATTTAAAAACCTCACGTGTCTATGTTGCTACTTTCCGAACATCACACATCATTAGTATCCATATAGCCACATTTCATTGTCCGGCTGTATATATTGATGTGCATTCAGTAACAATTAGATTAATGCAGAAAAGGAGTATAAGTCAGTGAAGCAAAGAAGAAATGTTATAATGTTATTATTTATAGTTCGAGTCACTCAAGACAAGGATTAGTTGATTAAGACAATACAATATTTGTTCCAATATGTAGAAGATCAATATAAAATGCAAAGAGTACTTTCAAGTATCCGTACCATTTTAAGTCAGAAGAACATGCAATGTTAGTAAAATGTACAATTATACCTTTGATCTATTTACACAAAAAATGTCATTCATATCAGATTATTTAAACAGTTAGTATTAAACAACACAGCTATCGCTAGAGTACTAGAATTATTAATACAATATCTAGGATGGATCAAACGTATTTGGTGTCGGTTCGTATCATATTTTAAATAACATATCAAAACATATGAAATTTCTGCCTAATTTAATTTCCATAACACAAAATACGATCTTTCTTTTTATTTAAATTGAACCACCTGCCTAATTCAATAAGCAATTTTATAGGGCTATTACCAAATAAAAATTGCCTTTGTAGATGAATCTTAATATGTCAGGTAACAATGTCAAGTATTGTTTAGATTCACATGCATCTTTAAATCAGATTTTAGAAATATACTTATATCGTAGAAGCAGAACCCGACAATTTCCGTTTTGCGACCAGCAACCAATTATTTAATGTGAGCTGCGATTGCGTAAACATAGCCACAAACATAACGTCGTCATGGCGTTTGATGCAACAAATGAACGGCGTTTTATATAATTATATGCTAGGTTATGTCCTTAATATAAATGGTACTGTTGAACCATACACTTGGTTAAACACGATGCTTATTTCGTTACAACCAATCAACATTTATAGAATGATCACACCACCACGTTATCACACACCAAATCATCAAACAAACACAAATTCAACATGAAAACCACCACCGATTACATCTACTTCAAATATTTGATAATAAACACCAAGCTATGCACCGCCACCTTATGTCACAACACAAAACACTCGGAGAATCAGACCCGGTCCAGAGATATCAGAAAGACTTAATTAATTCTGGCAACGAACCAGGAGAAATGGGGTCACGGCATACTCGGCCGCAGAGGGACGGCATAAGGCAGCATTTCTTCTTGCCGGGACAGTCCGTGTCGTCCTTGCATCGAGGGGGACACTTCGCCTCCGGGACCAGCCCCGACAGAGAACGGATAGGCATGGGTGGGCACTGGCCTGGTTTGTTGGCTGGAGAAAACAGATGTAACAGGGTAATTCAGATACGCAGACAATTTGTCAGCGTTGCCAATAATAATAACATATTTAATACATATGTGGTTAAGTTTGTTTCCTGTTGTAACTATCTAAGTACCTAATGAATGCAATGAGTTTACACGAAGAATGCAATGACCACAAATGCAACGTGTAAAACGAAACTACAATGTCTGTTCACAGTTACCAAAATGTATTCGCTTTATTATTAACTATTGTTATTAACATAATTGGTAAACTAGAACAGCCCAAGAAAACACATTAAAGACAAATAATTAAAGTATATGGTAACGATAGTGTCCTTATACTAAACGATTACTAATGTGTAGCGCCGTGGTGCAGTGGATAGTGCTTCGGACTCTCAACCGAGAGAACCCGGGTTCAAATCCTGTGCGGCGGTGTCGAACCTTGGGCAAGTTTGTTCAATATACTTTGCTCCAGTTCACTCAGTTGTATGAATGAGTACTTGGCTGTAAACAGTGGTGGGTATTTGCGTATGAATAGTCTTCGTGCATTAATTGCAGCGTGGCTGGATGTTTCCAAGAGAAGTCGAGATGGCGTTCGATTGAACAGATCTGCCAGGGAGTAAAGTGTAAAGCGCTTTGAGCAGTCATGAGGACTGGATACTGCGTTATGTAAGAACGTACCTTTACTTTTAATAATCAAACCACTTCGCAGATGTGCTAATGAAAAAATGTAGATGTACTGACTTAATTATTTAGTAATGCAGTAGATAAAATAACTAACGTATTAAGGTACTAATCAAATGCAGTTTTAAAATAAAGAGCAACATATTTATTACTTTCGCTGTTTAGTTTCCTTTAGATGTGGCATCATAAGTTCCCAAAGTCCAAAACCAGTATTGTTTTAGTACCATACATACTACCAACAGTAGCTATTTAGTTACCCGTCATACCTAGTGAGGACCAAATTATCATCCTTCAAATCGTAGCGCTATACGTTTTTTGTGATTTCTTTTATTTATGCGACCATGTCTTCGGTAACCGGACATCGCCGTGTGGTCTGCGACCCTACCTTGTGCAGGAGGTCCGCACACGCGCTGACCGCACCAGACTCTGTGACAGCACTTCTCCTTGCCCGGGCAGTCGCTGTCGTCGCGGCAGATGCCGGGGAGAGGGTCGCACGGGTGCAGGGGCAACGGGATCTCGTACTTCAGACACTTTCCGGGCTTCGTGACTGCGCGGAGAAAACGTACGGGTCAAGACATCGCACGCAACTCAATCAACATACACTGGCACCGGACCTAGATTGATATTGATGAGCTTCAGCACCACCCGATCTACGTTGTCTCGGGCCACATCATCGGACGACGTGGGCGGGGGGTGCCAAAATGTTGAAGGTTAGTCCTATCTGGCACCTATGACATAACATAGTCAATAATGCTTTTACTATTATTATAGTTGGTTGAGATTAGCAGTGTCTTTAAGCATGATTTTCAACATTACCATGCTTGTGGTTTATGTTGTTATAAACGATAACGTCAACCAGTAACACATGTATGTGAATTATGGAATTAAAACACTGCACTGTAACATTTCAGGAAAGTATGTGGACAACATACCCTTCGAGATATTTGGATAGAGCATCAGAAAACGCCACAATCAGCAGAATTATTCCCATGGAAAACACATTTTACAACAAACTCCGCACTATTTAGCAGGTTAGTCGGCGGCATTGGTGAAACAACTACAGCGTGACTGAATACTTTCAATGTAATTGAAATTAGTTTAAACAAGTCTGCTCTGTAAACAAACAGTGTACAGAGAGTAAAAATAACGTTGAACGAGCTCGGGATAAATTGGCCGTTTTACTTTATCTGTTTATCGATATTTATTGTGCGTAAGCTTAGTGTCGTACCTGGCATAGGAAATGCGCACAGGAATCCGCCACAGAAATGGATGCGGCAGCACTTCAACGAGCCTGGACAGTCTCTGTCATTGTGGCATTTGTTGACTGACTTCATGCATGTCACCATTGGGACTGGTCTTGGGAACCTCGGGCACTTCCCTGGTTTCGTCACTGCATGATAAATACCAGTTACGGTTGACAGTAGCTTAATAGTTGGACATAACTTTTTTTTCATAACAGTTTCTTTATGAAAAAAACAAGATCGATAATATTTTGTATATAACAAGAACACTATTTACACTTTAACAGGGACATTTTCTCATTATAACAAGACATGTAATCATAACTTACTTGAGAATAGTGTCATAGTTTCTTGTTATAACAATAAACCTAATATAGAATGTCATGTTACTAATGTTTTCATATAACAAGACTTTAGTAATTCATTTCGTATTGAGCAAAGTCATATTTTGTTATATATATATGTGTAAAAAGCTCTTTATATACATAATTTATTACATAGAACACAGGTATTTCAGAAGACAAGTTTTGCGACATACATCGCGTCATTTCTACTCTTTCGTATTCTACCTGGCATTACGGGACGCACACACAAGAGTCCTCCACAGAAATGGATGCGGCAGCACTTGAACGAGCCTGAACAGTCTCCGTCATTGTGGCATTTGTCGATTTCCTTTATGCATTTCACAACTGGGAGAGGTGTTGGGAACCTCTGGCATTTCCCTAGTTTCGTCACTGCATGATAATATCCAGTTCTGGTTGAGAGCAACTTAACATACTTGTTTTTGTATAAAAGTTTCTTTATTAAAAAAACAGATCGCTACATGTTGTGTATAACTAGAACACAAATAAAATAAAATATCAAATCAATTTATATTGTGATATAGTCGACTTGCACAATATGTCATTATGCACGAGAGTGTCTTGTTATAATCGACATATACGTAACCTTGCTCAGCAAATTGGAGGTACATTCTACGTGTACCATTTAGCTTTTATGGTTACTAATTTCTCGTGATTGAATAGTAGTGGTTGGCCTGTAACGATGATAATGTCTGGCCTGGGTTTGTAATTCCTCAAGATAGTTATACGCAGATCCTTAAGGACAGTTGTCCACAGCGAAACTCCCTGAGCTGTTGACGTACCTTTATTGCAGTCATACTTCGGTTGCCCCGGCAATGTCCTCGTCCCAAAGATCTTATTGCCTTCCCTCGTCACGCACCACGACTGGCCAGTGCTGCCGTGGAACTGCTGGGAGGAATAGTATCCGTCTTCCTCACACCGGGGCTCGAAGGCGCCGATGGGAATTGGACGCGTAAGAGCCAGCAACGCCTCATGGCACGGGCCTTTTGGAGGGTTGACTGAAACCAGCAACGTCATGAGGTGTTTAATTGTCAAAAACGTAAGAACATTACCATCTGTCTGCTGGCACGACACCAGCAAACTTGGGATCGGGCAACTATATACTAAAAAGTGCCTATCTGGAGACGGACACATTGTATCGTCAAACTACGACAGTTTTATATCAAACTACATTAAATTAACTGCTGCAATTAGGCATATTTTATTATGTGGACCACTAACTTTCCATATGGAACGTAACATTCATAAAAGTGAGAGTCCCGCTGCCCTCCGATTTTACCCCAATATCTGTTGATTAGTAAGCGAACGAGGAGGCAAGCCATTCAAACTGCTGAGATCCATTCGCTTCTTTTTATGTTAGTTCACTTTCTTGGACCATTAGCCTCTGATATCGAAGTTGGCGATGCATTTTAAAAATGTACTTATTTAGAGTTATTTACTTTCATTGGTCACATTTAATCGTCAGTTATTCCACAGGGGGTGCTACTATTGAGTTATGTTCGATTTCCTACGAACTTATTGTGTTCCAAGCAATCAGATAATAGGTGACACAATAAATGAAATGGTCATGAAAACGAGTTTAAATTCAAAATACTGTAACGATGACAATTACTGGCCTGGGTTTGAAAGTCCTTAATTTAGTAATACGCTGATCTTTAAGCACAGTTGTCCACAGCTAAAATTCCTGAGCTGTTGACGTACCTTTAGTGCAGTCGTACTTCGGCTGTCCCGGCAATGTCCTCGTCCCCTCGATCTCCTTGCCTTCCCTCGTCACGCACCACGACTGGCCAGTGCTGCCGTGGACCTGCTGGGGGGAATAATATCCGTCTTCCTCACACCGGGGCTCGAAGGCGCCGATGGGAAATGGACGAGGAAGAGCCAGTAACGCCTCGTGGCACGGACCTTTTGGGGGGTTGACTGAAACCAACAACGTCATGAGGTGTTTAATATTCAAAAACTGAATAACATTACTATCTGTCTGCTGGCACGACACCAGCAAACTTGGGATAGGGAAACTATATACTAAAAAGTGCCTATCTAGAGACGGGCACATCGTATCGTCAAACTACGACAGTTTTATATCAAACTACATTACATTAAATGCTGCAATTAGGCATATTTTATTATGTGGACCACTAACTTTCAATATGGAACGTAACATTCATAAAAGTGATAGTCCCGCTGCCTTCCGATTTTACCCCAATATCTGTTGATTAGTAAGCGAACAAGGAGGCAAGCCATTCAAACTGCTGAGATCCATTCGCTTCTTTTTATGTTAGTTCACTTTCTTGGATCATTAGCCTCTGATATCGAAGTTGGCGATGCATTTTTAAAATGTACTTATTTATATTATTTACTTCCAGTGGACACATTTAATCGTCAGTTATTCCACAGGGGGTGCCACTATTGAGTCACGTTCGATTTATTACGAACTTATTGTGTTCCAAGCAATAAGTTAATAGATGACACAATCAATGAAATAGTCATGAAAACGAGTTTAAATTCAAAATACTGTAACGATGACAATTATTGGCCTTGGTTTGAAAGTCCTTAATTTAATAATACACTGATCTTTAAGCACAGTTGTCCACAGCGAAAATTCCTGAGCTGTTGACGTACCTTTAGTGCAGTCGTACTTCGGCTGTCCCGGTAATGTCCTCGTCCCCTCGATCTCCTTGCCTTCCCTCGTCACGCACCACGACTGTCCAGTGCTGCCGTGGATCTGCTGGGGGGAATAATATCCGTCTTCCTCACACCGGGGCTCGAAGGCGCCGATGGGAATTGGACGCGGAAGAGCCAGTAACGCCTCGTGGCACGGACCTTTTGGGGGGATGACTGAAACCAACAACGTCATGAGGTGTTTAATAATCAAAAACTGAATAACATTACCATCTGTCTGCTGGCACGACACCAGAAATTTGGGATCGGGCAACTATATACTAAAAAGTGCCTGTCTGGAGAAGGGCACATCGTATCATCAAACTACGACAGTTTTATCTCAAACAGATTAAATTAACAGCTGCAATTAAGCATATTTTAATATGTTGACGGCTAACTTTCCATATGGAACATAACATTAATAAAAGTGATAGTCCTGCTGCCCTCCGATTGTACCCCAGTATGTGTTAATTAGTAAGCGAACGAGGAGGCAAACCATTCAAACGTGCTGAGATCCATTCGCTTCTTTTTATGTTAGTTCGCTTTTTGGACCATTGACCTCTGATATCGAAGTTGGCGATGCATTTTTAAAATGTACTTATTTAGAGTTATTTACTTTCATTGGTCACATTTAATCGTCAGTTATTCCACAGGGGGTGCCACTATTGAGTCATGTTCGATTTATTACGAACTTATTGTGTTCCAAGCAATCAGATAATAGGTGACACAATAAATGAAATTGTCATGAAAACGAGTTTAAATTCAAAATACTGTAACGATGACAATTACTGGCCTGGGTTTGAAAGTCCTTAATTTAGTAATACGCTGATCTTTAAGCACAGTTGTCCACAGCGAAAATTCCTGAGCTGTTGACGTACCTTTAGTGCAGTCGTACTTCGGCTGTCCCGGCAATGTCCTCGTCCCCTCGATCTCCTTGCCTTCCCTCGTCACGCACCACGACTGGCCAGTGCTGCCGTGGACCTGCTGGGGGGAATAGTATCCGTCTTCCTCACACCGGGGCTCGAAGGCGCCGATGGGAATTGGACGCGGAAGAGCCAGTAAGGCCTCGTGGCACGGACCTTTTGGGGGGTTGACTGAAACCAACAACGTCATGAGGTGTTTAATAGTCAAAAACTGAATAACATTACTATCTGTCTGCTGGCACGACACCAGCAAACTTGGGATCGGGCAACTATATACTAAAAAGTGCCTGTCTGAAGAAGGGCACATCGTATCATCAAACTACGACAGTTTTATCTCAAACAGATTAAATTAACAGCTGCAATTAAGCATATTTTAATATGTTGACCGCTAACGTTCCATATGGAACATAACATTCATAAAAGTGATAGTCCCGCTGCCCTCCGATTCTACAACAGTATGTGTTAATTAATAAGCGAACGAGGAGGCAAACCATTCAAACGTGCTGAGATCCATTCCCTTCTTTTCATGTTACTTCGCTTTTTGGACCATTGGCCTCTGATATCGAAGTTGGCGATGCATTTAAAAAATGTACTTATTTAGAGTTATTTACTTTCATTGGTCACATTTAATCGTCAGTTATTCCACAGGGGGTGCTACTATTGAGTTATGTTCGATTTCCTACGAACTTATTGTGTTCCAAGCAATAAGTTAATAGATGACACAATCAATGAAATAGTCATGAAAACGAGTTTAAATTCAAAATACTGTAACGATGACAATTATTGGCCTTGGTTTGAAAGTCCTTAATTTAATAATACACTGATCTTTAAGCACAGTTGTCCACAGCGAAAATTCCTGAGCTGTTGACGTACCTTTAGTGCAGTCGTACTTCGGCTGTCCCGGTAATGTCCTCGTCCCCTCGATCTCCTTGCCTTCCCTCGTCACGCACCACGACTGTCCAGTGCTGCCGTGGATCTGCTGGGGGGAATAATATCCGTCTTCCTCACACCGGGGCTCGAAGGCGCCGATGGGAATTGGACGCGGAAGAGCCAGTAACGCCTCGTGGCACGGACCTTTTGGGGGGATGACTGAAACCAACAACGTCATGAGGTGTTTAATAATCAAAAACTGAATAACATTACCATCTGTCTGCTGGCACGACACCAGAAATTTGGGATCGGGCAACTATATACTAAAAAGTGCCTGTCTGGAGAAGGGCACATCGTATCATCAAACTACGACAGTTTTATCTCAAACAGATTAAATTAACAGCTGCAATTAAGCATATTTTAATATGTTGACGGCTAACTTTCCATATGGAACATAACATTAATAAAAGTGATAGTCCTGCTGCCCTCCGATTGTACCCCAGTATGTGTTAATTAGTAAGCGAACGAGGAGGCAAACCATTCAAACGTGCTGAGATCCATTCGCTTCTTTTTATGTTAGTTCGCTTTTTGGACCATTGACCTCTGATATCGAAGTTGGCGATGCATTTTTAAAATGTACTTATTTAGAGTTATTTACTTTCATTGGTCACATTTAATCGTCAGTTATTCCACAGGGGGTGCCACTATTGAGTCATGTTCGATTTATTACGAACTTATTGTGTTCCAAGCAATCAGATAATAGGTGACACAATAAATGAAATTGTCATGAAAACGAGTTTAAATTCAAAATACTGTAACGATGACAATTACTGGCCTGGGTTTGAAAGTCCTTAATTTAGTAATACACTGATCTTTAAGCACAGTTGTCCACAGCGAAAATTCCTGAGCTGTTGACGTACTTTTAGTGCAGTCGTACTTCGGCTGTCCCGGCAATGTCCTCGTCCCCTCGATCTCCTTGCCTTCCCTCGTCACGCACCACGACTGGCCAGTGCTGCCGTGGACCTGCTGGGGGGAATAGTATCCGTCTTCCTCACACCGGGGCTCGAAGGCGCCGATGGGAATTGGACGCGGAAGAGCCAGTAAGGCCTCGTGGCACGGACCTTTTGGGGGGTTGACTGAAACCAACAACGTCATGAGGTGTTTAATAGTCAAAAACTGAATAACATTACTATCTGTCTGCTGGCACGACACCAGCAAACTTGGGATCGGGCAACTATATACTAAAAAGTGCCTGTCTGAAGAAGGGCACATCGTATCATCAAACTACGACAGTTTTATCTCAAACAGATTAAATTAACAGCTGCAATTAAGCATATTTTAATATGTTGACCGCTAACGTTCCATATGGAACATAACATTCATAAAAGTGATAGTCCCGCTGCCCTCCGATTCTACAACAGTATGTGTTAATTAATAAGCGAACGAGGAGGCAAACCATTCAAACGTGCTGAGATCCATTCCCTTCTTTTCATGTTACTTCGCTTTTTGGACCATTGGCCTCTGATATCGAAGTTGGCGATGCATTTAAAAAATGTACTTATTTAGAGTTATTTACTTTCATTGGTCACATTTAATCGTCAGTTATTCCACAGGGGGTGCTACTATTGAGTTATGTTCGATTTCCTACGAACTTATTGTGTTCCAAGCAATCAGATAATAGGTGACACAATAAATGAAATGGTCATGAAAACGAGTTTAAATTCAAAATACTGTAACGATGACAATTACTGGCCTGGGTTTGAAAGTCCTTAATTTAGTAATACGCTGATCTTTAAGCACAGTTGTCCACAGCGAAAATTCCTGAGCTGTTGACGTACCTTTAGTGCAGTCGTACTTCGGCTGTCCCGGCAATGTCCTCGTCCCCTCGATCTTCTTGCCTTCCCTCGTCACGCACCACGACTGGCCAGTGCTGCCGTGGACCTGCTGGGGGGAATAATATCCGTCTTCCTCACACCGGGGCTCGAAGGCGCCGATGGGAATTGGACGCGAAAGAGCCAGTAACGCCTCGTGGCACGGACCTTTTGGGGGGTTGACTGAAACCAACAACGTCATGAGGTGTTTAATAGTCAAAAACTGAATAACATTACTATCTGTCTGCTGGCACGACACCAGCAAACTTGGGATAGGGAAACTATATACTAAAAAGTGCCTATCTGGAGACGGGCACATCGTATTGTCAAACTACGACAGTTTTATATCAAACTACATTAAAAATTAAATGCTGCAATTAGGTATATTTTATTATGTGGACCACTAACTTTCCATATGGAACGTAACATTCATAAAAGTGATAGTCCCGCTGCCCTCCGATTTTACCCCAATATCTGTTGATTAGTAAGCGAAAGAGGAGGCAAGCCATTCAAACTGCTGAGATCCATTCGCTTCTTTTTATGTTAGTTCACTTTCTTGGACCATTAGCCTCTGATATCGAAGTTGGCGATGCATTTTTAAAATGTACTTATTTATATTATTTATTTCCAGTGGACACATTCAATCGTCAGTTATTCCACAGGGGGTGCCACTATTGAGTCACGTTCGATTTATTACGAACTTATTGTGTTCCAAGCAATAAGTTAATACATGACACAATCAATGAAATAGTCATGAAAACGAGTTTATATTCAAAATACTGTAACGATGACAATTATTGGCCTAGGTTTGAAAGTCCTTAATTTAGTAATACACTGATCTTTAAGCACAGTTGTCCACAGCGAAAATTCCTGAGCTGTTGACGTACTTTTAGTGCAGTCGTACTTCGGCTGTCCCGGCAATGTCCTCGTCCCCTCGATCTCCTTGCCTTCCCTCGTCACGCACCACGACTGGCCAGTGCTGCCGTGGACCTGCTGGGGGGAATAGTATCCGTCTTCCTCACACCGGGGCTCGAAGGCGCCGATGGGAATTGGACGCGGAAGAGCCAGTAAGGCCTCGTGGCACGGACCTTTTGGGGGGTTGACTGAAACCAACAACGTCATGAGGTGTTTAATAGTCAAAAACTGAATAACATTAGTATCTGTCTGCTGGCACGACACCAGCAAACTTGGGATCGGGCAACTATATACTAAAAAGTGCCTGTCTGAAGAAGGGCACATCGTATCATCAAACTACGACAGTTTTATCTCAAACAGATTAAATTAACAGCTGCAATTAAGCATATTTTAATATGTTGACCGCTAACGTTCCATATGGAACATAACATTCATAAAAGTGATAGTCCCGCTGCCCTCCGATTCTACAACAGTATGTGTTAATTAATAAGCGAACGAGGAGGCAAACCATTCAAACGTGCTGAGATCCATTCGCTTCTTTTCATGTTAGTTCGCTTTTTGGACCATTGGCCTCTGATATCGAAGTTGGCGATGCATTTAAAAAATGTACTTATTTAGAGTTATTTACTTTCATTGGTCACATTTAATCGTCAGTTATTCCACAGGGGGGCTACTATTGAGTTATGTTCGATTTCCTACGAACTTATTGTGTTCCAAGCAATCAGATAATAGGTGACACAATAAATGAAATGGTCATGAAAACGAGTTTAAATTCAAAATACTGTAACGATGACAATTACTGGCCTGGGTTTGAAAGTCCTTAATTTAGTAATACGCTGATCTTTAAGCACAGTTGTCCACAGCGAAAATTCCTGAGCTGTTGACGTACCTTTAGTGCAGTCGTACTTCGGCTGTCCCGGCAATGTCCTCGTCCCCTCGATCTCCTTGCCTTCCCTCGTCACGCACCACGACTGGCCAGTGCTGCCGTGGACCTGCTGGGGGGAATAATATCCGTCTTCCTCACACCGGGGCTCGAAGGCGCCGATGGGAATTGGACGCGGAAGAGCCAGTAACGCCTCGTGGCACGGACCTTTTGGGGGGTTGACTGAAACCAACAACGTCATGAGGTGTTTAATAGTCAAAAACTGAATAACATTACTATCTGTCTGCTGGCACGACACCAGCAAACTTGGGATAGGGAAACTATATACTAAAAAGTGCCTATCTGGAGACGGGCACATCGTATTGTCAAACTACGACAGTTTTATATCAAACTACATTAAAAATTAAATGCTGCAATTAGGTATATTTTATTATGTGGACCACTAACTTTCCATATGGAACGTAACATTCATAAAAGTGATAGTCCCGCTGCCCTCCGATTTTACCCCAATATCTGTTGATTAGTAAGCGAAAGAGGAGGCAAGCCATTCAAACTGCTGAGATCCATTCGCTTCTTTTTATGTTAGTTCACTTTCTTGGACCATTAGCCTCTGATATCGAAGTTGGCGATGCATTTTTAAAATGTACTTATTTATATTATTTATTTCCAGTGGACACATTCAATCGTCAGTTATTCCACAGGGGGTGCCACTATTGAGTCACGTTCGATTTATTACGAACTTATTGTGTTCCAAGCAATAAGTTAATACATGACACAATCAATGAAATAGTCATGAAAACGAGTTTATATTCAAAATACTGTAACGATGACAATTATTGGCCTAGGTTTGAAAGTCCTTAATTTAGTAATACACTGATCTTTAAGCACAGTTGTCCACAGCGAAAATTCCTGAGCTGTTGACGTACTTTTAGTGCAGTCGTACTTCGGCTGTCCCGGCAATGTCCTCGTCCCCTCGATCTCCTTGCCTTCCCTCGTCACGCACCACGACTGGCCAGTGCTGCCGTGGACCTGCTGGGGGGAATAGTATCCGTCTTCCTCACACCGGGGCTCGAAGGCGCCGATGGGAATTGGACGCGGAAGAGCCAGTAAGGCCTCGTGGCACGGACCTTTTGGGGGGTTGACTGAAACCAACAACGTCATGAGGTGTTTAATAGTCAAAAACTGAATAACATTACTATCTGTCTGCTGGCACGACACCAGCAAACTTGGGATCGGGCAACTATATACTAAAAAGTGCCTGTCTGAAGAAGGGCACATCGTATCATCAAACTACGACAGTTTTATCTCAAACAGATTAAATTAACAGCTGCAATTAAGCATATTTTAATATGTTGACCGCTAACGTTCCATATGGAACATAACATTCATAAAAGTGATAGTCCCGCTGCCCTCCGATTCTACAACAGTATGTGTTAATTAATAAGCGAACGAGGAGGCAAACCATTCAAACGTGCTGAGATCCATTCGCTTCTTTTCATGTTAGTTCGCTTTTTGGACCATTGGCCTCTGATATCGAAGTTGGCGATGCATTTAAAAAATGTACTTATTTAGAGTTATTTACTTTCATTGGTCACATTTAATCGTCAGTTATTCCACAGGGGGGCTACTATTGAGTTATGTTCGATTTCCTACGAACTTATTGTGTTCCAAGCAATCAGATAATAGGTGACACAATAAATGAAATGGTCATGAAAACGAGTTTAAATTCAAAATACTGTAACGATGACAATTACTGGCCTGGGTTTGAAAGTCCTTAATTTAGTAATACGCTGATCTTTAAGCACAGTTGTCCACAGCGAAAATTCCTGAGCTGTTGACGTACCTTTAGTGCAGTCGTACTTCGGCTGTCCCGGCAATGTCCTCGTCCCCTCGATCTCCTTGCCTTCCCTCGTCACGCACCACGACTGGCCAGTGCTGCCGTGGACCTGCTGGGGGGAATAATATCCGTCTTCCTCACACCGGGGCTCGAAGGCGCCGATGGGAATTGGACGCGGAAGAGCCAGTAACGCCTCGTGGCACGGACCTTTTGGGGGGTTGACTGAAACCAACAACGTCATGAGGTGTTTAATAGTCAAAAACTGAATAACATTACTATCTGTCTGCTGGCACGACACCAGCAAACTTGGGATAGGGAAACTATATACTAAAAAGTGCCTATGTGGAGACGGGCACATCGTATTGTCAAACTACGACAGTTTTATATCAAACTACATTAAAAATTAAATGCTGCAATTAGGTATATTTTATTATGTGGACCACTAACTTTCCATATGGAACGTAACATTCATAAAAGTGATAGTCCCGCTGCCCTCCGATTTTACCCCAATATCTGTTGATTAGTAAGCGAACGAGGAGGCAAGCCATTCAAAGTGCTGAGATCCATTCGCTTCTTTTTATGTTAGTTCACTTTCTTGGACCATTAGCCTCTGATATCGAAGTTGGCGATGCATTTTTAAAATGTACTTATTTATATTATTTACTTCCAGTGGACACATTTAATCGTCAGTTATTCCACAGGGGGTGCCACTATTGAGTCACGTTCGATTTATTACGAACTTATTGTGTTCCAAGCAATAAGTTAATACATGACACAATCAATGAAATAGTCATGAAAACGAGTTTATATTCAAAATACTGTAACGATGACAATTATTGGCCTAGGTTTGAAAGTCCTTAATTTAGTAATACACTGATCTTTAAGCACAGTTGTCCACAGGGAAAATTCCTGAGCTTTTGACGTACTTTTAGTGCAGTCGTACTTCGGCTGTCCCGGCAATGTCCTCGTCCCCTCGATCTCCTTGCCTACCCTCGTCACGCACCACGACTGGCCAGTGCTGCCGTGGATCTGCTGGGGGGAATAATATCCGTCTTCCTCACACCGGGGCTCGAAGGAGCCGATGGGAATTGGACGCGGAAGAGCCAGTAACGCCTCGTGGCACGGACCTTTTTGGGGGTTGACTGAAACCAACAACGTCATGCCTCTGAAACCTCAACAGCGTATCTTCATACTCAAAACGAACCTTATACCCAAACTACACCACCGTCTAGTCCTCTCTCGGAGCAATTGCTCCGTGCTGAAGAGACTAGACAAGCTGATCCGAAGGTGCTTGAGATCGTGGCTTAAGCTGCCGCATGACACTGTGAACGCTTACCTGCACGCAGATGTTAAAGAAGGAGGGTTGGGGGTTCCCTCTCTTCGTCTAACGATTCCATTTATGAAAGCAATGCGACTGGCGCGGCTTTCGCATTCTTCGGACCCTGCGATCGTCGCCCTCGCGACAACCTCTTCCAATTTCACCAAAGAGAGATTCCGGTGTCACTCTCCCCCAAATAGAGTCGGAAATGAGGTTGTCTACGATTCTGCCTCGGCCAAAAGAGCCTTAGCCTCTTCACTCCATGCGTCAGTGGTTGGTCGTGGCCTTAAAGCATCTTCGGAAGTCCCGTCAATTAACAGCTGGGTAACTGATGGTACAGCGTTAATGACTGGGGCTAGCTACATCCATGCCATACAAATTCGTGCCGGTACGGTCGCTACCAAACTAAGAGCCTCCAGAGGGCGACCCGGTGCGGATACTCGGTGTGACGCGTGCTGGCGCACCGAGTCGATAGGGCACATTCTACAGGTTTGCCCTAGAACCTGGGGACACCGGATAATGCGCCATGACACTGTCATGGAGAAGTTTCTCCATTCAATGGAGTACCGCGGATGGTCGGTTATGAGAACCCCGACGATACCTGTTATGGGCGGAAGCCCACAGAAACCCGATGCGGTGTTGTACTCTCCGACACATTGCTGGGTCATCGATGCGTCGGTCGTTGCAGACAATGCCGAGCTCGATGATGCCTATACGAGCAAGTGTCGGAAGTACGACACACCGGCTGTTCGCGACTGGTGCCGGTCTAACCGGCCTTCTCCTGACGTGTCTGAGGGCGTATTGTTCGGTGCCCTCATCTTCAACTGGCGGGGCGCAATGTCGGCTCGGTCCGCCAGCATGTGTCGCTCATTTAACTTAACCCAATCTGATTTAAAAATTCTCGGTGTTTGTGTTGTGGAATGGGGATGGAAAATATATAGAGCGTTCCATCGGACCACTGCTTGGCAGTGAGAAAGGTCCATATCAGCAACATGAGGTGCGTTAGGCTACGGGCTCGTCTGGCTAAGTAATCCCGTTCGCATTATATTTTCTAGCGTTAGTAAACGCTATAATCAGAAACTCGCCGAGTACTTATTATTTTACTACATTTCGTTTGCGTTTCATTTCGTTTATGTTTGTACTAATTAGTTAACTCTCGGCTTGAGAGAATTTTCTGGCACGACACCAGCAAACTTGGGATCGGGCAAATATATACTAAAAAGTGCCTGTCTGAAGAAGGGCACATAGTATCATCAATCTACGACAGTTTTATCTCAAACAGATTAAATTAACAGCTGCAATTAACATATTTTAATATGTTGACCGCTAACGTTCCATATGGAATATAACATTCATAAAAGTGATAGTCCCGCTGCCCTCCGATTCTACCCCAGTATGTGTTAATTAATAAGCGAACGAGGAGGCAAACCATTCAAACGTGCTGAGATCCATTCGCTTCTTTTCATGTTAGTTCGCTTTTTGGACCATTGGCCTCTGATATCGAAGTTGGCGATACATTTTGAAAATGTACTTATTTAGAGTTATTTACTTTCATTGGTCACATTTAATCGTCAGTTATTCCACAGGGGGTGCTACTATTGAGTTATGTTCGATTTCCTACGAACTTATTGTGTTCCAAGCAATCAGATAATAGGTGACACAATAAATGAAATGGTCATGAAAACGAGTTTAAATTCAAAATACTGTAACGATGACAATTACTGGCCTGGGTTTGAAAGTCCTTAATTTAGTAATACGCTGATCTTTAAGCACAGTTGTCCACAGCGAAAATTCCTGAGCTGTTGACGTACCTTTAGTGCAGTCGTACTTCGGCTGTCCCGGCAATGTCCTCGTCCCCTCGATCTCCTTGCCTTCCCTCGTCACGCACCACGACTGGCCAGTGCTGCCGTGGACCTGCTGGGGGGAATAGTATCCGTCTTCCTCACACCGGGGCTCGAAAGCGCCGATGGGAATTGGACGCGGAAGAGTCAGTAAGGCCTCGTGGCACGGACCTTTTGGGGGGTTGACTGAAACCAACAACGTCATGAGGTGTTTAATAGTCAAACACTGAATAACATTACTATCTGTCTGCTGGCACGACACCAGCAAACTTGGGATCGGGCAACTATATACAAAAAAGTGCCTGTCTGAAGAAGGGCACATCGTATCATCAAACTACGACAGTGTTATCTCAAACATATTAAATTAACAGCTGCAATTAAGCATATTTTAATATGTTGACCGCTAACGTTCCATATGGAACATAACATTCATAAAAGTGATAGTCCCGCTGCCCTCCGATTCTACCCCAGTATGTGTTAATTAATAAGCGAACGAGGAGGCAAACCATTCAAACGTGCTGAGATCCATTCGCTTCTTTTCATGTTAGTTCGCTTTTTGGACCATTGGCCTCTGATATTGAAGTTGGCGATGCATTTTTAAAATGTACTTATTTAGAGTTATTTACTTTCATTGGTCACATTTAATCGTCAGTTATTCCACAGGGGGTGCTACTATTGAGTTATGTTCGATTTCCTACGAACTTATTGTGTTCCAAGCAATCAGATAATAGGTGACACAATAAATGAAATGGTAATGAAAACGAGTTTAAATTCAAAATACTGTAACGATGACATTTACTGGCCTGGGTTTGAAAGTCCTTAATTTAGTAATACGCTGATCTTTAAGCACAGTTGTCCACAGCGAAAATTCCTGAGCTGTTGACGTACCTTTAGTGCAGTCGTACTTCGGCTGTCCCGGCAATGTCCTCGTCCCCTCGATCTCCTTGCCTTCCCTCGTCACGCACCACGACTGGCCAGTGCTGCCGTGGACCTGCTGGGGGGAATAATATCCGTCTTCCTCACACCGGGGCTCGAAGGCGCCGATGGGAATTGGACGCGGAAGAGCCAGTAACGCCTCGTGGCACGGACCTTTTGGGGGGTTGACTGAAACCAACAACGTCATGAGGTGTTTAATAGTCAAAAACTGAATAACATTACTATCTGTCTGCTGGCACGACACCAGCAAACTTGGGATAGGGAAACTATATACTAAAAAGTGCCTATCTGGAGACGGGCACATCGTATCGTCAAACTACGACAGTTTTATATCAAACTACATTAAATTAAATGCTGCAATTAGGCATATTTTATTATGTGGACCACTAACTTTCCATATGGAACGTAACATTCATAAAAGTGATAGTCCCGCTGCCCTCTGATTTTACCCCAATATCTGTTGATTAGTAAGCGAACGAGGAGGCAAGCCATTCAAACTGCTGAGATCCATTCGCTTCTTTTTATGTTATTTCACTTACTTGGACCATTAGCCTCTGATATCGAAGTTGGCGATGCATTTTTAAAATGTACTTATTTATATTATTTACTTCCAGTGAACACATTTAATCGTCAGTTATTCCACAGGGGGTGCCACTATTGAGTCACGTTCGATTTATTACGAACTTATTGTGTTCCAAGCATTAAGTTAATAGGTGACACAATCAATGAAATAGTCATGAAAACGAGTTTATATTCAAAATACTGAAACGATGACAATTATTGGCCTAGGTTTGAAAGTCCTTAATTTAGTAATACACTGATCTTTAAGCACAGTTGTCCACAGCGAAAATTCCTGAGCTGTTGACGTACTTTTCATGCAGTCGTACTTCGGCTGTCCCGGCAATGTCCTCGTCCCCTCGATCTCCTTGCCTACCCTCGTCACGCACCACGACTGGCCAGTGCTGCCGTGGGTCTGCTGGGGGGAATAATATCCGTCTTCCTCACACCGGGGCTCGAAGGCGCCGATGGGAATTGGACGCGGAAGAGCCAGTAACGCCTCGTGGCACGGACCTTTTGGGGGGATGACTGAAACCAACAACGTCATGAGGTGTTTAATAATCAAAAACTGAATAACATTACCATCTGTCTGCTGGCACGACACCAGAAATTTGGGATCGGGCAACTATATACTAAAAAGTGCCTGTCTGGAGAAGGGCACATCGTATCATCAAACTACGACAGTTTTATCTCAAACAGATTAAATTAACAGCTGCAATTAAGCATATTTTAATATGTTGACCGGTAACTTTCCATATGGAACATAACATTCATAAAAGTGATAGTCCCGCTGCCCACCGATTCTACCCCAGTATGTGTTAATTAGTAAGCGAACGAGGAGGCAAACCATTCAAACGTGTTGAGATCCATTGTAGCGTCAAAGTAACATAAAACAACTAACTGGTGAAGAGAGAGAACGTTTTAATTGCAGCACTCACACACACATCGCTTTTCGTGTGACTGCGCCCAACAAGCCAGTGTTCCACATACCGGTCAACCTCGCATAATGTCATTGCATAACAACGCGGCATTGTGCCAACGTCGCCGCCGACGACGACCGCCGAGCAATAAAGGACACGCCCAAAATACACTGCACTTCTAAGCCACACTGCACTTCTATACAACATCCATTCGCTTCTTTTTATGTTAGCTCGCTTTCTTGGACCATTGGCCTCTGATATCGAAGTTGGCGATGCATTTTTGAAATATACTTATTTTGCGTTATTTACTTTCAGTGGTCACATTTAATCGTCAGTTATTCCACAGGGGGTGTCACTATTGAGTCAAGTTCGATTTATTACGAACTTATTGTGTTTCAAGCAATCAGATAATAGGTGACACAATAAATGAAATGGTCATGAAAACGAGTTTAAATTCAAAATACTGTAACGATGACAATTACTGGCCTGTGTTTGAAAGTCCTTAATTTTGTAATACGCTGATCTTTAAGCATAGATGTCCACAGTTAAAATTCCTGAGCTGTTGACGTACCTTTAGTGCAGTCGTACTTCGGCTGTCCCGGCAATGTCCTCGTCCCCTCGATCTCCTTGCCTTCCCTCGTCACGCACCACGACTGGCCAGCGCTGCCGTGGACCTGCTGGGGGGAATAATATCCGTCTTCCTCACACCGGGGCTCGAAGGCGCCGATGGGAATTGGACGCGGAAGAGCCAGTAACGCCTCTTGGCACGGACCTTTTAGGGGGTTGTCTGAAACGAGCAACGTCATTATGTGTTTAATTGTCAAAAACGTAAGAACATTACCATCTGTCTACTGGCACGACACCAGCAAACTTGGGATCGGGCATATATATACTAAAAAGTGCCTATCTGGAGACCGGCACATCGTATTGTCAAACTACGACAGTTTTACCTAAAACTACATTAAACTAACTGCTGCAATAAAGCACATTTTAATAAATGGACCACTAACTTTCCGTAAGGAACATAATATTCTTAAAAGTGATAGTCCCGCTGTCTGCCTTTTTAGTCCCAATATATGTTAAATAATTAGGTAACATGGAGGCAATTCCTTCAAACGTACTGAGATCCGTTCACTTATTTATGTCCCCCCAGCCATGCATAAGAGAAACAGAAATGCAAAACGACACGATGTTTCGACGCAGTCTCGATGACACATTGCCGGAAATGTCCACAAGGACGCCAGGGTACCACGGTTCGACCACTGCCATCATATCTTATGACACTCACAAAGATGTCCCATCAACCATAGAGATACAGTCTTCGCTGTGCTCTCGCCAGCCCATTTGTTGGGCGCTACGCGCGAAAATGGTGCAGATGTGGAATTTGTTCCATTTACACCTGCCTCTAGCGACCTACACTATAGGGTTCCCAACTACTACAAGACTGTTGGATGTCATATCAGAACTACAGAAAGTGCGTCTGTCTCAAATGTTCAGCCGATGTATTGTCTTCAGGCAAATGTTGGACCTAAGTTTGTAAGTCCACGGATGGCTAACAATGATGTCAGCGTAACGAGTGTCTTCGTTGTCATGCATTCGCCAGAGGAGAAAGTTGCCCCTGGACTATTTCAAGCGGTGAACAAAGCTGTGGATCTGATAGGAGGTAAAGACACGAAGCTGATTGGGGTCACCACTGACGGCGGGGACTACGTGCAGTCAGAGTCTTCCGTACATTCTATGACGCATACCAGCATAGACATAGCTCTCTTTGAGAGCGGAGGACAAGTTCTCGGGTGCACTGTAACCGCGTGAGCAGGGATATTTTTTAATCAGTCAATACGGTACTTTGAGTGACAAGTTTTTGCTATATAAGATATTTGAATTGGTTTGAAATTTTGCATGCATGTGTGTGTGTGTGTGTGTGTGTGTGTGTGTGTGTGAGTTTGTGTATGTGTGTGTGAGTGTGTATGTGTGTGTGTGCGTGTGTGCGTGTGTGCGTGTGTGCGTGTGTGCGTGTGTGCGTGTGTGCGTGCGTGCGTGCGTGTGCGTGTGCGTGTGTGTGTGAAACTACACTGTTAGTGTCAGGCACGTTGTATGTGATTCTTCGTGTGTGTGTGTGTGTGTGTGCGTGTGTGTTTGTGCGTGCATGCGTGCGAACCTGTGTGATTATAACTGCGTGAGTGCGCAAATAAATAAAACATATATAAAAATATATGTTATGGCACGTTCTCCAATAATTATTAACGCACTTCATTAACGGTAGAGCTGAACTATAATATTCATAGAGTGGGAGACAATTGTATACACTCTTTCACGATTATAATGAACTTCCTATAAGGTTTATCTGACAACACCACAACATGAACGTTACCAAAGTTTTCTGCATCTTTACGTGGTGCTGATTTTAATTCTTCTCGATATATATGCGGTCTTCGGATGGGATTCACTATACGAATATACACAGAGCACAGCTCACATAACAACATCTCAATGTTAATGTTTTTGTTGTTATCGACACGCCATTCCCATTCAACAAGTGTGAAACGAAACTTGCAAACGGCCAGTGGTCAGCTTGTTCAATTAGTTGTTGACACAATAGTAGTATAATACTACTCATAGTGCTGTTGTGTCACGCATATTGAGGATTCAGGTGAATGTTTGGAGTTTGATGATTGCATGTTGGGTTTTGGGGAAGAGTTCCCGTTGTAGTTTATGAGTAACGTGATAAGTTAAGTTTCCCTGGTATTAATAGTAACTCTTTCTTACCGCCTAAATCACCTGGACATGAGCACAGTAGCGCAACCAGCTTAAATCGAACACTTAAACATTATATCCTGGATATGTACGTGACAAGTCATAATGAGTGTTTTTGGAATGCGTAAATAATATTATCAGTGATGTCGCTAGGTACACATGAACGTTATCATGCAATCGCTTGTGCTGCGCATATTATGGGTAATCTCAAACACATATTGGTATTGTTAATTTTAACAAACACAAACATTTGGAGTCCTACCCTGTATTTGTTAGTTCTTGCGTACACGAGGCTGCAGTGGACAACCACAGTTTTATTTGATGTTCGCCGGAAATAGGTTGGTAATCTTGTTTATTTTTTACATATCCGGATAGACCGTATACGACCGGACCTCAGATTGATTCAGTGCCTCAACAACGTTCCCGTCCCGACCCCTAAGTGACTAACCGCTTAGCAATTATAAATACCGTTACTGAGTTCCAACGGCTTAATGTAACGCCGATCTTTTCAATACCGTAGTAGTTGTTAGTCTGGTAACGATAATAAACTTTAGCCAAAACCATGCAACAAGGCGTATTTTGCAGTATTTTTATATCAAATTATATTTATTTATTTATTCATGAACATCACTAATTTACCAATCCATATGAGCAGATGATGCACACCTTTTATTACATTTTCATAAACAGCTCGTACTGTTTGTCAACGTCTCTCTCAATTTCAATTGCATATAGATTTGTTGTGGCTTGTTGGAATGCTGAATACGTCAAGTCAAGTGGCGCATGTGGTACTGTAGGGCAGTGTGGCATAGCAGTTAAATATACATTTGACGGACTGATTGTAAACTTCAACGCATGTAGGGTTTATGTACTTTGAGTGTTCTTGACGTAACCGCGAGTTATTCAAAGACCACTTTAGTTTAACAATGAACGTTTCTTCATACCTCTCTTTCCAAGTACGGGGTAATGGCAACAAATTATGCTTACAAAGCGGCGATGTCTTTCGCTACTTCCGTAGTATGGCTAACGTCTGTGCGTAAACACAGATGTGATTCGTAATATTATTGGCTCCCAAAGAGCCGTTCAATCTAGTGGGAAAAAATGTGGAGGATTAAGTATGCAAAATGACGAACAGACGTTCGTTGCTATCACAAAATCATGTTATACTATAAAATGCAGTCCTCGTCGATTCTGCCCAAGTGCTTGTTAATACAAATATTTGTTGAACATAATTTCGCTTTATCAATTGATGATTATAAAACATGTTGTTCAATACGTTTGCTAACATACCTTAATATAATCCAATGTGTGTCTGTGTGTGTGTGAGTGTGTGCGTGCGTGTGTGTGTGTGAGCATGCTTGCGTGCGTGCGTGTGCATGGGAGTGTGTATGCGTACGTGCGAGCGTGTACGTAGGCGAGATAATATTTGTGTGTGCGCGCGCGCGAGTGCGCGCGTGCATGCATATATGCGTACGTGACATATGACATAAATATCATGTACGTACAGCTTTACATTTGTTCTTGGTGTTTTGGGCGTTCGTACTATTTCCGGCATCACATAGCCGGTTGTCAGTACCAATTAATCCATCCAGGTGTACATTTTAAATATAGTGTATTAAACGGCTATCGTGTACAACAACAGTTAAACCATTTATTGTATCTAAAAACACATTGTAAGTTAATTTCCACAGTCGTAAGCTCAGCGAATGTTTGACAAACGCGAAGTCACTGGCCACTATTGTGTTGTACACAGCACCACACAAACTGTCATTGAAACATAGTTACCTCCCACGCGTTTATTAACAATGCACCACACAATAAACAACTCTAGCATGAATTTGGACGACAGTCGTTTATTTGACAAACGAGCAAATGACAGCCCACTAAAAGTACTGACGAATCACGACTACCGTATTTATAAATATACGATCAGCTAAGGGGCTATAATGATCGCAGCATGGATACTTGCGAAGACGCACAGGCTTTCGAATAGTCTTGACAGTAATGCCATTTTGATGCCTCGCATTTCAAGCGGCTGACGACAATGGATGTTATATTGCAGCCACCTGGATGACAATTCAATTTATAGTCTGGAAAAGAGCCCCGTTATGTCACCCAGGTAGATGCCAACAAAGCATCGACCAGAAACGTTTGCTGAACCATTTTGCAGCTGTGGTTATTTATTAGTTCACAGTGTTATCATAAAAGTGCTCCACGCCAGATGTGTGTCAACAGAAAGCGACATGGGTGATGCGATCAAATTATGTATAATCTTCTCTCATTGACACTTATCGAATATAGTGTACTTGAAACTAAGAGAGCAACGAATTCGATTAAAAGGGTGTTCAGAGTGCACTGTCGTAGTGTTCAGGGCATCGGACTCTCAATCGAATCACCTTGCATCCATTACGAATCTCGTTCTCTCCATGTTGCTCCAGTTCACTCATGCAGCAGTACGAATCAGCACCTGGCTATACAAGTTTGTGGATATGGGTTTACAAATTGTCTTCGTGCATTAATTACAGCATGGGTAAATGCCTCCCAGAGAAGTCGAAATGTTGTTCGATTGGACATGTCTGCCGGGGTGTGATGTGTAAAGTGCTTTGATCTGCCTTCAAGACTGAATACCGTGTTATATAATAACATTCCTTTTTTGGAGGTACGTATTCGACACATTTCTTTTTATCATATCCAACACGTCAATTTACCCGTGCAGAAACTTTCGCCTAACTTCTCAAGATGGATTATCAATACGCCTGTTGTCCTGGTAGGATAACGACACTGTATACGCGAGCAAGCACGAACTTCCTCAGGTCATTAGTTGTAATAATAAAGCCACCACGCGGAGATATTCGAAAGTCTCTGTACAGGTAATTTGGCATTTGTTATTAGACAATAACACCTTAACAGATTAAATTAATTTATCCTCACGAATGTTCAATGATCTGGTACAGGTGTTATTTTATTTAAAATACGATGTCCACTCATCATATTTTGTTGACATTAAATCATATAGTGTTCTTTATAGTAGACTATCTACGTTGTAAATATACCGCCCACAAATTGTGTTTAGGCGTTTAATATGCTCGAAACAGATTACACCATTTGAAAATTTCACCAGCGTAATATTCAAATTGTAAACAGATCATTCAAATATTAAACAACCACTATTGCCTGTCCTACCAACAAATTGTAAAAAGAACATTAAAATATTAAACAACCACTATTGCCTATCCTAACCTCACATTGTACACAGAATATTCAAATATTAGACAACCTCTATTGCCTGTCGCACCCACACATTTTAAACACAACATTCAAATATTTAACATTAACATGCCTGTCCTACCCACAAATACCTTTGAAGTTCCAGAATTTCCATAGACGGACCCAAGGGGCTGGGGGTACGTGCCCCTTAGAATTTTGGAATGACATATGGAATGTGCCCGCGCTAGCATGGCGTATCTCCCTTAGACCTTTGATAGGTGCTCCCATTTTTGAGAGCCTTACAGAAGGGTACACTAGGTTTTTTTAGAGCCTTAATGTTGATGTATTGGAGAGCCTAAATGTTTATGTCTTTGCCCTCTCAACAGACTACCCTATCTGGATCCGCCCCTGATTCCTCGCACCAAGCCATGCGTCGGAGAAAGTACGACTGATTAAGTGCACTTTCTGCTAATAATTACAGAAAACCTCCATTAGTCCTTACCGGGGGGCGGCGGTAATGCCATCGCGGCCGAGGTGACGACTAAAGTGATCACGGTCCATATCGACGGACGTAGGGCCGGCATATCTGACTGCAACAAACGATACACCGCTGTTAGTCACGTATTTCCAGTTGTTTTACAATCATGACGCTTGTATAATATATATACCTTGAACAAAGAGACGATCAGAGTAAACCAAACTGCAATTTGTGTACGGCGTAAATACCATATTATCTGAAGGAGACAACGAAGGGTTCCAATGTATGATTAGTGTGCAACGACAACGACATCTTACGTTGCAATCAGTAGTATCATCACTGTGAAAATCCATCAACAAAAAAAACAATTGTTTCAGCATGCCTCCTAAGTACATCACTTACTCCAAGTTATTTCATGCTTTTGTAATTAAATGAATGGTCAAAACATGGTTCAGTATCAAATGTACGTTAATGTTGGTCTTCGGTGTTCAACGATAACACGACGAAAGGATGCGTGAAGCGTATAGAGGAGTACAGGGGCTACAGAGAACTTGTGACAGGGTTGTTTTGGAAAATGTAACCACTGAAAATCGTGTGTACGTGTGTGCGCGTGTGCGCGTGTGCGTAAGAGTGAGTGAGTGATGGAGTGAGTGAGTGTGTGAGTGAGTGAGTGAGTGAGTGAGTGAGTGAGTGAGTGAGTGAGTGAGTGAGTGAGTGAGTGAGTGAGTGAGTGAGTGAGTGAGTGAGTGGGCGAGAGAGCGAACGATCGAGCGAGCGAAAGATCGAGCAAGCAAATCCGTATAAGTGCCCGTTAATAGCTGTCGCTTCATGACTTCTACATATTTGTTGGATCCTTCAGCCAGGTTCCATTATAGGTGTACCCGTGGTCAGCTAAGGTCGCGGCAAGGTCGCAGTGTCTTTCTCTTCCCTCATTAGTATGCAAACTTAGGTAGACGGCTGGTAGACTGTCAACTATATCCACCAATGTTATTGTTTATTATTGAAATGTTTATAACAATGACCTACAATGACCCTAAATACGGTTTGTGAATAACCTGTCGCAAGGCGAGACCGCTATAATAGGTTACAGTTATGCACGGTTTCATGTAAACTAGTTCGAATTGTTGATGATATCGAATATAAGTACGGCAGTTGGCGGAGGTGCCTAGGCCCACGGGTCGAGTTATGATAGATTTTCGAGTTATCCTTAATCACATTTACTCTACTGTACTCGTTAGCTTATGTTTCTGAAACGGACCATCCATATATTTATTAATGCGCTAACGTTGGATCACTGTACAACATCTTCTCCGAGGTTACGGGGTTCATTCAATGTGTGAACACGTATTAAAAGATGAGTAGATTCTTATAGCGATAACTGCTGCCCTTCGATTGTTGTTGCATGGGTTAAGTCTTGTGGGAGGAAAACGTTAACAAACAAGCACACACATACACATAACATAACATATCATAACGTTTATTTGACCCCATGTAGGTACACAATTAATTGGTTTCTGAACATCACTTATGCAGTAAAAACAACAAATATCAAGATTATGCAGGCATACATATACGTATATCATTATATGTTCAACATGTACAGCTATTGCGGTATTGGTGTACCATAGATATTAATCATATAGCTTATTCAATCGGGGTCGGTGACTCCTATTAAGACACACTTGTCGCTATCACGGGAGCCACGTTATTTACGTAATAATTTATATGGTCCTTTTACTAGGTGTCTATCTCATGTAGGTTTATTGGGAGTGCTTGTTTTATGTGAGAATGTAAGTTTGTTTGTGTGCTGGTTGCCTGAAACTAGCATCAAATGTATTGTATTTAATAGTTTTGTTGACATGCGTAGCAATTTGATAGAGTGCATATATCATTATATTTGTGTAACAAGTATGTTTTTATATAAAATGTGAAGCTTCGCAAACTGTGAGTATATATTTTGTCTTTGTTTATATTGGGGGTGTCATTTATAGCATATTTGAGGCATTTTATTGCAAATTCATGCTTAGTTCTAAAAGTATGTATGTATATATTTTTCACGAGGATTATATTTATGTATGTTTACACTTGGGATAATTTGCCAGTTAATTAAACAAGGATGTAACATTTTATGAATGTATTGAAAGTAAAATTTTCATTGATGTAACTTTTATATGTCTTCTACTTTTAGTAGTTTAACGTTTTATAAAAGTACTTCCGTGTGTGAGTTGTATTTATTTAAGGTTATTATTCGGACTGCTTTTTTTTCTTTCTTTTTTTGGATTATATTTATTTGGTATTCCCAAACCATGACACAATAATTAATATGAGATAATATTAATGTGTTATGTAACAACACTGTTATATTTAAAGGTAATACATATATTAATATGTTTATTATGCCAATTGTTTTGGAGCAGTTATTTGAATTTTTTTTCTCCAATTTAGGCTAGTGTCTAAAGTCAATCCTAGAAAGTTAAATTCATCTACTCTTTCAATATTTATATTATCTATTTTAAGTGTAAGATTATGCGTGCGTTTATTAGGCATATGATAAATCATGTATTTTGATTTTCTTTTATTTAAAGATAACTTATTTATATTTAGCCATTTATTAACTTTAAAAAGTTCTTCATTTTTTTATGGATTCTGTACTTTTATTGCGTGTGTAGTTGTTAAGAAATTTTAAAGAGCTACATAATGTGGTGTCATCAGCGTACATGACGAAATTAAATAATTGACTAGCTTGTGAGAAATCATTTATGTAAATGATAAATAATAGTGGTCCAAGGATTGAACCTTGTGTGACGCCGATTGTTATAGGTTAGATGTCTGAATTTATTTGTTAAATTTCAGTGTATTTTTCCTGTTTTGTAAGTAACTTCTGAATAACTGCAAAGTTGAGCCATTTACGCCATAGTATGTTAATTTGTTAAGTTAAATGTTACGGTCAACAGTATCAAAAGCCTTAGAAAGGTCGAGAAATACATTAATTGGTTCATCATTATTATCCATTTGAGTTATAATTAACTCAAGCGCAGCAAATTCCGTTGGATTTTTAGCTCTAAAACCATACTGATTATAAAATAAAAGCTCCATATCATTGAAATGTGAATATAATTGATACAAATTAATGTCACTAATACTTTAGAAATTGTAGGAATAAGGGAAATTGGTCTGTAATTTTCAAATAAAGATGGATCGTATTTCTTAAATATAGGAATAACCTTTGCAATTTTTAGTTTTTCTGGGAATATCCCGGATTTTAAACTTGGTTTATTAACAGCTTTAATGATTTTATAATTGCAGGCTCAATTATCTTAAGCAATTTTGAAGAAATGCCATCAAATCCACAGCTGTTTTTTATGGGAAGATTATTAGTAGTTTTCCTAATAGTTTCTTCATCAACACTCTCAAACGTAAATACAGAATTTACGTTTTTGTTTAAATAATAACTATAGTTTTTGTTACCTTTATATTTAATATCTTGTGCGATGGTCAGACCTATATTTGTAAAATAATTATTACATTTGTTTGCAATATCCTTTTTATCAGTTATTGTTGTACCATTTTCTATCAAATATATTAGGAATCTTCGGTTTGTACGATTTTTAAAATTAAATTCATTAATAACTTTCCAGGTATTTTTATATCCTATTTAAATCGATTAAATCTTTGTTCAAAATACACTTGTTTGGCTGGACGAATATTGTTCTTTAATATCGTATTATAAGTTTTTATTTTAATATTAATAGCTGCATAGCTTGTCGAATTTTAATGGTTTATAGAGTTTGTCTCGATATTGAATATATTTTAGCAATCCTTGTGTAATTCACATTGATCTTTTATGTTTATATTTATTAAATTTCGCCAGCTCAGTTTGCATATGCTTATTTTTTGCCCGTAATTTGTTTTCGTAAATTATAACATAATTAAAATTTGTGTCTGCATTCATATTTTTATTTTGCTTATTGTATATCTCATTTGATTTAATTTCCTGTTTAACTTTATGCATTGCCTCTTCATTTAGTATATTTATTTTAACATATTTAGGCGGAGGTTTAGTCTTCAATGAGACGTTGATGAATATAAAATACGGCTGATGATGAGAAATTTTTTTGACTAAAATCCCTGCTGTGCTCTCCAATATAGATTTGTTAAGTTCACAAAAGAAATTATCTATTAAAGTATCATCTGTTCTAGTAAATATAGTAGGAAGAGTAATTTGCTGGTAAAGGCTTTGTGATATTATGGTGTCAACAAAGTTAATATATGTATCATTTTAATTTAATTTGAGCAAATTTATATTAAAATCCCCTGCGATATTGAGATTGTTATTACAGTTGTTCCCCATTGATAATATTATAGAAATACATTCATTTATAAAAGCATTTAAGTTATCAGTAGAAGTTCGTGGAGGTCTATATATGTTTCCGATGGTTATGCTCTTAGATAGATTACCACCATACATTTTGACTATCATCCCTTCCCAATGTTCGTACATGTTTACATTTAACATGACCTCTGATCTATATTTGTTGTCCACATATATTATTAGCCCTCCTTTGTTACTGCACGTCTTACCTTGAGCTAAATACTCATAACCATGCAAGGAAAATTGTGATAAGTCATCGTTTTCTGATTTCCAAGTTTTTTGTAAGCAAATTACATTATATTTAAACATTTTACTACTTAACTCTTCTTCAAAAGCTTCCAGTTCGTTAAATTGAGAATTTATTGATTGATTGTTAGTGCTTAAGACACTTAAACGCGTAGTGTTTGTCTGTGTAAGTTTGCTAAACTTTTTAACATCATTTGTGTCTAAGATGTTAATTAAGTCATTGTTATTAATACCTCCTAAATCAGAAAGGAACGTATCGTCTAATGTCATGCCTATATATAATTTTGTATTCATCGTATGTATTTGTTATTACATTTGTGTAAATAAGTGTTAAAAAAATTGTGATATATGCATATCCCGATAAGTAAATGTATTTGTGGCATTGCCTGTCGTAAGTTTTATTGACGTAATGCACTGAACGTAAATATGAGATTGATAAAAAATGTAAATGTGAGAACAGTTTGAGATAGACATCTTGTAGTTTTGTATATAGAAATAATAATTTGCATAATTAATGCAAGAAGACCTTGTCATGGGAGAGGTGTAGAGCATACAGTATTAAAACGGTTTTACAAGCCACATTTACCTGAGTATCCGTAGTACCATACTAATGCATTTCACAGCAACGGAACGAATACATAAGATAACTTCAGTGACAAGCTAAAGTTTTTGTTTATATCAAGTACAGCAGTAAAACATAGTGCAATACAGGGTTACGCATTATGCTTGATTATCCATTTTGCATGTGATATGATCAGATTTAATTATAAACATATAATCGCACACATACATACTTGAAAGTTATTTCTATGTACATATATTAATATGACTACAGGTTTACATTGCCCAAATCAAAGATTCTGTGAAGAAGCTACCGAATTACATCGTGTGCAATAACTAACACAGTGCTTTCATTTTAAATTTGTACATCATATTTGTCAATCCATTTTAATGACAATAAAAAAGATAAAAATATATTATTAAATTATATATATTAAATACAGACGTATTTATGTATTAGCTGTATAACTATTTCAACTAACAAATATACAAAACAACGTGACTAGCATTCAACTCAAATAAAATAAAATATATGTTCATAAGAAAACAAAATAAATTACAGTTTCAGTTTAACGGGATGTGCATTAGTGCACAAGGAGCTGGAGCTAATATTTCTAGGAAGACAATAAGACTAGATATTATGTTACTAAAATCACTTGAAAGAATCCACAGAGAAACTGAATGTCAAGAGTACAACAAATAATTAGCAATTTAGACAAAGTAGTTAAAGTAGATTGATTGTTCAGCATGTAGTAACAGACTAACTATCTAGGAATGTCACCAAAAAAATTGATTATATTTCCAATATCTCTGATGTCACTGCAATACCACTTGCGTGTAATATCTGAATCAAAGTAGAAAATACAGTTTAACATTATGCAGAAGTCGACGTAATGCTGTCGTGTGTTTACATAAGCTTTACAGGTATTGTAATTTGAGAGAAAGGAGAAGAAGAGAGATAACATAATAAAAAAACCAGCTTGTATATAAAGAACTAGAACTAGAAAAATAATAATTTATAACGATTAAAGATAATATAAAAATACTGTTTTTATTACTCCTTTTTAAACTGCGCAACTGTGGAATATTCTTCTGCGTAGAAGTAACCACAAGACTGTGAAGAAGAAGAAGAAGAAAATATTAACTGACATTATATTGTATTATCCCGGAGTCTGCAGAGTCAGTAAAGAGGACTTATCTCTCTTTTAATTGTCCTCGCTGCGTAGATCACGCCTCGCTCAGGAGACTCACGTTGCGCAGTCTCGTGTAACAAAACTAATAAAACAATAACAAAATATCCGATGCCCAGTCGCAGGCCACGTATTCAACGTAAAGTGTTCATATCCTCCTGTGTGTGGATGACCCTGATCGTGTTTGCTAATGTCTTGATTACCACTTTACCATTATAGGTCCAGCAGTCAGCAATTTTCTTCACACGTTTCAACTGCCTTGTAGCGCTAGCCAGTGCGGCGCGGCGCGGCGTCAAGTCCTCGTTGACGACGATTTGGTGTTGGTTTTCACTGACGCTGTATGACTTCATCATGCATGTTAACTCTGTTGAATCGCATAATGACTACACGATGTCGATCGCCGGTTTCTGCAATTTTGCCAAGCCTATGGCTGACTACAATGTCCTCTTGTGTCACTGGGGGGGTCACTGCCATTTTGACATTGATTGTTTCCACTACTTTAGCACTAGTGTCCTCCCCGCCCCAGTGCCAGGGATCCCATGGAACCTTAAGTTGCATCGTCGGGAATATTTTAAAATGTTATTGCACTCACTTTCGAGATGACAAACTTTTTCTTCGAGAGCTACAATTCTGCGGTCTTTGGTTTCGAGCTTGAGTATAGGTCACCGATTGTCTACATGAGGGTGTCGATCTTATCGGCCAGCGCTTGAGGGTACAACGCTAACCTAAATTGTCATATACACATACGTACATAAGTATCGTGTAACGATATTAATGGGGTTTTGTAACTAATACCAATGCATGCTGTTGTATCATATATGGCACTGATGACAACAATCGTGTAAGGATGCCAACTAGTTTGCGCAGTGGAATCTATGTGTATACACACGCTCCTACGTAACTTACAAAACTTCAAAAAGTGGGCAATGCTGCGTTATTCTCAACTAAATGGCATAACGCTATTCGATGCGAACATTGCACAACTAAATGGATACCTGGTTATCGTGGTCGTTCTCTTAAAAGATGTTGAAAAAATCCGCAAACGTACAACAATCAAATTATATTTAATAGTTATTGTGGTTGAACACAGTTGGACTGACAATATGTTAGAACAACTGCAGTTCACACGACATAAGATTATTCAACAATAAACACGATCAGTTGGTAACACACGTACCGGATATATCGTCAGCTGCATAGACTAGTTGCTCGTCCACTACGAATAATGACGTAGTCACGCCCGAAACTTGTACATATACCCGATGGTAGCTATCGTTGCGCAGTCACTCAAACGTGACCTCGATGTACTGTGTTGATTATAGTGTCTGCGTCGAGGTGTCTGACTGGGTTAGATGCCGTTGGGGATTTTGTCAAAACTAGTTTGAAGCTAAGCTACGTTGGAAGTAAATTTGTTTCAACTGATGTTTCAGTCGATGTTGTGAGTGTAGTTTGGGAATGTCCAAGGGAAACGATAGTAGTATACTTTTCGTATGTGCGAGTGTGCGTGCGTGCGTGTGTGTGTGTGTGTGTGTGTGTGTATTTGTGTGCGTGAATACGTGTAATTTAGATATGCTCATTCATACGTTTACAACATGGTCGTCACTGTACGTATCGATTACTCCGTTATTGACACATCAAATATCAAGTCGTCAATAGTATTATACTTTCGTTGGTATAAAACGTCATTAATGACTCGCACACGCAAACGATAAAACACCGGATGCATTGCCCTTGAGAAAGGATGTATACCTGTGGATAGTAGCACTACTATTAATAGGGAATGGCAGGGAGTGGTCAATTAAACCCAAAAATGTGACGAAGGTTCACAAGCCAACTGCCAACGTCTTCGTTCAATGTGTTCTCGTTGTGAGACGACGATGCAGCTTCGGTCAGCGAGGTGTCGGTGGATAACGCGATTGTATTTACACCTGTTCACGAAATCAATCTTGCATCATCACGGTTTAGGAGATTTCGTCAACTGTTGCCATCCTGTTAGAAGACTATTGAGATTAATCTGTAAAACAATCATACTAGATTTCACGCGAATGTTTCTACTAACACCTCCCATCGGTGTGATTAAGGAACTGCAGTTATTTATGGAACCAAAATTAGACTGCTTTGCAAACATTCAGTGCAACGGACATGTTTGTTATATTACTAAAGTACAAACTGTATTTTGTAGACATTATAGAAACTCGCGTAGACGGTGAAATATGCTTATGTATTTTGTCCTTTGGGGTATACAAATATGTACTTGGCGTTACATGCTGATTGTGTTATGACATTTGTACATTATTACATATATGTACGTCATGATATCGCTCTTCACTTGGCGGGGCTGAGCAGAATTTTATTTTAAGAGTTTCCGGATGAATAATAACAACCAGCCCTGCCCGTGCGTTAATTGCTCTGGGCAACGCTATAATGGCTCTCGTCGTAAATTGAACGCGTGTCACCGAAAGATATCACCGCCGCCTAGTCAGACGACCACAGAGGATGACTCAGTGGTTAATGAGATAATTATTTATTACAAACGACAGTGGGGAATCTATCGGCACCTGTCCCGGGCTGGTGTGACTCAGCGGGATGTCGTGCCAGGTGTATGAAGGCGTCGACTGAAACGGGCGCGTGGAAGCTCCTTACGTCACGGGAGCATGAATGTCATGAGGCACGAACAGTAGGCCTAATCAACGCTGCCCGTGACGTATTTCTCTATAAATATATCCACCCAGACTGATGTGACATCGCCTGCTCAATTAACCAACGTTCGCTTTGAGTGTGTTCGCCGATAGCCACGTACACTATTATCGGAAAGGCGAACTGACGTACTAAATATGACAAATTACTTATAATGAATCTATCGGGACACTTTATCTCAAAACAAAACACACTTCAGCTTAATGCGTTCGCAAATGAACGAATCGGTTACGAAAGGTCTCTATGTTTGCCCGATTAACCGTTGTAACGTGGTGAATGACGTAATATCCTAAAAAAACGTTTATGAACTTAAATGCACATATATGCATCGAACGATTACGTAACGGTAGCAAACTCTATGCGTATTTTCTAGAATTGTTCCAAGCTACGTAAACCGCCTGCTGACCAGATTGGGACGGCTTACCTAACTTCGAACCATCGTAGTACGATTGTTCGTAGAAAGCGTAATAGCGGAGAGACTTTCAATTAGAACATTTTACATACACACATACACACTTACACACATACGCACATGCGCACATGCGCACACGCGCACACGCGCACACGCGCACACGCGCACACGCGCACACGCGCACACGCGCACACGCGCACACGCGCACACGCACACACGCACACACGCACACACGCACACACGCACACACGCACACACGCACACACGCACACACGCACACACGCACACACGCACACACGCACACACGCACACACGCACACACGCACACGCACACACATACACAGTGGATCGAGTGTAGTTGGATATTATGCCTCGAAGAACTCGAATGGACTCCATTGAGCAGGTTTATTGTGGGAAGTGCACAACACGCATTGAGGGTCCATAAGAATAATGTAGGTTACGTTTGTATGAGTTTTTGAGACTCCGTCGATCTTCGTCGGTCTACCTTTGTATTCACTCGGTCTCCCTCTGTCTCCATAGGTCTCCCTGGGTCTCCCTCTGTCTTCATCGGCCTTCCTCCGCCTCCATCGGTTTCCCTTAGTTGTGCACAGTCTCCCTATGTTTCCCTCGGTCTCCCTCGGTCTCCCTCGGTCTCCCTCGGTCTCCCTCGGTCTCCCTCTGTTTCCCTGTGTCTCCCTTAGTTTTGCTCTGTCTCCCACGGCCACCATCGCTTTCACTCGGTCTCCACAGGTCTTCTACGGTCTCTTTCGGTCTACCTCGGTTTTCTACCGTTTCCACTTGTCTTCCTCGGTCCCTTTCCGGTCTCAATCCGTCCCCCTCTGTCTCTCCCTGTCTCTGTATCCGCCAATCTCTCTTGTCGGACTCACTCTGACGCAGTCGAATTTATTCATTCTCCGTGTTTTTGCTATTTTAGCGAAAGTACTAGTTTGATATATACATTTCTTGGAATTAGCATGAGAAAGTCTGAATGATGTCACCTAGGAATCATGTATTAAATATTAAAACAGTGTGCCCCCTGGGGGACGCCTTGTGCAGTACGAACACAGTTCAGCTACACCGTTGTGCTGTTTACCAATCCATGAAACGGTACCAGGCGGCACATCGCTCCAGAATTATCAATGCCTGAAGCGTTACCAGGCGGCCATCGCATTATAGACTGAATCATTTGTTATTAACACCCGCTACAAAGATATTTCCTTCCATTGTTTGTAATGTTGTTTTATAGTATCTGAATATTTGGCGGCTTGAGTGGGCTAGCTAAAAAGGCGGGGGTCATTCCAAAGCCTACATGTTGTGTCAGTATATCTTAACCCCAACATGTCTATCCACACCCTTTCCAAGAACCGAACGATACCACTTTAAAACCAACTGATAACAAGTAAAGCACTTCTGCTGCGTACGTGTGGTGATACATTTGAGTAACAGCGTGGACGAATAATAACACACTTACACTCTGAGTTCATTAACAATATAACCCACCCACTAACGAACAATCCGTAGATATACGTGTAGATTGTTGTAGTAATTTACAATCTTCTATAGGTATTTACAGAGTGTAGCAATGAGACGTTATATAAAACTATGGAATAATACATTTTATAGAAGTATGTTCTATTTACATATTAGTATATAGAAAACCATCCATAATAATCCAAAGGAGTCATATAGTTATATAATGTTATAGATATTCTGCTAAGCGACGTGTGTCTTGCTGGGAAATACCAAGAGTATAGTGGGGTATATGCTTAAACACTTGTATACAGTGTGTATCGCGTATAAATGGACATTGTGCTATATACTGATGTCACTGAATTAATCATTCTCTTTTAATTGTGTACTTTGGTCCAACATTTCTTCAAGAAATGATTGTGTTTTTCTTCATACAGTGGAACCTCACAATTCAGGTCACCTTTGGGACTGTACAAAAGTGACAGACCATCGAATTTTATTGAAAACGGACATGACATTATACAGAATCACATGGATTATTTTGTACGTCAAATACAACGTCTATACGTTTAACTGTATCATATTTCAATAGTATTAATATGATGCGCGCAACTGACAGAATTGTGCAAACCAGCCATTTACTGATTCAGTGATTTCAGTGACACTGTCGCTGTCAATGTCATTGAGAAATTCAGAGATTTCAGTTACCTCCGACAACAAGGCGGCTCGAAAACACTAAATAGTTTGGTTGGGCTGCTGCGATGACGTCATCCGGAGATGATAAGGCGACCCCATGTTCGGTAACAGGAAACTATATTCATCACAATAGCCACAACGCAACGTGTATTGACAATCAGGTCCGACACGCTCGAGTCGATATTTCGCTGCTGACAGCTTCTCGAGCAGGCATTGCTTTTCTCCGACTGTTATTTGTGTATATTCATAAACCGTAGTACACTTGCGAAATATCAAATCTCAGTGTAATTAATCACACAAATTTACTTATCAATTGCTATATCTATCAAAATAGGTTCGTAAATGTGCTAAGTTGTTTATGTCACATTTTAATGTGGTAATTTACATTAATATATATATATATATATATATATATATATACATGATGGGAGTGAAGTTGCAATTGCGCAAGAACATTTCTCAAAAGACCCACACCACGATTTTGCATACCAGCTATGCATCATGATAATGTATGATGGAACAGAATTAGAGGTAATTTCAAATGTTAGTTGCCTTACTTCATAGAATTGTGTAAACACAACAGCTTTTATACTATAGTATATATACATACGCATTTTGTAACATATTAATTCTCCTAATTAAACAAAACGTTTTAAACAAAAAGGTGAACATCCCGCATCAACAGAAAGCTAATTATAAAAATACTAACAGCACTTGCTATTTTTATTTGACAGTTGGTTTTATTGTAAACGTCTTTCTATCAAAATTAGATGTAGGGTATATATATATATATATAATCACAGGAGAATAATTATGGTATATATATTCACGATAGTCGGTAGTATTGTATAATATTTAGTAAATGTGATATGTTTGTAACAAATGAGCTTAAGCTACACTATTGAAAAATAAAACTGTTTTTTTATTATTGCAGTCCAATGAAGCATTCAATATTATTAGGCATGTTGTCATTTTCCATTTCATTTTCTTGTTGATACATAATCATATATGTTTGACTGCTTTCTCACAGCATGTGTCTCCAAATTCGTATTCAACACTATCTGATGCACAGTAGTCTATGCACAATGGAGAATGTTAAAGTGTTCACGTGAAAGAGTTGAAGGCGATAGTGTTTCCTCATCCCTTGATTTGTCAGCAATAACAATACTGAAATATAAACCAACTATACATCAGTATAATACAAACAGATAATCTATATGTTGGTAGTACTAAAACCTGAGCACACAGTGGTATACTACATAATACTTGTTGTTGGATTGAAATAAGTATTCCCTTACTTATGTTGCAGTCAAGAAATACATAATTAAAACAAATTTATCTTAATATTATTTGTTAGCTTAATTGCAGCGCAGAAAGTAACTATTCAGTGAATTGTTATTTATGTAATTACGATGATGAAGTGTATACAGTCAAAACATATATTCCCGTAATACTTTTACACTGACTGATGACATGCCAGGTTTGTTAAAAATGGTAGCTGCCAGTTCAACAAAGACATTTACTGAAGGAGTCAGATGCAAACAAACGACCCAATATCAAGGTGTCACGGAATTATGCATTGCCACTGGACGCGATGTTATGACACAAACAATTCTACACATTTATAATATACCCAAACTCAAAATATCAAATAAAACAAGAAGTAACAGTCCAGGTTATACAAAATATAAATATCCAATAACAAAACCAAATGTTATATTGTATACACGCTAGAAAGACATGTTCACGAACCGCCAAACCAGTAATTAACAACAGTCGAGCCGAGGAGTTGAATGATATTCTTTGAAGCGAAGGTGAAGTGCTCAGCTTCAGTTAGCGAACGGTCCCTTTTCATTCGCAGATGTACGCTCCAAAAACTTATAGTTCATTGCTGGTATTGAAATATTCTGAGTAATTTTGTATGAGGTTAACAACGTATAACATATATATCAAATGCAACTGATCAATACAAATAAGGTGTTGCAAATAAATCGCAGCTACGCATACATTTTTGTCATTCTTTTTGGATTTGGCTAACCTCGACTCAAACGTTTTGATGGTTCTCTTTACAATAGTCAGGATAATGGGTAATGTCATTGGTACTGGTATTATTCGAATTCACAAACTACTGTATCCTTCGCGAAACAACTACTGTCAACATGATCACTCTGACAAAGGCATAGCAGATCCGAGTCCAAAAAGTTGCGATATCGATGCCGATGGCGATGAGAAGGACATCAAATTCAGTCTTTTTATCTGTTTATAATACCCTTATTTCTTGTCTTTGGCATTCGATCGAAAACAAACAATTCTTCGACGAAGCATTTCCATAGCTATCATCCAATATACCATGACCGGTTGTCATTAATCGAAGTCAACAGTGCGACAACCGCTTAATAACATGACCAACGTCGAGCAGACGCCAACTTCTATGACACATATGACGTCACACTCACGAAAAATCCAAAGAGGCGATGTGTGAGACACCATTCTTATTTGCGTTATTTTATGAAAACGGGATTATTTAATATTTTTGGGACTACGTGATTATCTTATTATATATATATACATATATATATATATATATATATATATATATATTCTATTTACTATAGCATTTATTTCAAACTGTTTATGTCACCTTTAAAATATCCCAGCATTCTATTGCTGTTTTATTCATCATTGTGTTACTCCATCCTACCTTCTCTAAATATTTTCTGATATCTTTATATCTACCTTTGCGAAAATTATTCCAATAGTGGTTTTCATGAATCATTTCTGATTTTATTTTGATGTAATGTCTTTGCCTGCATGTCATGCATATGTAAGTACTACAACCAATACTAATTTTGAACAGTTTATTTGTACAAATTTAACGGAAAATGTTTTAGAAATTTAGCACATATATATCTGACGGAATAATTTGATCAGTTTTTGTGTCAAAACAACAAAAACGATTGCACGCTGAATTTGTGCCCCCACCCTTATGTATTACATGCTGACACAGGTCTTAAACATGATTTTTTCTGATGCATTAAACACAACAGCAATTAAAACGAGGCAGCTAATCAGTCAAAAACAGTTGTATGTACAATGTTGTCATATTTCCTTTGATTCATCCATAATTTGAACATATGATGGATAGGGATTGCGCTTACCGATCACCCCTGCCGGTTACGTATTTACCTATCCGATCGACACATAACCGATCGCATCAACACAAAAAGCAATGACGTAGTACGCACAGCGCGTTAGGGATAGGGAAGGGAATCGAGATCGGTATGCTTGCAGACACTCTCTGTTGTCGTTCAGTAGCATACCTGTTAAGTCCTGTGAAACAAAATAGTACTCATGGCAGACATAAACCATAAATTATCAGTAAAAAACATAAACTTTATCAATGTTTGCGCCTGCCGACATGCCCTATGGGACACATGGCGCCCACGTGATAAGTAAGTAGGTTCGCGCCTGCGCATAAAACGAAAATACGTTGATGAGTTCTCGTTCCGGGGCACTGCACGAATTGCACAAGAATTCTACCAGACCCAGAAAAGAGCGGGAACATATGGGAGTTTGATGCGTGTGTCGATCGGCGAATTTACCGAATAAAATATAACGAACGCGATAAATTCGTTTAAAATGTATCTCAAAACTTATTACAGATCAGGTGGATGCCATATGTCCCATAGGGCATGTCGGCAGGCGCAAACATTTATAAAGATTATGTTTTTTACTGATAATTTATGGTTTATGTCTGCCATGACTACTATTTTGTTTCACAGGACTTAACAGGTATGCCACTGTACGACAATAGAGAGTGTCTGCAAGCATATCGATCTAGATTTGTGATTTCGGAAAATCAGTTGACGCTCCTCTGCAACGGCGCAGAAACCGAATCGTGAAAATTGGTTAGCACCGTTGCAGCAGCAGACGAGCGTAGGCAGAGACGGATTCACCAGGCTCTAGAGGAGGACCCAAACTCTCCAATTGCATCCCCCCTTTGAGATTCACAAAAGAAACCACGTTCGGCCGAACCAAATTCATATTGGGTAGGCTGAGTCGGAGCTTCAGAACGACTTCGCTGTCGGACATTGAGATCGGAAGGCGGGTCGGGGCACTGCACGAATTGTACAAGAATTATACCAGACCCAGAAAAGAGCGGAAACATAAGAGAGTTTGATGCGTGTGTCGGTTGGCGAATTTACCGACTAAAATATAACGAACGCGATAAATTCGTTTAAAATGTATCTCAAAACACAAGCGTAAAACCGTATGGTTTTCCTGTTACGCCCGTAGTTTTCATGGTATCAATAAATCCGTAGGACACACACCCCAAAGTAACCACGCTAAGGAGTAACGGTCTTTAAATCAGATATATTACGACGTAGTCAACACAGAAAGCGTTGCATGCGGACGCAATGCAACATATAGCAGGTTGAAACTGTATTTATGAACGTGAGACGAAGTAATATTACTGGCGGCTTGTGGGTTGCTGGCACAAAGGGTGGTACGTCACACTAAATTATGACGTAACGTTCTGGCTTCAACTACGTGACGAAACCCAATCCAAAGGTCATTGTATAAATCGTTATTTGATTCGAACAATGGTATAATTATATTAACTACATACCGATCGCATACTACGCTGCATGTTTTCTTTCCCGACGCAAAACTGTCTATCCTTGGGCTCTTAGAGAATACGACGGGTGTCATCATACATGATGTCACTTCCGACAAGAATCTAGACCACGTGCGCGCGGTTCTCTTACTCGTGAATAGTTATAACTCAACACACTTCGGAAGAAAACGCCATACATTCAATTCTTCGAAACTGTCCCTCAAGTAAACGGAGTGATATCGCACGTACATATATATTTCTGACAAACGTGTTATATTCATTGACGTCGGATCTTGCTTTTAGAAGCGAGTAAACTATGCGTATCATTCATGATTTCGGAAAATCAGTTGACGCTCCTCTACAACGGCGCAGAAATCGAATCGTGAAAACCGGTTAGCACCGTTGGAGCAGCAGACGAGCGTAGGCAGGGACGGATTCACTAGGCTCTAGAGGAGGGCCCAAACTCTCCAATTGCATCCCCCTTGAGATTCGCAAAAGAAACCACTTTTGGCCGAACCAAATTCATATTGGGTAGGCTGAGTCGAAGCTTCAGCACGACTCCGCTGTCGGGTCTTAAGATAGGAAGGCGGGTCGGGTTGGCTGTTGGAATTATTTTGCCGCGATGTTTATAATTTCATAATATCTACAGGGGCATATAATGGAGCCACATTGAAAAGTTCTAGGGGGCACGCCACTCTAGTACTAAAGCCCAAAGATCTAGGGGGTATATAGCCCCAGTCCTTCCTTTATTCGCCTGTGGTAGGCCTACTGCGTCAAAATGATATTTCAACGTGATGCTTTTTGCAGGTAAATAATAAACACGCTAGCTAATAGCTGGGCCGAGGTTTGTTTCGATCTCGACTCTCTGTCCAAATCGCAACACATGCTCAGTTGGACTATCGAACTGAGCGCATAGCATGATTCGGTTACGGATAGGGAGTCGAGATCAGGGCGCTTGCAGGCACTCTTTAGAAAGTATAGTGTATCGCAGTATTCTGTCTTAAGGACTGCATAAAGTAATACCCACTTCACTCCCTGGCTCATTCATAATTCTAAGGAAAAGTAAATAAGTAAGTACATTTATTTCCTCATCCAGATACAACACAATTCAAGAGCAATGTAACACAGATGAGGTGGCTACCAGAGAAGTATAACTTATCGAACTGGTAGCCAACTAAATAAAATTCATATAGTGTACTCCCACATACATAATATTACGTATATAAAGGTTATACAGTGCATTCAATTGCAATAGCTTCAGGTTAACGATTTCCGTAAATTAAAGCTACAGATGTTGTACTAATATAAGATAATTCACAAGCGAATTTCTTACAATATGTAATTATATTTAAACTTTAGTTAATGCCAATTATAAAGCTCCTGGCTTTATGCTTAAATACATTTAGCGTTTTCGAATGTTTAATGTCTACAGGTAGTTTATTCCAAAGTCGAGCCCCTATTACTTTCAAGGAGTTCTCTCCAGTTCTATAATTACATCTAGGTATATATAAATTGTTCTCCTGTCTGGAACTTCTGGTCATGAAGTCACTATTACATTCCTAAAATTTGTGAAATAGACCAGGAAGTTGATTCGTACGCTGTTTATAACCAAATATTAGAATATTTAGTTTAAATAGTTCCTTAACTTTAAGTATATTAAGTTCCCTATGCAATGCTGTGGCACTGTCACGGCGGTGACGTTTTGCTAATGTTTTAAGTAATACATAATAAACTTGTATTTTAGTTAAGTTAGTTTTACAAACCGATCCATATAATTCAATCCCATAATTAATATGGGGAAATACATAGGCATAATATAATTGCCTGACCATATCGGCATTTATGAACGAGGCCATGTGATAAAATAAAGCTGATAACTTAGACATCTTTGAATAAAGATCCTTAATATGTTCCGACCATTACAGCTTACAGTCTAGATATATACCCAGTTATTTGGCTGAGTTAACCCGTTCAATGCGTTTGCCCTGCAACAACAATGGCACGACTTCACGTTCCATATGTCTACTGAAAATTGTATAACATGTCTTACTCAAGTTCAGAGTTAGTTGATTGTATCGGAACCAGACACTAAGCGATTATAACTTCTCCATAGCCGTATACACAGTATCATTGGCACCCATTCCACTAATGAACAAGTTAGTATCGTCAGCAAACAATCGCAAAGATACGTGATCCACAGCACGCGATATATCATTAATATATAATAGAAATAACACTGGCGTTAAGATGGAGCCCTGCGGGACGCCAGTTTGAACATGAGCGTATTCTGAAACTGTGCCATTAATGCTAACACATTGCTGTCTATCCCTTAAATAATGTCTAAACCGTTTACATACATGACCACTTATTCCATAATGATCCAGATTATACAACAATACATCGTGATTGATGGTGTCAAAAGCCTTACTTAGGTCAAGGTATACCCCAACAACTAATTCGCAATTTTCAAAAGAATTTCAAATATTTTCAAAAATTTCAATAATCGCTAACGTAGTCGAATGATCTTTACGAAATCCAAATTGATGTTTGGACAAAACGTCATTTTTATCCATAAAGTCTAATAACCTCTTCAACATTAACTTTTCTAGGATTTGATTGAATACACTCATCAGACTAATTGGTCGATAATTGGATGGTTCACACCTTGATCCTTTCTTAAATATAGGTATTACTTTTTACACCTTTAATGCTCGTGGTACCGTGGCTTCGGAGAACGACAAATTACAAATCTAAGTCAGAGGTTTACAAATGAAATTGCATGACATTTTTACAATTTTTGAAGGAAAATGATCAATACCTGAATTGGCTAGCTTGTTAATTTCATTGATCACTTCTTGTTGACAAACTAACTGGTGACAGGAACATAGTATTGTGTATCGGGTCAGATAGATTTTTTGTCTATATTCGTTTCCCTGAGTATATGTCTTTGACAATTCTTTACCTACAGCATTTAACAAGATTTAACAAGATTGACATCCAGAGAATTAACTCTAGATGGCAGGTGGACAAGGAAGCCCTTTGGCTTATCGAGAGTCCAACCCTTTTATCTACATATATCCAGCCCTTCTGAGGTATGTGTCGATTTTATTTTTAAACATATTCACACTACTAGCACCCACACAATCATCAGATAATATGTTTCATTCATTCACAGTCCTTTGTGAAAATGAGAACTTTCTTACGTCTAATCTACACTGCTCCTTTACTAATGTAACTTCATGTCCTCTAGTCTTTCTATCTTTCTTAACTGAAAAAAACATATTTCTATCAATATTTTCATAACCATTCAATATTTTAAACACTTCTATCTGATTTCCTCTCAATCTCCTGGTCTCTAGTGTTGTTAAACCACATTCTTTTAGGCGTTTTTCATAACTAAGATCCCTCAGTTTTGGTATCATTTTAGTTGCTCTCCTCTGTACTCTTTCTAGCATATATATGTCCTTCTTGCGGTATGGCCTCCACGCTTGTATACAATATTCTAAATGAGGCCTAACTATTGTTTTGTACAGCGGTATTATTAGTTCTTTTTCATTATATGCTATATTTCGCCTAATCAATCCAAGGATTTGATTTCCCTTTGAAGCTACAATTCCTCACGGCTCTGAAACCTTCATGTCATCATTATTTGTCAGCCCTAAGTCTTATTCTTTTACAGTAGTACTTAGTACAGTTCCCCCATTGTATATTCTACATATTCGTTCCCATGTCCTGTGTGAAGGCATTTACATTTCCCAAAATTGAACAACATTTGCCACTTTTCAGACCATTTGATCAACCTGTCAAGATCATCTTGTAAATGCTGTCTTTCTCCATCACTTTTAATCCTTCTAAACACGTTTGTATCATCTGCAAATTTCAACACCTTGCTAGCTATACCATCATCCAAATCGTTTATATATATATATATATTAAGAATAAAATAGGTCCCAGTACTGATCCCTGTGGAACCCCACTCAAAACTCATTTCCAGTTTGAAGTGCGAATATATTCTTTGAATATATTCGCACATCTATCTTGGTTATTTATCCCTGCCTCAGTGATCGCAATTACATCAAATTTTATATTTATAGAGTCAATATGCGCTTTAAGTAGATTATAATTTTTGAAAGAGCTTTGTAAGTTGATATGGATAACAATTATTAGTCCATCAGTTATGTGTATTGACTCGTTTAATTCGGTCAAATCATATATTTGCATTTTAGTGATTTTGTCACTTCTTCAGATAATCCTTTATCACGGCAAGGCTGCAAGTTATGTGTTTTGAAGAGTTCAGAAAATTTGGTTCTTGGGTGTTGGTATTCCGTAGTTAACTGGAGATTGGTCAACGTGCAAAATGGTAACAAATTCGCTATTTCCTTATTTTCACCCATTACTGTTGTTGTTTTGTCATATTAGTTAAAATACATTCTCTCAGCTTTGCTATAATACATACTAGTAACCCTGAATGCAACACGTGTAGTACAATCATGTAACCTTTCTTCTAAAACAATATCTCAATAGTTGGAGTAACAAATACACAAACAAAAAGTCAGATGACCACCACAGTCAGGGCATGTCGACAGTCAGGGCATGTCGGCAGTCGAGGCGCTCAAGAGTAAATTGATTGTTATAATGTAGTGCGCCAGCACAGGTGTCTGTCACCTATATGTGACTAGTCCACAGGCACAACGACGCCGTCTATTATCAGCTTGCCTCTGCGGAACACCGCACGCTTCCCCTCCGCGAAGGCTCGTTGCATCTGCGCACGTGCACGTTTCTTTGTTTCGTAGTCCGCCTTCGTCATATCTTCTGCTATGTATACTCCAGCACACGCGGTCGTTCTGTTTACGTGGGTCTTGGCAGACAATAGGGTCGCGTTTCTAAGTGGCCTCGTAACAATTGACGCGATGATGGGTCTGCCTGTAGAACTGTTTTTGGAGATAGGGCCGAGTCTGTGGCAGTGTTCAACACTTTCCATAGCTTGTTTAAGAGTGCCGATGCCACCAATGTTGTGTTTGAGGAGTACATCCTTGGCTACGATTTTCTTGACATCCTCACCTTTAGATTCCTCGACACCAAGTACTCTAATACCACACTCACGACTTCTTCTTTTCATTGAGTTAATTCTCTCCTCATAAATAGTCATCCTCGCCCTCGATTCCATTTCTCGTTTCGTTGTTTCTTTATGCGACTTCTGTAACTCGTCAATTTTGTCCCTGTTCTCTTTAATCGAGGCAGCATTGAATTCACAGGACGCTTCAATAGTGTCCACTCTTTCTGTAATTGCACCACATTGTCGGCGTAGATCGCTCAATTGAGCTACCACGTCACTTTTTTGTATTGTTCGTCTATTGTAACGCCGATAACACTGTTGATTAGCACTCGCGGCCACGTTTTCGTCGCTCACCTGATCATGGCATTCACTTCTCTTCACTGGGCTTTTTCTTGGATGTTGTTTCGGCATAATACTGTTCACCCTGGTATCCTAGAGTGATCGAACCCAGTATTTGCACAAAGCTGACGTTTATAACCGAGTAATTAAACAAAATTAGGAGCGCCACTTTACCCACACATCCTTAATCTAGTGTCGCCATCTGTCGTTGTTCAACATTCAACTACGCTGCAAACACTGCAAGACAGTAATTATGTCATCACATGCACAAATTACATATGCATAACTGTCTGGAGCCAGGTCACCATTGATACAGCTTGCGGACTGAAGGAACGTGAATTGAACAAAATTGCATAATCTTCGATACTGCAGAAAGAAGATTCGAATCCGGGCAAGGTCGTTGATTGTGTTAGCTTGAAATGTATAAATGACTACGTTGCTTTAGACAATCGTGGTTATATATATATATATATAAATGGATATTTGTGTACGAATAGTCTTTCCAGAGAAATCGAGATGGAGTGCGATTGAACAGGTCTGCCAGGGTGTAAAGTGTAAAAAGATTTCAGCAGTCCCGAGGACTGGATACTGCGCTATATAAGAACTTACCTTTACTTGTTTAGATATCAATGAATGCAGACATGACTGAATGCTTTCCATCGAACTTGGGTGGTGTTGAAATGAACGTGTCTATTGTGTGTGAACTATAAGGGGTTTTGGACGGTCTTAGTCACCGTATATACATATATGTGTTTGTGGGTAAGAATTGTTAAGGAACTTACCGAGCCATCATTATTAAAACAGCTACGCTACAATTACCTGAACGAATAAAATACAGTTAATTATTATTCATCAAACTCAAACAACATTTCTGGGCTATGTTTAGGCAAACTCGTCTCTGCCACGGACAGCGCGATGTTGAATTGCAACCACAACGTCGCCATCGACGACTTGACGAAGGTGGAGTGGGCGAAGGCTGGTGTCGAACCAGTCGCCATCATGTACATGGAACACGGATTGATCCATAGCTTGTCGTTTGGGTAATGTTGCAACCTGAATCTTCTTTTTTCTTCTTTGTTTTCCTCTTCTTCGTCTTGTGGGGTGGGACCACATCGTTCGGTCTGTTCCGCCATCTTGACAATACTTCTCCAAACTGTCTCGATCTTCTGCAGTTGTGTGGCACTATTGGTTGCTTGTCACTGCCAATTTGAGATATCACTTCACATTGTTTCTCCACCTTAATTTCTGTTTTCCTCTTCCCTTTCTGCAACATCCCTTTGTTTCCATGCTTTCTTCGTCAATTTTTCCCCACCCATGCTACGTATATGTCGTAGAAATTGGTGGTGCAGAAAAGTTGATAAACAAGTGGAATTACTGATTGATAAGTATTATGCTTGCCTTAATATCATTCACAAAGTTGCAGTAAACATATATTGAGTAGCAGTTGTGCTTAAAGTTAGTTAGTTAAAGTATTTTAGAACACCTTAATATAGTGAGTGATAATAGGGTAACTTAACCTTCGATAAGTTGTAAACAAGATTTAACAAACCTGATTATGTGGTAGAATATATAGGTGATAAAGTAACAACCATCAAACTACTTACATAAGATAATATCTGTGTAAGCCAGTACTTGCTAGATATTTGATTAGGTAGCATTGTTGTTAAAATTAAGCAAGGGCGTTAGTCGGGCGGCGTAACCTAAATATATAAATAAAGCAGCCTAACGTAACGTAATTGATTGTATTTAAATTAGGTCACTACCCGTAATGTTAGCGTTCGTGATAGAATAAATAGTTGGCTGTGTAATTTAAATATGTAACATAAAGTGTGCTGTAGTACACAGGAAACAGTCTTTATAAAGACTAAGTTAGTTAAGATATTAAATAAATTCTGATAGGGATATGGCGCCTTGCAAGCGGCAAGTCAAGGAAAAGCGACACTTGGTGTGCAATCACTGCCACAGCTGGGTAGATTTTGCATTGTCCGGCTGTGGGAAGTCATGGGCAGAAACCATTGAGGAAGGATTCACCTTTCAGTGCATTTGATATTGGAAGGTGGAGTGTCTGCAGAAGGAGATAGTTAGGTTTACATATATTGTGAAGGGTATGGAGATGGGAATTAGAAAGGAGACAGGTCGAATGGAGAGAGACGACAGGGAGAGAGGTGAGAATACTGCAAGACTGAAGGAGAATAGCAGTGGCAAGAAAACTGAGGAAAGGAGATTGAAGAGGAGGGAAGGTGATTGGAGTGGAAGAAATTGGAAAATCGACGACACAAAACGTGACAAGCGTGAAGGTGACAGTTAGAAAGTGACCGTAGAGAAGGAGGGAGGGAAGATGGGACGGGAGTGGAGAGAAGAAAATGAGATGGAAGGAAAGATGAAGGGACGAAAGGAAGTGAGAGCAAATGTGATAGAAGAGAAGTCAATAAACGGGACGATGACAGGCGGAAAGGTGACAAGAGAAAAAGCGACAGGAAATAATGGTTCGGAAAGAATGTGACAGGAAAGAAGACGACGGGGGGAAAAGACATCAACCAGACAGATGCAAACCGAAGAAAGAGCTACTCTAAGGCAGTGGTTGAGGGGGCGATGAGGAAAGAGAGGGTGTTTATGGGCGACTCCATTATGAAAAAGACGGACAAGACACTGAGCGAGGGGAAGGACGTCGTTGTTTGTCTACCGGGGGCTAGGGTTGAACATGTGACTGACAGGGTAAATAAGGTATTGGGACTATAAGGGAGGGTCTATACTGGTACATGTACGAACAAATACTGCAGACAGGGAGGAAACAACTGAGATAATACAGAAGTATAGACAGTTAGTGATGAAGCTAAAGAAGACAACAGTTGAAAAGATAATTATGTCAGGAATTTTGCCAGTAATGGGAGGAAGGGGGACAACGTATAGAAACTGCAAGAAGATGGCGATCAACGCACTAGTTGAGCAGATGTGTGAAGAAGAGGGGGTGGGATTCATAGATTGATGGAGATACTTTGTTGGTAGGGAAGATATGTACATGAGAGATGGCCTCCATTTTAATGGAAAGGGGGCAGCAGTTTTCTCAGAGACTGCGATCTATTGACAGTGGGACAGGTTTCATCTATTTAAACTAGATTCGCGGGGGGGGGGGGACTCACAGAAAAGCCTGAACCTGGAGGCACAGATAAAGACAGCACAAATAAATAAGCAAAGAACAGTCTGGAAAACTCTTCTGAAGCTGGATATAAATGTGTTTGTTTAAACGCAAGGAGTATAGTAAACAAAAGAAATGAACTAAACATTATGGTAGAAGATATTGACTCTCACATAATAGGTATAACTGAATCCTGGACCACCACCGATATATCAGATGCCGAATTGGGACTGACAGGATATGTAATGTCTAGGAAAGATAGAATAGGAAGAAAGGGAGGTGGAGTTATATATATTTATATATTAAAGAATCTATCCAGGCTTATGAAATAAAATTAGAAAGAGAAGCAGATTGCGAAGAAGCTGTTTGGTGCAACATAGTTACAGGAAACTCAACGATAACAGTTGGGTTAGTTTATTGAAGTCCAAACATAAGCATAGAAGAGAATGAAAAAAATACAAAACGCTATAAGGGAAGTAAGCAAACGGGACTGTGTTATTATGGGGGATTTTAACCACGGGCATATGGAAATGGAAATCTCTACATGGTATGTGGAGTGAGGACCACACATTTTTAGTTTCAGGTCAAGATACTTTCCATTCTCAACATGTGCTAGAACCAACCAGGGGTGAGAACATGTTAGACATAGTTTTGTCCTCACAGAATGAATTAGTTGACAATGTCAGTATATGTGAGCCACTGGGGAGTAGCGATCACAACCAGATACATTTTACCATCAAAGTAAAATCAGAAAGGAATAGTAAAAAGCAGTAGAGGAGAAATTTCCACAAAGGAAGGTATAAGGAAATATTTAGCAAAGATAGACTGGAATAACACACTGAAAAACAAGACAGTAACATAATACTGAAATATATTAAAGAGTGAAATTAAGTCCATAAAACAGTTATCGAAAGAAGCCTTTGCACAAATTAAGTATAAACAAAGCGCATGCACACGCACGCACGCGCCCCCCCCCCCCACACACAAACAAACAAACAAACACACACTCACACAAACACGCACACGCACCAATTTAAGTTGGAAAAAAACTATTTTGTTGCGTTTCCCATTTTCCGTTTGGAATCATAACAGTCACATGCATTTCATCTACAAATTACATAATTTAACCTTCGTATTGCATGTCACGACGCATACTCATGTGTTTCGGTATGTCCTTTTGTAGTTCATTAGAAAATAACTATTTCGTTGTCACCCGACAGTGGGTCGTCGTTAACTTCACCGTCTCCGGTAAGTGAATCGAGAGCCACATATTATGAACATATATACTGTACGTCGAATGAAACCGATTAATAGATGATGTAATACGAAACGGGTATCTGTTTACGTAATCGCAAACGAACAGGTTCATGTTAAACGATGTCATAAAATGTATGATGTTTTACTCTGCTTGGCGGTCCTGTCAATCATTTGTGGTTTATTTACACGTCAACCGTGGTGCATTGACACAGTACACGTGTGTTTGTATTATGTCATCAAATAAATGTACTAGATGTAAGTCTTGTATGTACGTGTTCAATGTAGATAATTACGCATCATCTTTGCATTTGCGATTGATTCAGTCGAATCAATCCACGTATTTGCTGCCATTATCCTTCACTTTCAGCTGTGGATTTCACCTTTGCCCTTTCGATATCGCGCTTCACACTATCTCACCATTTTAATGTCGGTCTCTCTCTTTCTAATTCTATCGCCATATACTGTTGCTTTTTTAATTTTTCACTCTCTTCTCAAATGTGTTCTGTATTTCTCCTATCCATCGAAGTCTGCTTCCAAATATTTTATTTTGACCGTTCTTTTTGCCATCTCTTCTGGTAATTTCCGATTTACCTTCTGTCTTCATCTTATTTCATTTGAACCATTCTCCAAACCATGTTGGTATCTGCTTCCTGTACCTTCTCCTCCTGTCTCTCATTTGACCCATTCTCCGAACCATGTTGGTATCTGCTTCCTGTACCTTCTCCTCCTGTCTCTCGTCAGTGCAAGTGTTCGCAGCCTGCTTCCTGTACATTCTCCTCCTGTCTCTCTTCAGTGCAAGCGACGGGAACCTGCTTCGTACTCATTCTCCTCCTATCTCTCGTCAGTACAAGTGTTCGCAATCATCTATAATTTACATAAAACGATTAATGAAAGTGATGTTATATTATTTATTTTTAGAAAACAGTCCCGGTGTAGCATGCCGCCAGTGAAAGGTCCATATAAAGCAACGGTCAAAAGTTGGCACTACCACAGAAGGACGAGAGCTTGTGTCGTTTTCCAATATGGCAGCTGTGTTTGGAACGGGAATAATTTCAAGACACGCAAAACGTGTGAAAAGGAATGCCAGACGAGAATGAGTTTTAAAAGCAATGGTTTGTCTGTGAAACTAATTAATGTTGTTTTTACTAAAATAAGTTAACAACGTAACACGAACTATGTTCAACAAATCAGTTGAAAAGAATAATAATGTTCAGTCAACACTATATGTGAGTGAGTGTTTGCCTGTGCGTGCATACGAGCACTCGTGTTGCGTGTGTGCGTGCCGTTGACCAGGTTTAAAAAAATGGGTGGAATCTGAAGCCATTTGAGATGTCTTATCTAGGCGGGATACTGCGTTGTATAAGAAGTTACGTTTATCTTTTTATCTTGAAACAGTTTTGTATTCGCTTACCTACGTACGAACTCTATGCGGGTAAATTACCATGATCCCACTCAATGGGAGCTGATGATATCCGTCGTCTTATGCGGTTAGATGTGGAGCGCAATGTTGCAGTGGCTAGAGCTTTGGATTCTCGACCGACATAACCCAGGTTAGAATCTTCTGCTGCGGTGTCGAACCTTGACTAAGTTCGATCCCTCTACATTGCTTTAGTTCACTCAGCTGTATGAATGAGTACCTGGCGATAAACATTTGCAGATCTGTGTGTAGGTTTAGTCTTCGCGCATTAATTGCAGTGTGGATGGATGCTTCCCAGAGAAGTCGAGACGGTGTACGATTGAACATATCTGCCAGGGAGTAAAGTGTAAAGCTCTTTCAGCAGTCCTGAGGACTGGATACTGCGCTGTATAAGAACTTAGTTTACATTATACTTTAAACTACCATTGCTAATGTGTCGGCGTTTGAACAAGCATTGCCTTTGCAGACCATCAAATGCAAAAACGGAACAATGTGTGAGGAGTTTCAATCGACGTGCTACACGACACCATGTTGGGCAACGGGGAAGTTCATCGGTATGTACAACATGACAACCAAGTTCGTGGAGACACATAAATGTGTATGTAAGGTAGTTTGATAGGATCAGGGACCCATAGTCCACGGTGCATCAGTGTATTCTCAATCCATGTCGATGGTGAATGAATTCTGAGGGAGCTTCTAACACGATATCTTAATGATATGCTTATTTTAACATGCCAACTATACATATTACACACAGGCGCGCGTGCAACCACATGCGCGCGGAAACACACACACGCACAGTCACACACACACGCACACGCACACCCACACGCACACGCACACATACACACACACACACACATACACACACACACACACACACACACACACACACACACACACACACACACACACACACACACACACACACACACACACACACACACACACATACACACACACTTGAAGAATCACCACCGACGTACATGCCTAACACTAACAATGCGGATTTCAGCTTTCTTGATAAATGTGTTATTTAACGGACTTATTAAAATCAACAAACATCACTCGACATATGTGAATTTGTCAGTGTACCAATTTGTGTTGGTGACGTAAAGTTTCCAGTCCTTTACATTTTACTCCCTGGCAGACTTGTTCAATCGAACACAATCGCGACTTCTCTGGAAGCATCCAGCCACGCTGCAATTAATGCACGAAGACTGTACGCACACAAATACCCACCACTGTCTATAGCCAGGTATTCGTTCATACAGCTGAATGAACTGAAGCAAAGTAACGTGAACGAACTTGCCCAAGGTTAGTCACCGCAGCCCATGATTTGAACCCGAATTCTCTCGGTGGAGATTCCGAAGCTCTAAAACTGCGCCACTGGGCTCCACTAATGATCTGTCTACTCTTAATCTTGTTGTTTTAATCCCTAAGTCATTAGCGTATTTCTCGTTACGAGTTCTGTTCATTTATGTTCTTTCCCGCAGTTCGCCCGTAGTTCTGCAGCAAGCCGCCGCACAGTGGCACGTGCAAGTTCAACATTAACGCCTGGTACTTCGACGCCACTTCGCTCCAGTTCCGTGAGTTCGTATCTAGTGGCTGCGTCGGCAACCGTAACCGCTTCCTCGATCGGCGGACGTGCGAAGTGTCCTGCGGGGCAGGGAATACGTCGTAGTATTTTCTTATCCCATCCGGAATAGACGGATACCAGGTTTGAATCCCCGCAATACTATTACCGGAGATGTGTGATGAACTAACATGCTGACATTTTGTGCACAGCAGCTTTTGTTGTTTTGTTACGGTCTGGACGAACTTTCTATTTGAAATCCCCGTTTGTAAGACACATTTTAATAGAGTATTTATTGTTCACATGCTCAGTTAAAATAACACGCGCACTAAGATAAAACCGGTAGTATTTTATCACTATATGTTTCTTGCTACAGGTGGTCACGATACAATTTCCGCATATTCAACACAAATCACCGTTTGCACTTCACTAATGAAGGTAAATAACAATGCCACCTTTGTTTATAGGCGTGTGTGCGTTTGTGTATGTGTCTGGACATATGTATGCAACGATACAACCTTAGACCTACTGGGAAATCATAATTATGTCAACTTTCGCTATGGTTCACAAAATCAACTGGATTGATCAGATTTATTACGAACACAAAGCCATTGTTCACCATATAAATTGCACAAACGTTTATTTGTTGCATTTCAAAGTCGGGTATATGAGTAATACGGTGTTAGCAAGTTATTCCTTCAATCGAATGATGTAGAAACTCCAAGCTGCGCCATCTGGTGGCTCGGTAACTTTGACAAGCAGTTGTTGCACCACCGTACCTCGTCTTAGACGGCTCAAGCTGTTGTTGAACCGCCGTACCTCGCCTTAGACGGCTCAAGCTGTTGTTTCACCACCGTACCTCGAAGTAGACGGACCAAGCTGTTGTTTCACCACCGTACCTCGCCTTAGACGGCTGAAGCAGTTCTTGCACCACAGTATCTCGCCTTAGACGGTTCAAGCTGGAAACCCAAGTCAAAACAATAAGAAACAACATCACCACAAATATTGCAAAATTAATTATGCCAATTTATTTAAACAATAAATCACGTTTTAGAGAATGGTTCTCTGACGATAGTTTAATAAAGAATGTTTCTACTAAAGAGGATACGCTGGGTTCGAATCTAAGCAGTGTTTTTCGTTTTTGGTGTAGGTAACTGCGCATTGCGAGAAATTGTCGTCAAACATATTTTACCCATTAGACTTCGACCATTGCTCTTGCAGAGATTGAATGTCTGCTCTGACATTGGAAGCTAATGAAAGATACAGTTTCAACCGGGTCCGGTATGGAATGGATGTTCCGTTTTTTTTGTAAGTACTGTCTTGCAGCAACGATTGCAAAATGTACAAATGCAAATTAAAACAAAAAAGACAGGTACGCATAAGGAGAGACGGCCATATGTATATATGTACGCATACATACGAACGTGCGTACGTACGCATACTCACACACATACGCACCCACACAAGCACGCACACACACACGTACATACACACAAAACACACATACTCATAGACACACACACGCACACACACACACACACACACACACACACACACACACACACACACACACACACACACACACACACACACACACACACACACACACACACACACACACACACACACACACACACGACGACGAAACAAGACACACAGCCAAACAGGTCGACGTCCTACCTTGGGGTTATGGTTCGATGCACATGTATGTGAGACAAGGGCCGAGGCAGCACTTCTTTGTCCCCGCGCAGTCGGCATCTTTTATACACATCTGTTGCGGAAGCATCATACTCGGCACTGGCGAAGATTTATCAAGATTTAACAAGATTGCCATCCAAAAAATTAACTCTAATCTACGTGTATCCCGCCCTTTTAGGCTACGTGTCGATTTTATTTTTAAACATATTCACGCTACTAGCACCAAAACAATCAGGAGTTAATTTGTTCCATTCGTTTACAGTCCTTTGTGTTAATGAGAACTTTCTTATATCTAATCTACACTGCTCCTTTACTAATGCAACTTCAAGTCCTCTGGTCCTTCTATCTTTCTTAACTGAGAATAAATATTTCTATCAATATTTTCATAACCATTTAATATCTTCTGTCTGATCGCCTCTCAATCTCCTCGTCTCTACTGTAGTAAAACCACATTCTTTTAGGCGTATTTTCGTAATTAAGATCCCGCAGTTTTGGTATCATTTTATTTGCTCTTTTCTATATTCTTTCTATCATATCGACGTCCTTCCTGCGATATGGACTCCACGCTTGAATACAATATTCAAAATGAGGCCTAACTATTGTTTTGTACAGCGGCATTATTAGCTCTTTTTCCTTATACGTTATATTTCGCCTAATTAATCCAAGGATTTCATTTCGCTTTGAAACGGCAATACCGCACTGCTCTGAAACCTTCATATCAGCACTAATGGTTAACCATAAGTAATTTTCTTTTACAGTAATAATTAGTAAAACCCCCCATTGTATGTTGTACATCTTCGTCCCCATGTCTTGAGTGGAGGCATTTACATTTCCCAAAATTGAACAACGTTTGCTATTTTTGAAACCATTTTATCAATCTTGTAAATGCTGTTTATCTCCATCACGTTTAATTCTTCTAAACAATTGTTTTATTTTGTATCATCCGCAAATTTCCACACCTTGCTTGTTATATCATCGTACAAATCGTTGATATATATTAAGAATAATATAGGTCCCAGTACTGATCCCTATGGTGCCCCACTCAAAATTGATTTCCAGTTTGAAGCCTCCCCATCAACTACTACCCGTTGTCTTATCTCAATTAGCCATTTTTCTATCCAGTTAATTAAACCATTTCCTATGCCATTGGTTTTTATCTTAAGGAGTAATCTTTGATGTGGCACTTTGTTAAAAGCTTTCTGAAAATCTACGTAGGTGATATCTACTGGTGATACCTCGTCTACCCAATTAGTGATATCTTAAAAAAACATAACATATTTGTTAAGCATGACCTTGCTTTTAGAAACCCATGTTGAGATGGGTTTAACAAGTCACGTTTAACAAGAAAATCCACAGTGTAATCTATAATTATTCTTTCTAATATGTAATAAATCACTTATGTTGAACTCACTGGTCAGTAGTTCTCTGACTTGTTTCAGCAATCTTTTTTAAATAATGGTATAATGTTTGCTTCTTTCTATTCTAAAGGAACCATTCCTCTTCTAATGACAATTTGTAAACTGTTGCAAGCGGTATGCTAATTTGTTCTACAATTTCCAATAGAAGTTTGGGCGGAATCCCATCCACTCCAGGTGATTTGTCGTTCATAGCCGTTATTTTCTTAGCTATCATTTCAGGGGTTACAATTAACTTTCCTAAATAGTCTGATTTCACTCCTTGAACTTAGCCTCTGGTACTGGCAGTGAACTAATACTAATATATTCCCTGGCAAACACCTAACTAAAATACTCATTCAGGTTTTCTGCCATTAAGAATCCCTACGATATTATATTTCCAGCACTAGCTTCTAGAGGACCGATCTGATCCTGAACTTTCTGTTTGCTACGAACATATGCATAAAAACTCTTACTGTTATATTTTATATTACAAACTAATTTGTTGTTCGTACCTTCTCTTCGAATTTCGAATTTCACTTGTAGCTTGGTTTAGTGCTTGTTTATAAATGTTGTAGACTTCGTCATTTCCAGTACGTTTATATGACTTCCACATCGTTTGTTTGTACTTAATGTTTCTAATGGCTTCTTTCGATAAGTATTTCTTTCTGGACCGTTTCCCTTGTTTTTTGTAGGGAACAAATTTATCGACGATGCACTCAAATTTCACTCTTTAAGATATATCAGCATTATGTTGCTGTCTTATTCTTCAGTGTGTTGTTCCAGTCTATCTTTGCTAAATATTTCCTCATTTCCTTAAATTTATCATGAACTGCTATTTATTATTTCTTTCTGATTTTACTTTGATGGTACAATGTATCTGGTTGTGATCACTACTTTTCAGTGGCTCACATAATTTGACATTGTCAACTAATTCATTCTGCGAGGACAAAACTATGTCTAAAACATTATCATCCTTTGAGGGATTTAACATATGTTGAAAAAGGAAACTGTCTTGTACTAAAACTACAAACTTGTGGTCCTCACTGCCCGTACTCTGTAGAGATTTCCATTGTATATGACTATGGTTAAAATCTCCCATAATAATAATACAGTCCCATTTACTAACTTCATTTACAGCGTTTTGTACTTTCGTATTCTCTTCTGCGCTTATGTTTGGACTTCAATAAACTAACCCCACCGTTAACGTTGAGATTCCTGTAACTATGTTACCCCAAACTGCTGCCCCCTTTCCTCTTAGATGGAGGTCATCTCTCATGTACATATCTACCCTCCCAACAAAGTGTCCCCATAAATCTACGAATCCCACCCCCTCTTAGGAGTAACTTAGAAGTAGCCGGGCACTGGCCTGGTTTAAACACTGGAAACACGACGGAACCTGTGTTAAAGACGACACCCTCCAACTCTAATAACAATAATAATAATACAGGTTCTTTTACCGCGCGATCTCTAACTAATAGTTAATCAATGCGCTCACAATATAGAAACATTATAAAACAATTAAAATAATATATAAATTTGTTATAAATTAATTAATTTACAAGATAAATAAATAAATAATTAAAGAATAGAATAGTAAATTAACAACTCTACCGCATACTAAAAGAAATACGTTGACTTGTGTGACTACCGATAGTACATCAGTATAGCTACGGCTATTTTGCTAATATCACAAAGAATAGTGTGGCCGATTTCGGAAAAAACTACCTGTTGACATTAACGATTTCAAACCACTATATATCGTTACAAACAATACCAGGACATCTATAATCAGCATTAATTAATTTGTTTGAACACGTGTTTAAAAAAAAACTTTGTTATCATTTTATTTTCATATCCGTTATGTTAAAGTTTAGTTAAAGGACATTATTATACTAAAGAAAGTATACAGGATATATTGAATTCATAACTTGTTGTTAAAGGATATTATTATCCTGAAGTTGTTACAGGATATTATTATCCTGAAGTTATTGCCACAGGCTAGTTCTACGATGTATGCATACTCATAAGGAGGCAATAATGAATTCATAACTTCAGGCTAGCTCAACGATGCAGGATGGATTTCAGAGAACAACTTACCTTTGATACAGGTTGGTATGGCCATGCACCCGACGCACAATGGTTTTATCATTACGCATGTAGTTCCTGGCCTGCAGTATTTCTCCTACAAAATTATTAAAATCGTTAAAGACTATTTACGCAGAAATACATTTTATGACACTTCTTGGATCTAATTAATTCATATCTTTACACAATATATGGGAAATGGGTAGGCTTATGTGCATGCAGAAGTATAACGTTGTGTTGGGGTTGACCTAATTTATTGACTATTTTGAATAAAATCACATAGAACCTTGTTTGCTTTTATGTAAAATGAACGCATTTATGCTGAAGACAGTTGACCTTTCCACCACGTGATCTATTGCCTAGCAATAAGTTTTTTTTAATGGATGTTGAATAAGTTAAGCTGTCTGAGATACCTTTGTATATTTTGTTTAAATTGTGGTTCCAAATGATTTTCTTTATGACAAAAAAAATTGGTCAAAATAGTGTTTAAGCGAGACGAGCATCCGGGGAAAAAGACATATTTAGCAGACGTATTTGCTATGTAACGTTTTATACATATGTAAATACTGTTGGTGGGCGAAGCTTGCCGCACACGCCATAATTGTGATTGTGACGCAGACAAACAATGACGTACTGGATATGTAAATCAAGGAGCGTCTATTGATATACGGTCTTTGATGTAAATTGCGTTTCACGGAAAGTACAAGTTTGATTAGAATTTCTGCAATAAACTCTTTTGAAGAATTGAAGCAAAATCAGCATCATAATATATATAGGTTAGCGAGAATGTAGACTCTGACAAGTGTTTGTTCTGCGGAGATCACATTTCCCTTACTACAATTCCCTAGTCTTTATCCCAGCCAGCGAAACCTGATTGGGCTAATGAAGTTCAAATCTACCTTCTTCAATAAACATGACGAGCTGTTTTTCTCGGTGCATTGATAATTCGTACGTCATGTTGTCCCATGTCAAGAGTCAATGAAAAATTGAATGGGTAGACGAAACGTCAATGTGTATTTTTCATTGGTCCATGTTTAACTGGGTTGTTTAATCATTAACATAAAATAGGAAATCATGATTTCCTAATAACGACGACACATGTATAGGTTCATTAACGGAGAGAGCATGCTATTTTAACTGTCTAATATGATGCAAACGACAATGGCGTATCTAATATCATTGACTGGTGTGAGACCTTTGCTAGTAATTAGTTTTCCATACTGAAATGTAGTAGCGCAACTGATTATGATGGAAAAACTAATGTGGACACGATGGAGTGCTCGGCAGCGACATACGCACTCCGGACACCCGTTTAGGCCCAATGGAAAGCCATGTGTGCATATGAGTTTGCACCCGAAGGGCGGACAGACTGGCTGCCAACACAGGGCCTGGCAAGCCTGTTGGGTCGCGAACCTGTTCCCTGTCCTTCCGCATCCTCTGCGGAACTTCTTGCACACGTTCTTGCACTTGTCATAGTACCATTGCATCAGCGGCGGGGAGCAAGGACCTTCACGTGCCGTTAAACTGCATACCTTCTTGTCAACTATGGGAACATAGACACACCACATCTCTACCATGATGCATGTATCAAATGGCACCTTTGCAAATTGCATATTCCAAACACGTAATCGAACAACGCCGGTTTATACCGTAAAAACGCTTAAATATGGTTGTAAACACAAATATAAAAAAGCGTGCATGGCTACGTCCAATTAAATATAACTGTGTCTGGAATGTATTACAATTATTACAAAGAAATGTACATTTTATGAAGCATGTCACCTATACATGTAATAAAACAGCAATGAGAACGGATTAGGTTGAAAACAGAAATACATAATTATGAATGCTATTATTTCGATATGATTTTATTGATTAGGTCCTAGATAAAGTTGCATTTGCCAGTGAAATGATTTTATAGTTGGATGGCAATCCCACAACATAGCTCTGCGCAAAATGTATGATTTCAGCGATATAACACTTTGGATCACAAACTAATAGTTCCACGGTGCAGATTATATATTGATACTACAAAAAATAACTTTACACACGTACCACAAGACGTATATGATCGCAATTCTGAAAGTATCACAGTCAACTACTGAAAACCAAATATCTTTAGAATCTTCGTGATTGTCTTATATCCAATGTGTTGAAATCATGTTTTCGCATAATGGCCACCATGAAAACGGACAACATTCAGTCAACAATGAGACATCTACCGGACTTATCTGGAGCTTGGGGCCCGCACTCCATCCCGCCACAGATGTGATACCGACAACACTTCTCATCTCCTGGACAGTCGGCGTCATCCTTGCATTTGGGAATAGGGATCGGGTACAGCGGTCGGGGGAAGGGAATCACAAGCTTCGGGCACTGGCCGGGTTTAGGAACTGTACAACGGAGCACATCAAAAATGTTCATACGAGAACATCTGTCGCAGATGGTCAGATGGTGTCATTGCGCTAACTTCTGCTGTTTACTCTCGAAGGATTCAGTAAGGTTTCCTGTATGACTCGACTAACAAAAATTGTAACTGGTCGATTTATTTTATGAAAGATTGCTCAATAATGTATTGTTCATATTAGCTCGAGGATTGATAGGTGAATGCAGAGACTGCATGTACTACAAGCTAGTGCCGTCCAGATAATGAATTCTAGATGGCAACTGGACAAGGAAGCCAGTGTCTTATTGAGAGTACAAACTATTTTTTTTCTCCTGAGGTATGTGTAGACTTTAATTTTAAATATAATATTCATGATGCTAGCATATAAATGAACACAATATTAATTTTATTACAAGTTAATACATTATTAAATATATTACGATTGTTTAGTTGAAAAACAGTATACTTGTTTCATACCATCCTTTTGTGGTTTTTTTTTAACAAACAATACATGCTGTGTAATACAGAAGGTAAATACAAAAACAAAAGTCGGACATGCTGAATCAAGAAACCCCATTGTCTAGGAGGCAACAAGAAACTAGTTGATTAACTAAACTGTTGTCGAACCTACCTGGCAAGGGAGGACTACACACAAAGCCGCCAAAGAAATGTATCCGACAGCATATCTCTGTGCCCGGACAGTCACCGTCGGTATGGCATCGGTCGATGGGCCAAGCGCACGGCGGCGGAGGGAACGGCGTCACGATCTTCGGACATTTTCCTGGTTTCGACACGAAAACAGGTGAAATGTACGAATCTGGCAAATAAAGGCAGTATTACCAGATGTTGCACTCTCTAACGTGAGAAGGTTAGTAGAATCAGCGTTATTTTAAATATGCTGATGTCCTTAAGATTGCAGAGTGTATCATTTAACGAATATGATATCGTACATTGCTTAACGCTGAATGAAACATAATTTACAAATGAGAGAAAAACTATGTTAGCCATTGATTTATATAATAATAATAACAATTATATTTAGTTAGTTTTCAGAGAGTCAAGGAATAGTTACACTGTTATTGTTAACAACAGTGAATAAACAAATAACGTATTTGGAACTATACCAAAAGAAGTGTTACATATATAACATTCCAGGTATTACATACTCACCATGTTGAAACCCATAATGCTATAAGAATCATATTATTTGTAAAAAGTAACAAGTGTAAATAAAACTACACTTGTGTTGTTTTGTTTATTAATAGAGTGAGTGAGCGAGTGATAGGCGTATATTAAATTAAAGAGTGAGTGATTATAATTTAAGTTTGAATCCAAAGTTAACACTAAGAAGTTAAATTCGTCTACTTTTTCAAAGTAAAACCACATCACAGGTTAATTTCCAAAGTCGTAAGCTCAGCAGGTGTTTGGCAAATGCGAAATCACTGGCAACAACAAAAAAACAACACTAATTACAGCATGGCTGAATGCTTCCCAGAGAAATCGAAATGGTGTTCGAATGGACGTGTCTGTCGGGTTGGGATGTGTAAAGCGCTTTGATCTGCCTTAAAACTGGATACAGCGCTACATAATATCGTTCCTTTTTTGGTGGTATTTATTCTACACATTTCTCTTTATCATATCCAACACGTCAAATTACCTGGTCAGAGACTTTCGCCTAACTTCTCAAGATGGCTTATGAATACACCTGCTGTACTGTTGGGATAACATTAATGTATATGCGCGCAAGAACGAACTTTCTGAGAACATTAGTTGTAATAATGAAGCCGCCAAGCGGAGATATTCGAAAGTTTCCGTATAGGTAATTTGACATTTGTTATAAGACAGCAACTAGCTATCCTCAGTTAAAATACCAAGTCTGCTCATCATATTATGTTGACATTAAATCAAATAGTGTTCTTTATACTAGACAAACTATATTGTAAATATACCGCCCCCAAAGTGTGTTTAGGCGTTTAATATGCTCGAAAGAGAATACACCATTTGAAAGTTTCACCAGCGAAATATTCAAATTGTAAACAGAACATCCAAATATTAATCAAACACGATTGCCTTTCCTACCCACAAAAAACCTTTGAAGTTCCCGAATTTCCATAGGCGGATCCACGGGTGTACGTGCCCCCTAGAATTTTGGAATGACCTATGGAGCCTGACGCGTTTCCGTAGACCTTCGATACGTGACCCGTTTTTGCGAGTCTCGCGGAAGGGTGCAACAGGAGGTTTTTTGAGAGCCTCTACTTTGATGTCTTGGCGACCCTCGAGGGGTGCATTTGGAGGGTTTTGGAGAACCTTAAGTTTGATGGTTTTATTGAAGCTCACGCGGAGCAACTGGAGGTTTTGTCCCCTCCTCTGACTACCCTCTCTGGATTCGCCCCTGCTCCGTCGCACCAAGCCATACGTCGGGCGAAGTAATACTGATTAAGCGAACTTCCTGCTAATAATTACAGAAATCTCCCTTAGTCCTTACCGGGGTTCTGCGATTGTGCCATCACGGCCGTGGTGGCAACTAATATGATTACGGTCAATATCGAAGGACGTAGGGCCGGCATATTTGACTGCAACAAACGATACACCGCTGTTAGTCTCGCATTCCCAGTCGTATTATAATCATGACGCATGCATCATATATATATATATATACCTTGAACAATGAAACGATCAGAGTAAACAAATTGGCAATTTGTCTACTGCGTAAATATCATGTTATCTGAAGGCGACAACCAAGGGTTCCAACGTAAGATTAATGTGGTCTTTACTGCAACGACAACCACTTCCTACGTTGCAATCAGTAATAGCATCACTGTGAAAATCAATGCAGAAGAAAAAACAATTGTTTCAGCATGCTTCCTAAGTACGTCACTTAGTCCAAGTTAATTCATGCTTGAGTAATTAAATGAATGGTAAAAGCAAGGCTCAGTATCAAATGTATGTTAACGTTGGCCTTCGGTGTTCAACAATAACATTACGAAAGGATGCGTGAAGCGTACAGCGGAGTACAGGATTTCTACGGAGATCTTGTGACAGGGTTGTTTTGGAAAATGTAACCACTGAAAATCGTTGTACATATTACACGCGCGCGTCTACGTGTGCGCGTGAGCGCGTGAGCGCGTGTGCGAGCGTTTATATGCTTGCGAGCATGGTGTGCGTATGAGAGTGACTGGCTCAGTGAGTGAATGATTCGGTAAGTGAATGAGTCAGTGAGGTAGTGAGCGAGTGAGTGAGCGAGTGAGTGAGTGAGTGAGTGAGTGAGTGAGTGAGTGAGTGAGTGAGTGAGTGAGTGAGTGAGTGAGTGAGTGAGTGAGTGAGTGAGTGAGTGAGTGAGTGAGTGAGTGAGTGAGTGAGTGAGTGAGTGAGTGAGTGAGTGAGTGAGTGAGTGAGTGAGTGAGTGAGTGAGTGAGCGAGTCCTTGAGTGTGTGGTGTTAGTGAATGAATGAATGAGTGAGAGCGAGTGAGTGAGTTATTGTGAGTGCTTGAGTGAGTGCTTGGGTGAATGAATGAATGGATGGATGAGTGAGCGAGTGAGTGAATGAGTGAGTGAGTGAATGAGTGAATGAGTGAGTGTGTGGGTGAGTGAGGGAGTGAGGTAGTAAGTGAGGTAGTGAGTGAGTGAGTGAGTGAGTGAGTGAATGAGTGAGTGAGTGAGTGAGTGAGTGGGTGAGTGAGTGAGTGAGTGAATGAATGAGTGAGTGAGTTAGCGAGTGAGCGAACGACCGAACAATAGAGCGAGCGAACGAACAAAAGATAGAACGACTGAACGAGCGAACGAGCGAACGAGCGAACGAGCGAACGAGCGAATAAGCAAGCGCTTATCTGTGCCCGTTGAAAGCTGTCTCTTCATGACTTCTACATATTTATTATTTGATCCCTGAGCCAGGTTCCTTTATAGGTGTCCCCTTGGTAAGCTAAGGTCGCGGTAAGGACGAAGTGTCTCGTAGGCAATCGCGTTGACGTAACACGATTTGATTACTGCGTCACATTCACGTCAGTAGTTATCTCGGTTTTGTAGTGAGCAACAGCGGGGGGTGGTGCCGGTGCCCCCATGATGAAATTCCAAGATGGCACGTGTCTCAGGTGAATCAATCTGTGTGTGTGTAGTCACGTGAGTTAGTGCCTCCTGGTGGAATGCATTGAAGGCAGTGCCTCCTATGGGAAGGTGTAGGATGTTATATTGCTTATAAGTATGTAAATCAACAAAAACACCATATTTGAAAGTTTAGTTGAAAGAGGTTAAGCCGGGGCAAGTTGCAGACAACAGTCTTAGGATAAACAAGGACTATTGAACAAGTGATGTAATCACGTAGCATCACGTATCGAGAAGTGGAGAATTAGCACGCTTCTAAGTACGTCATGTAGTATTATTAGCCACCATATATTATACAAATTCATCTGTGTATTTAAACAAGTACCTTGTACAAAACCCATGACATCAAACTATGATATAGATTGACATACGTATGTAATAACTGTATTTCTCAAATTTAGTTTAACTAAGTAGGACATGTAGTAGTATAAAATTATGATGGGTAATTAAGGGTAGTTATGGGCAAATAGGGGTAACTAAAGGGTAACTAGTGGTAACTAAGGGGTAAATGTGGATAATTAAAGGTAACTAAGGGTTAATTAGGGTTAATTAAGGGTCATTAAATGTAGGTAGTGATAATTAAATGGTAATTTAGGGTAATTAAGGATCATTAAGGGGTAATAATTAGGTATATTTAAGGGACAATTAAGGGTATTTAAGGGTAAGGGTAATTAAGGGTAACTAACGGGTAATTAGGGGCAATTGTGGTGTACTAGGGTCAACTAATGGGTAAATAGGGGGTATTAAGGGACAATTAAGTGTATGTACATGTAACTAAGGGGTAAGTATAGGTAATTAAGACATAATTAAGGTTAATTTAGGGGTAATGAATGGGTATTTGTTCATAATTAAGGATACTAATGGGTAATGAAGGTAATTGAGAGGTAATTAAGGCTAACTAAATAAAAGCAATTAAGGGATAACTAAAAGGTAATTAAGGGTGGTTAAGCGTCATTAAGGGTATTTAAGTTTAATTAAGAGGTAGTTGGGGGTAATTAAGGGATAATTGTGAGTATTTGGTGGTGAATAATGGGTAATTAGGGGTAATTACGGATAAATTGTGGTTACTGAAGGATAACTATGGGTAATTGAGGGGAAACTAAGGCGCAATTGTTGTAAATTCAGGGGTAATTGGGGTAATCAAGGGGCTAAGTGGCAATTATGTGTATTTAGGGGTAAGCAATGGGTAAGTAGGGATAATTAAGGGTAGTTGTGGGTAATGAAGGGTAATTAGGGGTAACTAAGATATGTTAATGGCATGAAATCAGCGACGGGTATTTAGAAATGTCTGCTATGTTCCTGCTCTTTTTCTAGAAGTTTCTTTCTGAAAAATGGAGGTGGAGCTACACGATAGAGGCGCCACGGTCGTTGCGGTAAAAGTTAACAATCGGCAACGAGTATTTAGAAAATGCTCAGATATTATTAAAATGGCAAGTGATTTTTAAAAGTTTGAGTAGGATGCTTTGTTGCGTGGGTAGTTGTTGTTGACATCGTATGTGATGACGTCTTCACCGATGACCCCGTCCAGTTTTTAAAAGTTTCAGTAGAAGACTCGAGGTCAGGGGGACCTCTATTAGTTATTGGCGCCTTTTCCTTTGTATTGAATGTATGAATGTTTGTGCGCGACTGAACCCTAAAGCGTTTGTTTTAAAATCAATGTCATTACTATGCATGACACTGCGTCATCTCATTATTAAGCAGACGTGACTCACCAATCTAATGTCAACAATATAACGCAAACATATTTTAATAACTTACCTGTACCATACCTACGGTGTATATACATATCAGTGTTATTCAAAATAGGTCTGTTTTTCCTTAGTTTGTGTATGCTTCACCTCAGTCGTCTTTAACAACACAAACGAACCATATATATATATATATATATATATATATATATATATATATATATATATATATACGAGATTGTTTGTCGTAACACCCGAACTTTGCAACCAAAGGTTTGTGCTTATTACATTTCCCCCTCTCGTTACCCTCTCGCGTTACCCTAATTAATGGACCTGTATTTAAACACTATGCAATTGTCGTATATTTATCTGTACGTAGAGAGCGACGGTGGTATTTTTCAAACGTCTCCCATACGTAAAATAATAACAACAGATGCTATTGACATATCGTTCACTAAACGAGTTGCATCGAGGGGAAAGACGTCGTTGTTTGTCTACCGGGGGTTAGGATTGAACATGTGACTAACAGGGTAGAGAAGGTATTGGGAAATGGCAAGGGAGCGTCTATACTGGTACATGTAGGCACAACTAATGCTGGGTAATAATGGCATACTACATAAGTATAGACAGTTAATGAGGAAGCTAAACAAGAGTTGAACAGATAATTCTGTCAGGAATTTTGCAAGTAATGGGAGGAAGGGGGCAACATATAGAAACTGCAAGAGGATGACGATCAACGCACTAGTTGAGCAAATGTGTGAAGAAGAGGGGGTGGGATTCACAGATTTATGGGGATACTTTGTTGGGAGGGAAGATATGTACATGACAGATGGCCTCCATTTTAGTGGAAAGGGGGCAGCAGTTTTCTCAGAGAACCTGCTGCGATCTGTTGACAGTGGGACAGGTTGCATCTATTTAAACTAGATTCGCAGGGGGGACTCACAGAAAAGCCTGAAATTGGAGGCATAGATAGAGACAGCACAAATAAATAAGCCAAGAACAGTCTGGAAAACTCTTCTGAAGCTGGATATAAATGTGTTTGTTTAAACGCAAGGAGTATAGTAAACAAAAGAAATGAACTAAACATTATGGTAGAAGATATTGACCCTCACATAATAGGAATAACCGAATCCTGGACCACCACCGATGTATCAGATGCCGAATTGGGACTGACAGGATATGTAATGTTTAGGAAAGATAGAATAGGAAGAAAGGGATGTGGAGTTATTTTATATATACCGCTCTACAAAACAATAGTTAGGCCTCATTTAGAATATTGTATTTAAGCCTGGAGGCCATATTGCAGGAAGGACATAGATATGCTAGAAAGAGTAGAGAGGAGTGCAACTAAAATGAACCAAAACTGAGGGATCTTAGTTAAGAAATACGCATAAAAAATGCGGCTTAACAACACTAGAGACTAGGAGATTGAGAGGAGATCAGGTTCAAATGCTAATCCAAACCATAATTATAACATTATCATCAATGGAATAAATCAAGCTAAAAATAAATATATGACTAGCAAATTAGTGAAATTTAATACATATATACATACAAAAATATACATGGATAACTCAAGGCTTGCTATCCTCAATACGATACAGAGAGAAACTTTACAAACAATTAAAAATCACAAACCCTGAATCTTCTGAATATGGCGTAGTATTGATTAATCTAAAAACATACAATAGTATTTTGAAAAGAAGTTTTCGCAAAGCAAAGCAATCATATTTTGACAAATGTTTTAATTAATTTAAATTTAATATATATATGTCTAAAAATAAAATTAATAAATCATTTCCAAAATATTTTAAAGAATCCGATTCAATTGTGGCAGACAAATTAGAAATTGCAAATCAATTCAATACATTATTTACCAACATAGGTAGTAATCTGGCTAATGATATTAAATAAAAGGCATTTATGATCATTCATATTATCTAAATAAAATAGTAAACTGTAATTTTACATTTAAATATGTTGAAGAAGATACCATAAAGAGAACAATAATTAATATACCCAACAAAAGTAGCTGTGGATGTGATGGTCTATCTACCAAACTGCTAAAAATGCTTGAACCTGCATTAACCAAATCTTTAACTTTAATAACAAATCAAGTATTAACCACAGGAATATTCCCTGATAAACTAAAAATTGCTAAGGTAATTCCCATTTATAAAAAAGGTGAGCCAACAGTATTCAATAATTATAGACCCATATCTCTTCTACCAGCTATTTCAAAAGTACTTGAAAACATTATTTTTGACCAATTATCATCTTATTTAAAAGACTCTTTTTTTTGATCATCAGTATGGATTCCGACCTAAACATTCAACTGAATACGCAGCACTAGAATTAATAGATAGAATAATAACCAAACTGGATAAGGATGAAATACCCATTAATATTTACCTAGATCTTTCCAAAGCCTTTGATACCATTCACCATTTTATTTTAATTGACAAATTGAAATATTATGGTATACATGGAACAAATCTGAACTGTTCTGAGCAGTTACCTAACAAATCGTAAACAATATACGGAAATTGACAATATAAAATCAAATATGTTATCAATAACAACAGGTGTACCACAAGGTTCAATCTTAGGACCCCTGTTATTCATCATATATATCAATGATTTTGCACAAGCCAGTAAAATGTTTAATTTCATAATGTATGCTGATGATACAACTCTATCAAGTACACTAAACACTTTCAGCGATAACATACATGACGAAAATTTTGAATCTTTAATAAATGAAGAACTTTCAAAAATAAATGAATGGCTCAAAATAAATAAATTATCACTAAACATAGCAAAATCGAAATACATGACATTTCAAAAGGCAAAGAAAAATATACAGACACTTACTCTGAAGATAGACAATGTAAATGTTGAACAAGTCAAATAATTAATTTTTTTGGGTTTAATTATAGATACAAATCTAAACTGGAAAAAGCACACTGAAAAAATATAAAATGCTTGTTCTAAAAAAATTGGCATTTTAAATAAATTGAAACATGTGTTACCTCTTCATATTAAAATAATATTATATAATTCTTTAATAGTGCCACACATTAATTATTGCATAATGGTGTGGGGCTTTCAATCAAATAGAATAATAAAACTTTAAAAAAAGCCCTGAGAATTATTACCTTAAGTAATTATACTTCCCACACAGAACCACTTCACAAAAAACTCAACTTGTTCAAAGTAGATGACATTCTTAAATTACAACAATTAAAATTTTACTATAAATATTTACATAATGACTTACCAGTTTATTTACAAAACTGGAGGATAATGTGTAACTATGAGGCACATAATCATTATACAAGAGTCAAAAATAAAATATACACTTATAAAATTAAACATGAATTTGCTCAGAAATGTCTTAGGCATAATTTGCCACTTTTATTAAATACCATTCCTGATATTGTCCCAGTTCACAAGGATTTGCCAAGTATGTTAAACTTTATTTTTTACAAATCTATCAAGTAACATGCACCAGGCAAAATTGCTTTATATGTATGCAAAATTAAGAACCGACAACCACCCGTCAACTTGTCAACAAAACAGTGCCTAAACGACAAACTCAATAATCATGTAAGCTTGCTTACACTACACACATTTTTGTTCTTCTTCTTTTTATTCTGGAAGAATTTGATTAGGTGATGTATTGATTCATTTAAAGTTTTATTACAAAAGGTGGCTCCTCGATAGCGACTACCACAGTCAAGGAGGGGGTCTCCTGACCCTACTTTTCGTTATTTATCATACATTATACCATGTTTACCATCAGGTTATATATTTGTATTATTTAATTTTTACATGGATGTATTGCATGTATTATTTGAAAGGTCAAATAAAACAAATTCTTCTTCTTCTTCTTCTATTGTGCTTTAGAGGTGTGTGCTTTCTGTGAGCTCCAGCGCTGTAAGGATGTGTGTTGCCTGTGCGCTCTAGCAAGGTGTGTTTTATTGCGCTGTAGTGAGATGTGTTGTCTCTACTTTGTAGTGAGTTCTGTTGCCTATGTTGTTTAGAGAGGTGTATTGTGTATGTGCTGTAGTGAAGTGTGTTGTCTATGTGGTGTAGTAAGGGGTGTTGTCTATGGGCTGTAATGGTGCAGGTGACATTATCGTGGTGGTAATCACCCGTAAGTCTCGTTGTTATAATGTCACCGCGTGTGTCTTTGGTCAGTAACATATGTTTGCCCTCTTATATTACCGTATTTGATTCGTTTTTCCACATGCACACGCACGCCCTTCGGGGAAGGGCGGCGCCTCCGGACCCCCGGGCTCGACGGCGTCGTAGGCGAGGTCGGGTAGGAGGGGTCGTTGACTCGGTCGGCGGCAACTCCAACAGAGTTTCTTAATGGCAGCGTGTATGTGTGTAAGGCTAGGCCGGGTTGGTTAACAGCTAACGACCGTCACTTATCCGTTATATCATCGTTTGTTCATGCGTGTGCGTATGAAAAAACGAACAAAACACGGTAGTATAAGCGTGCACACATATTTTATTGACCAATGACACACGCGGTGACATGATAACAGACGAGACTTGGGGGAGTTTACCACCACGATGATGTTGCATGCAGCATTACAGCACGCAGAAAACACACCTCACTACATCACATAGACAACACACCTCACTACAGCACATACACAGTACACCTCTCTAAAGCACATAGGCAACATACCTCACTACAAAGTATAGACAACGCACCTGACTACAGCTCAAAGAAAACAAACCTCGCTACAACGAAAAGGCAACACACCTCGCTGCAGCACATAGACGGCACACCTCTATACAGCACAATAACAACACACATCACATTAAAAATACTGACTCACTTCCGTTTTATGGGCGTCCCTACCGACTGTTGACATTGTTCAGGTGACGTCACATCTCTCAGTTATCGCCAACCCTAACGAATGGTATGGTGGACCTCCTCTTAGTGAGTGCGTGTCGTGTACTTGTGCGTGTAAGGGAGGTGGTGGACGGCTAGTGACCTTTTCGAATCAGGATCATCGCGTGTGCACGTGTATGGAAAATGAACAAAACACGGTACTATACGAGTGAACGCGTATTTTAGCCAGCAAGCTTTCTCGCAACTCTTTTGAGGTTGTGATTTTTTTGTTATTAATAAGTTCCATATAGAGTAGATACGGATAGTGTCCCACTCGCATGCTCTATGGTCGTTTTCCTTATTCTCCATTTTGCCATGCACGCCGACTTTGCCTCTTTGATACTTTCCGCGCATTCGGCGTCTTCATTAAACATCTTTCTATACTGATGATCATGTTAAACAGACTTAAACACCCGACCGTACACTTCGAGTCGGCAGAGGTAAACGTTCGACAGGAAAGAAGCTGACTCACCAAACAGTATAGGCATATCCGTCATATTTCCGTCTCTATACCACTGGCTGTCCAATTCGTATAAAGCCTTTCTCCGTAATTTTTCTCAGAATGTTTAATAATAATAATAAGATAACTTCTACTGCGTTTAAATCCTTGGAAACCAAGCAGTATTCCAGTTGTCAACAGATGGGTCAAGGTGCTATGGAGCTACGGTGGATTTTGGATAAACAAGGTTGTAAAGATAAGTTTTTAAATGACGACGGAATTTTTGTTATATTTTTAACTGATCTAACACTAAGAGGGAGCATATTCCAAAGAGTTGGTGCAGCAACAGAAAAAGCCCTAGTTCCAATGTTAGTGTTGACTCTAGGAACAAAAAATAGGTCAGAACTAGATGATGGAAGCTGGATAGGTTTTCTTACAGGAGTAAGCAGTGAATGCAAATAAGATGGTTTCTTACTGGACGGTGCCTGGTATGTAATGATACAGATCTTAAATATTATACGATATCGTACAGAAAGCCAATGCAAAGACTTCAAAAATGATAGAGAGCGAGAAAAACGAGATATTGTAGCTACTCTTACTAGACAATTCTGGACACGTTGAAGTCTTGTAATATCCTTGCTACCGATATAAAGGTGGAAATTGCAATAGTCAAGTCTGCTGCTAACAAGCGCTGTTGCAATCGTTTTAGCAACAGAAAATGAAGTTGAAGTTGAAGTTACTATCAAAGATCACTCCTAGATTCCGCACCGAGGTTGCTGTCGTGATATGTTGATTCAAAATATGCGTATGTAAAAAACATTCAGTTTACTACGCTGCATTGGAGTACCAATTATGATCAATTCAGTTTTATTTGCATTTAATTTTAATTTGCTGTCAGTCATCCAGTGGAAGATATTTTGAAGGCAATCACTAAGTTGATTAACCCTTTAATGCCCACACATAAAAGAAAAGCTGATTAAGGGAGCACTTTGTATCCTGGGTAGCCAACGAAATGTTGATCTGAGTATCAGCAGCAAAAATATGATGATATGCCGTACCACTTTTAAAAGCGTCCCATAAGAATGCTGTGATCAAGCGTGTCATAGTCACTTTACCATTATTAATGTTCAAGTTAATGTCATTATGAACCTTTAAGAGGGCAGTCTCTGCTGAATGAAACTGTCTATATGTTAATTGTGATACATTAGTTAAGACATTTGTGCTAATGTGAGACTTTATACGACTTGCTACAACATGTTCTAGTATTTTGGAAATAAAGCTGAGGTTAGAAATAGGTTTGTAACTGTTTATGGCTTCCTTAGGCAGATATGACTTCTTAAGAAGTGGTGTTACATGGGCGTATTTGAAATCATCAGGAAAACAGCCAAAGCAAAATGATGCAATTTTAATAATTGTTATATGTCCAATTAGTGTATCGAGACATGCTTTTAACAGTATTGTTGGAAATGGATCAAGTGCACAAGATTTATATAAGCGTTGATGAAGGTAACTATCCTGTAAATGAATGGTGGGTGTGGACAGTATGTGCGCATGCCTAAATGTGTCATGTGTGTGTGTGAAGGTGTTTGATGGAAAAGAAGGAACAAATCCGTGGAAGGTATGGGCGCGGACACGATGTGTGCATGTTTGGACATGTACTCTTGCGCGTGTGAATATATATTCATGCATGAAAGTGGGAAGAAGGAACCAATGCATGGAATTGTAGAACACCTTCACATACTTGTAGACCACATTGTCAAATTTGTACACCACCCGCGAACACTTGTAGATCACCCTCGCACTCTTTTAGATCACCTCTACACACACTTGTAGACCACCTTCACACACGCACAACACGCACACACGCACACACGCACACACGCACACCCTCCAAGAGAAACGCTCACCCACATATAGATTCTACACGGAAAGATATTTGATACGTAATAACCCCTTACTCTGAATTTAATATCCACTTTCCACGTGATGCAACTCGTTGATACGTACTCTAAGTCAACGCTATACCAACGCTATCTGTTGTTATTATTCGACGTCTGGGAGACTGCACTTTGGACGTTTGAAAAAACACAACCGTCGCTCGCTGCGTACAGAATAGAATACGACAACTGCATAGTGTTGGAGAAGAAGAAATGTAATAAGCATAAACCTTCGGTTGCAATGTTCGGGTGTTATGACAAACAATCTCATACATATAAACTATCCTGTAAATGAATGGTGGGTGTGGACAGTATGTGCGCATGCCTAAATGTGTCATGTGTGTGTGTGAAGGTGTTTGATGGAAAAGAAGGAACAAATCCGTGGAAGGTATGGGCGCGGACACGATGTGTGCATGTTTGGACATGTACTCTTGCGCGTGTGAATATATATTCATGCATGAAAGTGGGAAGAAGGAACCAATGCATGGAATTGTAGAACACCTTCACATACTTGTAGACCACATTGTCAAATTTGTACACCACCCGCGAACACTTGTAGATCACCCTCGCACTCTTTTAGATCACCTCTACACACACTTGTAGACCACCTTCACACACGCACAACACGCACACACGCACACACGCACACACGCACACACGCACACCCTCCAAGAGAAACGCTCACCCACATATAGATTCTACACGGAAAGATATTTGATACGTAATAACCCCTTACTCTGAATTTAATATCCACTTTCCACGTGATGCAACTCGTTGATACGTACTCTAAGTCAACGCTATACCAACGCTATCTGTTGTTATTATTCGACGTCTGGGAGACTGCACTTTGGACGTTTGAAAAAACACAACCGTCGCTCGCTGCGTACAGAATAGAATACGACAACTGCATAGTGTTGGAGAAGAAGAAATGTAATAAGCATAAACCTTCGGTTGCAATGTTCGGGTGTTATGACAAACAATCTCATACATATAAATGGGTCGTTTGTGTTGCTAAAGACGATTGAGTTGATTTATACCAAAAAAAAGCAAAAACAGACTCAACATAAGTTTGATAAGTCATGTCTGCTTAATAATGAGACGACGTAGTGTCATGCACAGTAATGACGTCGATGTAAAAAAAAACTTCCGTTTAGTGAGCGTCCCTATCTTCTGTTGAAATAGTTCAGGTGACGTCACGTGTCTTAGTTAGCGCCCACCATAGAGACTGGTATGGTGGACCTCCTCTTAGTGCATGCACGTGGTGTGCTTGTGCGTGTAAGGGAGGTGGTGGACGGCTAGTGACCTCCTCGTATCAGGATCATCGCGTGTGCATGTGTATGGGAAAATGAACAAAACGGTAGTATAAGAGTGAACGCGTATTTTATTGACCAAAGTTAGAAGCGTATAATGTCATGACTTGCTGGTGTTTTATCACTGCGCCAGTGGTCGTGAGCTTACGGGTGATTAACACCGCACCATTGGCTCGTGCATGCATGAGACTTACGTGGGATTTAACACCGCGGCAGAGGTCGTGAGCTTACTGGTGTCTGACCACCGCGTCATAGGTTCGAGCGATGATGATATAATAATAATAATGCGGTATTTCTTTAGCGCTAATTCCCTCATAGCGGATCGATGCGCTGTACAAGTGATAAAATAAATGTATATTAATATATCAAAAATAAAACACTGGTTTTAAGACACATAATACTTAACATCCAAATAGAAACACTATCACAATGACGATACCTTGTCAAGGAAACTCAGTGCCGATCAATACTGAAACACGTCACAAGCAAATTGATGTAAAAACTAATCTACGACAAGGCAGCGCCACTTGTAACGCGTTTTATCTTCTGCATTTACCACGCACCTCCATCTAGAAATTTCCGAGCGTGTTCGACGGTATCCTTTCCACCAGTTCGTTCAACTTTTCCAGTAGCCAGCAAGTCCTCTCTCAACTCTTTCGAGGTTGTCAATTTTTTGTTATTAATAAGTTCCATATACAGTAGACACGGATAGCGTCCCACTCGCATGCTCTCCTCGTTTTCCGATTGGCTCTACTTCTCCATTTTGCCATGCACGTTGACCTTGCCTTTATGATACTTTCCACGCATTTGGTGTCTTCATTAAACATCGTCTTTCTATACTGATAATCATATTCAACAGACTTAAACACCCGACCGTACGCTTCGAGTCGGCACAGGTAAACGTTCGACAGGAAAGACGCTGACCCATCAAACCGTCATATTTCCGTCTCTATGCTACTGGCTCGCCAATTCGTATACTGTTTTTTTCCTTCATTTGTCTCAGAACGTTTAATAATAATAATAATATAACTTCTATTGCAACCAAGCAGTATTCCAGTTGTCAACAGATGGGTCAAGGCGCTAGGGAGCTACGGTGGATAATCATGGTTGTAAAGATAAGTTTTTAAATGACGACGGTATTTTTGTAATATTTTAACTGATCTAACACTAAGAGGGAGCATATTCAAAAGAGTTGGTGCAGCAACAGAAAAAGCCCCAATTCCAATGTTAGTGTTGCTTCTAGGAACAAAAAAATTGTCAGAATTAGATTATGGAAGCTGTATAGGTTTTCTTACAGGAGTAAGCAGTGAATACTAATAAGATGGTTCATTACTGAACGGTGCCTGGTATGTAATGATACATATTTTATATATTATACGATATCGTACAGAAAGACAATGCAAAGACTTCAAAAGTGGTACAGAGCGAGACAAAACGAGATCTTGTAGCTACCCTTACTAGACAATTCTGGACACGTTGAAGTCTTGTAATATCCTTGCTAGCGATATATAGGTGGGAATTGCAATAGTCAAATATGTTGCTAACAAACGTTGTTGCAATAGTTTTAATAACAGAAAATGGCACATACCGGCGAATACAGAGAAGATCACGAATATGATCAAAACAGCAGCAACATGTTTGAGATATGTGTTGTCGGTAATTGAAGTTACTATCAAAGATCACTCCTAGATTCCGCACCGAGGTTGCTGGCGTGATATGCTGATTCAAAATACGCGTAGGGAAATCACATCCAGTTTATTACGCTGCATTGGAGTACCAATAATGATCAATTTAGTTTTATTTGCATTTAATTTTAACTTACTGTCAGTCATTCAGTGGAATATATTTTGAAGGCAATCACGAAGTTTGTTCAGATTTAACAAGATTTAACAAGATTGCCACCCAGAGAATTAACTCTAGGTGGCAGATAAACAAGGAAGCCCTTTGGATTATCGAGAGTCTGACCTTTTTATCTATGTGTATCCCGCCCTTCTGAGGTATATGTCGATTTTATTTTTAAACATATTCACGCTACTAGCACCCACACAATCAGCAGATAATATGTTCCATTCATTTACAGTCCTTTGTGAAAATGATAACTTTCTTATATCTAATCTACACTGCTCCTTTACTAATGTAACTTCATGTCCTCTAGTCCTTCTATCTTTCTTAACTGAAAACAAAGAGTTGGTGAAGGTAACTATCCTATATGTGAATGGTAGGTGTGGGTGTGGATAGTATGTGCGCATGCGTGAATGTGTCATATGTGTGTGTGTGAAGGTGATCGATGAAAAACCCATGAAGGAATAAATCCATTATGTGTGCATGTTTGGTCATGTATTCTTGTGCGTGTGAATATATATTATTGCATGAACGTGGGGAAAACGAACCAATCAATGGAATTGTAGACCACCTTCACATACTTGCAGACCACATTCGCACATCTGTAGACCACCCGCGAACACTTATAGACCACCTTCGCATTCTTGTAGACCACACTCAAACACTAGTAGACAACCTTCACGCATTTGTAGAACAACGTCACACACACGTGTAGAACACTTCCAAACACTTATTGTCCACATTCACACACTTGTAGACCACCTTCACAAAACAACACACACAACACACATATAACACACATACAACACACATACAACACACACAACACATACAACACATATAACACACACACATAATACACACGGCTAGACCACCTCCACACACATGTAGACTACCATAGTTCTAGACCACTTTCACTCACTTGTATTCCACCTTCACACATATGTAGATCACATTCACAAACTTGAAGATCACGTTCACACACACACACACACACACACACACACACACACACACACACACACACACACACACACACACACACACACACACACACACACACACACACACACACACACACACACACACACACACACACACACACACACACACACACACACACACACACACACACACACACACACTGACACACACAGACACACACACGCACACACACACCCAACACATCCAACACACACAGCACACAGAGCACACACAGCACACACAGCACACACAGCACACACAGCACACACAACACACACAACACACACAACACACACAACACACACAACACACACAACACACACACCACACACAACACACACAACACACACAACACACACAACACACACAACACACACAACACACACAACACACACAACACACACAACACCATATACACACCATGGACATTCACACATACAACAAACTCACACACAACACACTCAAACAGATAACACATACTCACACCCACCCACACAACACACATACAAACAACCAACGCACAACACACGCACAACAGACTCCCAACAGATGTACCACACCACAAACGCGCGTAGACAAGCACACACACACACAACGTACACACACACACACACACACACACACACACACACACACACACACACACACACACACACACACACACACACACACACACACACACACACACACACACACACACACACACACACACACACACACACACACACAAACAGAAATACAGCACATATACAACACACATACAACACACATGCAACACAAATACAGCGTACATATAAACACAAACGCAACACACACAAAAAACACCCACAATACGTACATACAATACACGCACACCCGCGCGCACACACACACAGACAAACACATACTCAACACACGCACACTTAGCACATTCATACATACACACAACACACAACAATCTCACACACAACACACTCAAACCCACAACATATATTTACACACACCCACACAACACACACAACACACACAACACACACAACACACACAACACACACAACACACACACACCATACACACACAATACACACACGCATGCACATACACATGCTCACAAGCACGTACATACACGTACCACACAAGACATGCGCGTACACACGCACACACACACACACACACACACACACACACACACACACACACACACACACACACACACACACACACACACACACACACACACACACACACACACACACACACACACACACACATTCCACACCAGACACGCACATGTACCACGCCACTCACACACATGTACCACACCCCACACGCACACAGGCACACACGCACACACGCACACACACATACCGTCCAAGAGAAATGCTCACCGACATATATATTTTACACGGTAAGAAATGTGATACATAATCTCCCCTTGCTCTGAATTTAATATCCATTTTCGACGTGATGCAACTCGTTGATATGTACTCTAAGTCAACGCTATGCCAACACCATCTGTTGTTATCATTCGACGTCTGGGAAACTGCACTTTTTACCTTTGAAAAAACACTCGCTCGCTGTGTACATATAAAAATACGGCATAGTGTTTAAGTACATGTCCATTAATCATCGTTACGCGAGAGGGTAACGAGAAGAAGAAATGCGATAAGCATAAACCTTCGGTTGCAATGTTCGGGTGTTATGACAAACAATCTCATACATATTTTAAATAGGCCATTTATGTTGTTAAAGACGATTGAGGTGATTTATACACAGACAAAGCAAAAACAGACTCAACATAAGATTGGTAAATCACGTCTGCTTAATAATGAGACGACGTAGTGTCATGCATAGTAATGACGTCGATTTAAAAACACACGCGTTACGGTTCAGTCGCGCACTGACATTCATACATTCAACACAAAGGAAAAATGGCGCCAACAACTAATGGAGGTCCTCCTAAACCTTGAGTCTTCACAACGAAACTTCTAAACACTGGACGGGGGCCATCGCTGATAACGCCATCACTTACGAAGTCTTCAACAACTACCCACGCAACAACGCATTAACTATTTAAAGTCACTCGCTATTTTAATCATATCCGAGCATTTTTCTAAATGCTCGTTTCTGACTGATCATTTATACATAAACGACAGTGGCGCATCTATAGTGTAGCTCCACCTAAATTTCTCACACAGAAACTTCTAGAAAAAGAGCTGGACCATAGCAGGCATTTATAAATATTCTTCGCTGATTGGTCAATTTCATACCATTAAAAATATCTCAGTTACCCCTATTACCCTTCATTCCTCACAACTACCCCTTAGTTACCCAATAGTTTCCCCTAGATACACACAATTACCCCTTAGCCCTTGATAACCACTAATTACCCTGAATTAACCAAAATTACCCTTTAATTACCCATTAGTTAGCTCTAATTATCCTTCATTAACCACAATTACCCCTTAATTACGCTCAATAACCCTTAATTACGCTTAATTAGCGCTAATTTCCTATTAAGTACCCTTCATTGCCCCTAATTACCCCTAAGTTACCTCTACGTACCCTTATTTATCTTTAATCACCCTTAATTATCCCTTAGTTACCATTACTTACGCTTACTCACCCTTAATTACCACTTAGTTACATTTAGTTATGTCTTAGTTACCTTTATTTACGCTTAATTACTCTTTTTCACCCTCTATTTACCCCCTGTTACAATTAGTTAACACTAATTACATCTTATGTACCCTTCCTTACCAATGATTACCCTTAATCATACACAGTTACCCACAGTTACCCATTAATTACCACTACTTACCCATTAGTTCCGTCTAAATACTTAATGTACCTCTTAGTTACCCTAATTTACCCACACTAACCCCTTAGTTACCTCTAAATACCCTTAATTGCCCCGTAATTACCCCTAGTTACCCATTAGTTGACCTTAATAACCCCTTAGTTACCCCTATATACGCCTTAGTTACCCCTAAATACCCTTAATTACCCTTACATATTCTTAAATACCCATCAGTGTCCCTTAATTACCCATAATTACCCCTTAGTTACCACTAGTTACCCATAACTACCCTTAATTACCAATCATACGTTGATAATACTACATGTCCTACTTAGTTAAACTAAATGTGAGTGGTTATTACGTACCTATATCAATATGTATCATAGCTTGATGTCATGAGTTTAACAAGGTACTTGTTTAATTGCACAGATGAACTTGTATATGTGGTGGCTAATAACACCACATGACCTACTTAGAAGCGTGCTAATTCTCCACTTCTCGATACGTAATGCTACGTGATTACATCACTTGTTCAATAGTCCTTGTTTGTATATGACTGTTGTCTGTAACTTGCCCCGGCTTAACCTCTTCTCACGTTGCCTAGCGTCGCGTCCACCTGTGCCTCGTAATGTCGGAGTGGGAATCAACAATGACTGTATTTTTTTCAAGTTTGTAAACTTTCAAATATGGTGTTTTGTTCATTCTTACTTATAAGCGATAGGACACCCCACACCTTCCCACAGAATACACTGGAGGACTACCTTCGCTCACGTGACTACACACACAGACAGATACACCTGAGACAAGTGCCATCTTGGAATTTTACCATGGGGCATCGCTACCCCCCCTCTCCCGTTGCTTATTACACAACCCGAGATAACAACTCAAGTCACTGCAATGATAGGCCCCTTCGTAGACCATGTCTATTAGCACGGCCAGAACATCGATATCTTATTTTTCTCTTCACCCAGTAGGGCCTACTATGCAAACTTAGGACGATAGGTGGGATACTGTCAACTATATTGACAAAAATTATTGTTTATTATTAAAATGTTTATAACAACGACCTACACAGACCCTAAATACGGTTTGTCAGTAGCCAGTCGCAAGGCGAGACCGCCACATTAGGTTACAGTTATGCACAGCTTCGTGATAAACTAGATCGAATTTTTAATTATCTCGAACAACAATACGTAATTTGGCTGACGCGCCCAAGCCCAAAGATATTCTCGAGTTATGATAGATATTCGAGTTATCCTTTGATCAAGTTTACTCTATTTTATGCGTTAGCTTGTGTTTCTGAAACGGATGCCAAAATACTATCCGTCTATATTGAATTCCGCTAACGTTGGAGCACTGTACAATATATCCTCCGAGGTTCACTCAATGCGTGAACATGTGATAAAAGATGAACATATTCTACACTGTAATAGCGATAACTGCTGCCCTTTGTTTGTTGTTCCACGGGTTGAGTCGTGTGTGAGGAAAACGATAACAAAAAAGCACACACATACATATAAACATACGTACATAAGTATCTTGTAACTGTAATAATGGGGTCTGCAATCAATACCAGTATACGCTGCTGTGTCATATTTATCAGTGATGACTAACAATCGTGTAAGGATACCGACTAGTTCGCGCAGTATAATATATGCGTACACACACACACACACACACACACACACACACACACACACACACACACACACACACACACACACACACACACACACACACACACACACACACACACACACACACACACACACACACACACACACACACACACACACACACACACACACACACACACACACACACACACACACACACACACACACACACACACACACACACACACACACACACACACACACACACACACACTCATGCATAACTCACAATACATCAAGAAGTGGGCAATGTTTTGTTATTCACAACTAAATGACATAACGTTCGTCACATACCGTATACTGTTGGTTATTTAATTTGAAAATGTTGACTCGAATAAAAAGTTTATATTTATATCGAAATGTAAGTTTATTACAATCACATTACATTTAACAGTTGTTGTGGTTGAACACAGTCGGACTGCCAATATGATAGAATAAATACAATTCACACGACATAACATTATTTAATGATAAATACGATCAGATTTGATCAGACTGCATAGCTTTACATCACACAAATCGCCCCAGTTGGTTCACACTTACCGGATATATCGTCAGTTGCATAGACTAGTTGCTCGTCCACTACGAATAATAACTAATTCACGCCCGAAACTCATACTTATACCTGATTGTAGGTGTCGCTGCGCAGTCACTCAAACGTGACATCGGTGTATATGTTGATTATACTGTCACGTGTGGTGTCTCACTGGGTTAGATGCGGTTGCGGATTGTGTGAAAAATAGTTTGAAGCTAAGCTACATATGAAGTAATTTTGTTTCAACTTATGTTTTAGTCGATGTTGTGAGTGTAGTTTGGGGATGTCCAAGGGAAATGTTAAAAGTATACTGTTTGTGTGTGTGTGTGTGTGATTGTGTGTGTGTGTGTGTGTGTGTGTGCGTGTGCGTGCATGCGTCTGTGCGTGTGTGCGTATGTGAGTATGTGCGTGTGTGCGTGAGTGGTAGGTGCGCGCGTATGTGCTCTTGGACATGCACATTTATGTATGCAGATTGACGTCTTAGAATGCGGTGTTCTTTCAAACATGCCCGTTGTGCAAACATGTGCACTGTAAAGGCACTGTAATAGTTTGTGTCCGATTCTGTGCGATTCATGCATATCTGTCGATCGTATAGGGTTTCTTTGTTATAATTTAATGCAACGCCATTATATCTTGAAATACGTTTAGTGCATTTGATGGTCTATACAACCAATATATTTTAGCAGCATAAAATCGTTGAGTTGTAATGGTTTTTCGCCTAAATGTTTATTTGAAATCTGTGGAGACGTAAGTGGCATATTCAGCAGGAGTGCATTGGGCCCCGCACTCTTTAGTAATTGTTTAAATGTATAATATACGGTTGCAACACTACGATTTAGCATATGGCAAACAATCGTATAAATAGACTTGTCCCTGGCTGCCCCTTTCCGAAATCCAATGTGAGAGAAGTGGACTTTTCACTCTGATTAATTCGCTGCCTTCCCGTTATAGCTATTTTTTGTTTATCTTACAGTTGCTCAATAAGATCATTAATCCGACTAATTCCATCATAGTTACGTTTTAATTTTACAATTGAGAACGGTGCGGAAGGGAGGAGTATCACGTATTTCAGATCATACTGAGACATTTGGACGTATCATTGATTGACCTGAGTGAAGTGGACATACGTGAAGTAGTTAACTTTGTCCAAGGTTTGAAACGGAAACAAGAGGGTCGCAGATTTTTGGCGTCGTTCCCAAATTGGAGTATGATAGTAAGATGTTAACTTAAAAGAAATACAGTACAATATAATAATTAATAAATGACAATGCATCAGTTAATCACTAAAATCTAGCAGTATAAAATAAAAAAATAAAAAAATAGTTCTAAAATATCACTAATATAAATAAGTCGACTGGATCACCGAGGGCAGTCACAAACAAGCTACTGGCGTTCGTGTAGAATGATATTCTAAATAAATGTGTTTTTAGTTGATATTTAAAACTGCCAAGAGTGTCCGATTTAATGTAATTAGATAGAGTGTTCCAGAGAGTTGCAGCGGCTACCCCGAACGAACTGTCACCAGCTCTGACGCGAGTACGCGTTATGGACAACATGTTGTTGTCAGCAGACCGCACGCAGTGATCTAGCAGGTATGTAAGGACACACGAGATCAAGCAAGTAGACGGGCGCATTTTCATACATTGCCTTGTAGGTAAACACCAATATTTTGAACTTGATTCTGCGAGCAACGGGTAGCCAGTGCAGATCATGCAACAGCGGAGCAGAACTATCACTCCGCTGGCGACGCAATATCAGACGAGCGGCCGAGTTGTGAATTCGTTGCAGACGAGTGATGTTGTTTGCGGATGTTCCGTATATGATTGAGTTGCAATAGTCCAACCGCGATGTTATTATGGCGTTGACTATGCGTTCTTCGTGGTTTTAGGCAAAAATCGGCTGATTTGATTAATGTGGCGTAGGTGCATGGAATGCGCAAACACTAACGGTTTGTGACATTTGTTCATGTTCAGGTGTCTGTCCATGCACGTAGACGCCGAGATTCCGGACACATCGTGAAACTCGTACAGTCACCAACATGTATTACGCTGCCATCCACAAGTGCAGCGGCCGACTTAGGCACCACTGGAATGTATTCGGTCTTGCTGTCATTCATGCATATGTAATTCCACGCCATCCAATGTTTTACGTAATCCAGGTATGCTTCCATTCGACGTAAAACAGCAGCGTAAGCGGTTGTAATGAGATCAAAGTGGGAGTAGAGTAGTAAGTCATCAGCGTAGTGGTGGTAGCTAAGCCCATGTTTTCTGGTGATATCGCCAATTGGTTGCACTTGTAGGACACCTGACGTCAGAGGAGTTGTATCCGAAAATGTGTCACCAATTACGACGCGCTAAGTTCGTTCCTGCATGCACGAGATCATCCAGTCTAATGCTTTGTCAACAAAGCCGTAGCGCAATGGTAGTAATCGAATTAAGATGGCATGGTTAATTGTCTCAAAAGCTGCACTAAAATCGATGAGAACCAGTGATGTGCCTAGGTTTGTTGTCCATGGCTCATTCCATGGCATTGGTAACGTAGAGTAAAGCCGTTTCCGTCGAATGGTGTTTTCGATACGCCGATTAGTAGTTGTCATTCATTCCCTGATCAGAGACGTGTGTGGATATTCTAAGCACCACTACTTTCTCAACTACTTTAGACAAATGTGTGAGATTATGTCACTGGACGATAGTTATTCAAGACGTCTTTGTTAAGTGATGGCTTCTTCAACAAAGCACGTACAATAGCCTTCTTAAGAAGTGTAGGCATGACCGCATATTCAAGAGATGCATTCCTGGTCAGTGTTACAATGGACACAAGATTAGTTGCATTCTCTTTTAGCTGGTTAGCAGACAGAGGATCTAGCACACAGGTTTTGTTTGTGGTAGAAAAACTTTTAGTGATTTATTCGGCTGTTGTAGGATGGAAGACATGTATAGGATCTGTGAAACATCGCTTTTCATCACATGTAGCCAGATCACTTGATGTACAAAGTTGTAAGCTTGACAACAATTTATCGATTTTGTCATTAAAGAAATGCGAAAATAGTTCGCATCCTTCCACTGCCGAACTGAATTCCGGATACAGCTGAGAATTGTGACCACCAAGAGATTTCACCATACGAACCAAGTGTTGTTAGCTTTTTCTAAACGATCTTGAAAATATAATGTTGTTCTCTCCATTATCAAAGCATTGCATTCATCACGTGACGTGACATACAACTGGCGATGAATTTCAAGTTTGGTTTCCCTCCAAAGATTTTTCAATTTCTGTTTCTTCTCACGGGCATCGTCAATGTCTGCGTCGTACCATGGGTGGGTCTAGTTGTTTCGTGTGCGTACAGTGCGCCACGGAGTGTGTTTATCCAGACACTTCGATAAGTTGGTGTTGTACTTAGCGACTAATTCACCCACTTACATATCTTTACAGCACGATGTCGTATATATACATATAGGCATACATACATACATACATACATGCACACATGCATACATGCATACATGCATACATGCATACATGCATACATGCATACATACATACATACATACATACATACATACATACATACATACATACATAAGTACATACGTACATACGTACATACGTACATACATACATACATACATACATACATACATACATACATACATACATACGTACATACATACGTACATACATACATCAAGAACGTGTCGAAGACAAAAGAAATTATTGTTGGTTTTCGTAGGAAGAAGGCGCCCATCCGTCCTCTCTCTTTAAACGGCGTGACAGCCAAACAAGTGGAATCTTTTAGATTCCAAGTGGATCTGTTAGATTCCTGGGGACAACAGTTTCATGCGATCTTAGCTAGGACAAAAACACACTGTGCATCACAAGAAAGTACACCAACGCCTGTACTTCCTGAGGCAGCTCGGGAGATTCGACATCGCACAGGAGATCCCGAAACGTTTCTACCACGTTATAATTGAAAGTATCCTCACTTGTTCTATTACAGTGTGGTTTGGTAGCGCCGGTCAGGAAGAGAGACAGCGGCTAGAAGCCATTGTGACAGGCGCATCAAGAATCATTGGGCTCAATTTGCCATCCTTGGAGTTAATCTACCATGAACGTTGCGCGCGTAAATCCAGAAGCATTGTGCGGGACACAACCCAACCAGCCAGCCATCTCTTTGAGCTTCTCCTCTCAGCGCTACACGAGTATTAAGATGACTAGAACAACGAGGTTTAAAAACAATTTTTATCCGGCAACAAATTCTTTGTACATTTAAAAGATGCTACTATATATGCATACATACATATGTACATGCGTACATGCGCACATGCGCACATGCGCACATGAACACATGCACACATGCACACATGCGCACATGCGCACATACGCACATACGCACCTTCGCACATACGCACATACGCACATACGCACATACGCACATACGCACATACGCACATACGCACATACGCACATACGCACATACGCACATACACACATACACACATACACACATGCATGTATGCATAATTATATTTACGGTCTTCGAGTGGGATTCACTATACGAATATACACAGAGCACAGCTCACACAACAACATCTCAATGTTAATGTTATTGTTGTTATCGACACGCCATTTCCATTCAACAAGTGTGAAACGACACTTGCAAACGGCCAGTGGTCAGCTTGTTCAATTAGTTTTTGACACAATGTGTCACATTGAGGATTCAGGTGAGTGTTTGGCGTTTGATGTCTGCATGCTGTGTTTTTGGGCAGAGGTCCCGCTGAAGTTTTTTTAGTAATTTGATAGGTTCTGTTTCACTGAATGGATGTAAGGACTCATGCTGGTATAAATACATGTTACGAATAAGCACACGCGTGAATAATATAATATTGACTATTTTGGTATTAATAATAACTCTTTTTTTACCGCCTAATTCACCTGAACATGAGCACAGTAGCGCAACCAGCTTAAATCGAATACCCAAACATTATCTCCTGGTCATGGACGTTGCAAGTGATAATGGGTGTTTTTGGAATGCGTAAATAAGATGTCAATTACGCACACCAAACTGTTACAGACAAGTGTTATTCGTGACCCTTCCTAGTGATGTCGCTAGGTACACCTGCTCGTAGTTATTGCAATGGCTTGTGCTGCGCATATTATGCGTAATCTCGAACACATGTTTGTATTGTTATGTTTAACAAACACATTTGGAGTCCTACCCTGTATTTGTTAGTTCTTGTGTACACGAGACGGCAGTGGACAGCCACAGTTTTACTTTACTCGCCGTTCGCCGGAAATAGGTTGGTAATCTCTTGTTTATTTATCACAAATTATTATGACCCGCCCTCAGAGTGATTCGGTGCCCCAACAACTTGCCCATCCCGACGCCTAATGTTATTAACGATAACGGTTATTTGAGATAGCATATAAAGGTGTTCCGAAGCGACGCGCAGTAGTTGCTAGTCCGGTGAGCGTAATAAACTTTAGCCAAAACCTGCAATAAGGCGTATTGGGCAGTATGTTTTTTTGTTCCAAATGATATTTATTTATTCGTAAACATCACTAATTTACCAATCCAGATGAGCAGATGATGCACATCTTTATTATATTTTTGTAAACAGCTCGAAATGTTTGTCAATATCTCTCTCAATTTCAACTGCATATAGATTTGCAGATGAAGTTTGGTTTGTGTACCAATTGTTCGTACCACTTCGCCAATCGTCCTCGTTATATTGATACAATCACGTTGTGGCTGGGTGGAATGACGGGTGCGTCAAGTGGCGCAAGTGGTACTGTAGGGCAGTGTGGCATAACGGTTAAATATAAATTTGACGGACTGATTATAAACTCCAACGCAAATGGGGTACGGGGTATGGCGAACGTTTCTGCGTAAACACAGATGTGACTCTCATAATGTCATCTGTTCCAAATAGCCTTTCAATCTAGTGGTGGAAAAATGTGGAGGAATAAGTATGCAAAATGACGAACTGACGTTCGTGCATCTGAACATATATAGAGTTAAATATATGAACGTTTCATTGTTGCTATCATAAAATCATGTTATGCAATAAAATGCACTCATCGCTGATTCTGCCCAAATGCTTGATAATACAAAGATGTGTTGAATGTAATTTCACTTTATCAGTTAATGATTATCAAACATGTTGTTCAATACGTTTGCTAATATACCTTGATATAATCCAGTACATGTGGACACGAACGATGTGTGTGTGTGTGTGTGTGTGTGTGTGTGTGTGTGTGTGTGTGTGTGTGTGTGTGTGTGTGTGTGTGTGTGAGTATGTACGTGTGTGTATGTTCGAGTGTTTGTGTATGTTTTGAGCGGGTGTGCGCGTACGCGTGGAAGGGCGAGTGCGAGAACGTGTGTGCCAAATATATCTCACTCACTAAAATCACATGGGATTTGACCAGACACTTAAATCACGTATCCGAAATTTATATGTTGGACAGCAGTCTGCAGTGAGATTATAGTATGGTATCACAGACTGGTTCCCAGTCGGTAAGGGTGTGAGACAGGATACATTTTGTCCCCCCCAACCTGTCCAGTGTGCACACAGATAAATCATGTGAGATGTCGAGAGTGACACGAGAAGCAGGTTTTTAATGGACTGAAAGTGAATGTACAGTAGATATATGAATTGAGATATGCCAGCGACACAGCGTTATCCGATACAAAAGAAGGATTGGATAAATGTATAACTATTGTTAAAGAGCACAATGAGAAGAACGAATTGAAAATAAACGTAAAGAAGAGTAAAATTGTGGACGTGAAGGGACGTCGAGAACCACCAGAAGTCTTAGTAGATGGCGAGGAAATAGAACGAGTGGAACGTTTTTAATATCTGGGATCACTAATGGAAGCGAACGAAGATGGGACAACAGAGATCAAGCGGAGGTTGGCAATAGCGAGTTTGTGTGTGTGTGTGTGTATTTGTGTGTGTGTATATATATGTTTGTGTTTGTATGTGTGTGTGTGTGTGTGTGTGTGTGTGTGTGTGTGTGTGCACTGCGTGGGTAAGCTTGTGCGTGTACGTAGGCGAGTGAATTTGTGTGTGTATGCGTGTGAGTGCGTGCGTGCTTGCATATATGAGTGATATATTTAACAGAGAGTGAGGTATTCCATTTACGTTTGAGTCCAAAGTCAACCCTAAGAAGTTAAATACGTATATTTTTCAATGTAAAAACCACATCACAGATTAATTTCCACAGTCGTAAGCTCAGCAGGTGTTTGACAAACGCGAAGTCACTGGCCACAATTATGTTGTATATAGCACCGCACAAACTGTCATTGAAACATAGTTACCTCCCACATGTTTATTAACAATGCACCACACATTAAACAACTCTAGCAAGACTGAACAAACATCGTTTATTTGACAAAAGAGCATTACAAACGGCTGACGTCAATGGATGTTACATTGCAACCACCTGGACAACTATTCAGTATAGAGTCTGGAAAAAAGCTCCATTGTGTCAACCAGGTAGATGCCAAAAAAGCATCGAACAGAAACTGGCGCTGAACCCGTTTTGCAGCTTTGGAATGACCTATGGAGCCTGACGCATCCCCTTAGAAATTTGATACGTGCCCCCGTTTGCGAGCCTCACGGAAGGGTGCAATAGGAGGTTTATTGAAAGCGTCTATGTTGATCTCTTGGAGATCCTCGGGGGGGGGGGGTGCATTTGGAGGGTTTTGGAGAACCTTAAGGTTAATGGTTTTGTTGAAGCTCACGCAGTGCAACTGAAGGTTTTGCCCCCTCAACTGACTACCCTCTCTGGATCCGCCCCTGTTCCGTCGCACCAAGCCATACGTCGGGCGAAGTAATACTAATTAAGCGAACTTCCTGCAAATAATTACAGAAACCTCCCTTAGTCCTTACCGTGGTTCGGCGGTTGTGCCATCACGGCCGTGGTGGCGACTAAAGTGATTACGGTCCATATCGAAGGACGTAGGGCCGGCATATTTGACTGGAACAAACGATACACCGCAGTTAGTCCCGCATTCCCAGTCGTTTTAAAATTATGAGGCTTGTATAATATATATATATATATATATATATATATATACCTTGAACAATGAGACGATCAGAGTAAACAAATCGGCAATTTGTCTACGGCGTAAATATCATGTTATCTGAAGGCGACAACCAAGGGTTCCAACGTAAGATTAATGTGGTCTTTACTGCAACGACAACGACGTATTACGTTGCAATCAGTAATAGCATCACTGTGAAAATCAATGCAGAAGAAAACACAATTGTTTCAGCATGTTTCCTAAGTACGTCACTTACTGCAAGTTAATTCATGCTTTAGTAATTACATGAATGGTCAAAAGCAAGGCTCAGTATCAAATGTATGTTAACGTTGGTCTTCGGTGTTCAACGATAACATAACGAAAGGATGCGTGAAGCGTACAGCGGAATACAGGAGTTCTACGGAGAACTTGTGACAGGGTTGTTTTGAAAAATGTAACCACTGAAAATCGTGGTACATATTGTGCATGTGCGCGTGTGCGCGTGTGCGCGTGTGCGTGTGTGCGTGTGTGCGTGTGTGCGTGTGTGCGTGTGTGCGTGTGAGCGATTTAACATTAACGGGAAGCGAATTCCATATGGTTGGCGCGGCAACTGAAAAAGCTCGAGTTCCAGCCTTTGTCTTAGCTCTAGGAACAGATAGCAACTTCGAACTAGACGACCGAAGTTGTCTGGCTTGTCTAGCTGGTGTGAGCATTGAGTGTAAATAACTAGGTTGTTTGGATGAAAGGGCTTGGTAGGTGATTGTGCAGATCTTAAACATACTGCGATATCGCACGGGGAGCCAATGCAGTGATTTTAGAAGTGGCACTGAGCGGGAGAATCGAGGAGATTGTGTGAATACCCTTGCTAAACAATTTTGGACTCGTTGTAGTTTTGCAATATCCTTAATTGTAATATTATGAAGGATGGAATTGCAATACTATAACCTGCTGCTAACAAGAGCTATTGCGATAGTCTTAGCGATAGAAAGCGACATATGTCGGCGAATGCGGCGAAGATCACGGGTATGATAAAAACAGCAACGGCACGTTTGGGATATGTGTTGTCTGAAATTGAAGTCGCAATCAAAGGTCACTCCTAGATTATTCCGTACTGATGCTGCTGGTGTGATATTTTGACTCAGGATGCATGTTGGAAAAAAGTCATTAAGTTTACCTCGCTGCATTGGAGTACCAATGATGAGGAATTCAGTTTTGTCTGCATTTAACTTTAATTTGCTATCGGTCATCCATGAGAAAACATCTTGGAGACAATCGTTGAGTCGGTTTAGGGAGTGACTTGTATCGGGCGTGGTCAAGGAAATGTAGATATGCTTGTCATCTGCATAAAGGTGATGATGCAAGTTATGACTTTGGATTACAGAGCTGAGTGGCGTAGTGTAGAGAGTGAAAAGCAAAGGCATATGAACGGAACTCTGGGGAATGCCACATGAAGTGGGGTGTGAGTTTGAAAAGTAATTATCTATATTTACACATTGATGTCTATTGGTTAGATATGAAGAAAACACGGTCAGAGCTGTGCCAGATATGCCATACCACATTGATAAACGTTTGACAAGAGTATTGTGATCAATGGTATCAAAGGCGGCAGACAGATCAAAAAGTCCTTGAGTGAGTGTTTTAGTGAATAAGTGAATGAGTGAGTGATTGAGTGCTAGAGTGAATGCTTGGGTAAATGAGTGAATGGATGAATGAGTGAGCGGGTGAGCGAACGAGCGAATGAGCGAATGAGCAAATGAGCGAATGAGCGAGTGAGCGAATGAGCGAATAATAATAATAATAAATAACTTCCAACGCGCCAATATCCTCAGACAATCCGAGTTCAGTGGCGCACCAAAACCAAAGATTTAAGCATTCTCGTACTCGTGTTCTAGGCGAAAGTCGTCAACAAATGGTTGGATGTGCTAGAAAACTAGAGAGGATAGGCGATATTGAAAATATAGGTTTTTAAGTGACGACGAAATGTAACAATATTTTCTGCTGATTTAACATTAACGGGAAGCGAATTCCATATAGTTGGCGCGGCAACTGAAAAAGCTCGAGTTCCATAGCTGACGTGGGTTATCAGAGTTACATGAGACCATGTTTGTGTAATAATTTGATTTAGCTTTGGCCATTTGTCTGTTGCAGTAGTGACACTGTTTAGAATATCGTGATCTGTCCAAAGGCGAGTGTGATTTGCGCCATACACATTCGAGATAGCGCCGGCGCTTTTTAGATTGTAGAATTTCAGGAGTCATCCATGGAGCATGTGGCTTTTGGGACACAGATTTAGATCTCAGAGGTGCATGTTTATTAAGTAAATCTTTGAGTACTTGAAGTACTGTCGACACAGATCTGACAGATGTTCTTTGGAGTTACTGATGAGGTCGGATTTAAGGATGTCTGTCATTAATGCAGCAATGTCAATCTTATGGATCGGTCGATAAAACACATTATGTTTGGACTCTACGGGAATTCTAGGAACTTTGAGATCAGCAATGACACGGTGACGGTCTGATAAACCATATGAAGCAGTATGTGTCTGAATATTGTTACAATCTGAACGGGTGATTAAGAGATCGAGCCAGTGGCCATGTATGTGTGTTGAGAAGGTAACATGTTGTTTCATGTCATAGGATGCCAGAATGTCATTAAATGTACTTGTTGTTGATGAATGTGTGTCCAGATGAAGATTAAAATCACCGAGTATATAAAATTCTGAATAAATAGTTGCCAGATTTTCAAGTAGATCCTGGAATTCTTCAAAGAATTGGGCAGTGTGTCCTGGAGGGCGATAAATGCACACAAAATAAGCAGAGAAAGATGAATCGGAAATTTCGGCACAGATGGCCTCAAAGCTGGAGAAATCAGGGTTTGAATGCAAATTAATTTGAACTGTTTTGAGATGAGAAATCCAACACCACCACCTCGCCCAACTGAACGTGGGCGATGATGGAAATTCAACGTTAGATTGCAAGCGAGCGAGTGAGCGAGCGAGAGTGAGTGAGTGAATGAGTGAGTGAGTGAGTGAGTGAGTGACTGAGTGAGTGAGTGAGTGAGTGAGCGAACGATAAAGCGAGCGAACGATAAAGCGAGCGAACGAGCAAACGAGCGAACGACCGAGTAAGCAAGCGCGTATCTGTGCCCGTTGAAAGCTGTCCCTTCATGACTTCTACATATTTAATCTCTGAGCCAGGCTTCATTATAGGTGTCCCCGTGGTAAGCTAACGTCGCAGCAAGGACGAAATGTTTTGTTGACAATCGCGTTGTCGTAGCACGATTTTATTACTGCTTCAAATTCACGTCAGTAGTTATCTCGTTTTTTTGTAGTTAGCAACGGGGGGGGGGTGCCGGTGCCCCCATGATGAAATTCCAAGATGACAGGTGTCTCACGTGTATCTGTCTGTGTATGTGTATTCACGTGAGTTAGTGCCTCCTCGTGGAATGTATTGAAGGCAGTGTCTCCTGTGAGAAGGTGTGGAATATCCTATCGCTTATAAATAAGAATGAACAAAACACCATATTTGAAAGTTTACAAACTTGAAAACACCCGTATATATATATATATATATATATGAGATTGTTTGTCGTAACACCCGAACTTTGCAACATTTATTCTTCTCGTTATCCTCTCGCGTAACGATAATTAATTGACCGGTACTTAAACACTATGCAATTGTCGTATACGTATCTGTACGCGACGGTAGTATTTTTTTCAAACGTGCAAAGTGCAGTTTCCCAGACGTAGAATGATAATATCATATGGTATTGACATAACGTTGACTAAACGAGTTGCATCACGTCGAAAATGGATATTAAATTAAGAGGAAAGGGAGATTATGTATCAAATTCCTTTCCGTATAAAACCTATATGTGGGTGAGCGTTTCTCTTGGAGTGTATGTCCGTGTGTGTGCGTGTGTGCGTGTTTGCTGTGGGACATGTGTGTGTGTGCGCCAATGAGTGGTGTAGTACGTGTATTTGTGCGTGCGTATGTACGCGAGTGTGCATGTGTGTGCATGCGTGTGTGTGTTGTGTGAGTGTGTGTGAGTATGTGTAGTGAGTTTCAGTGAGTGTTGTGTGTGTTGCGCGCGTGTACGTACGTTGTGCGTATGTGGATATGACCATTTGTGCCTGTGCGTGTGAGTGTGTGTGTGTGTGTGTGTGTGTGTGTGTGTGTGTGTGTGTGTGTGTGTGTGTGTGTGCATGTTTACACGCGTGTGGGGTGTTGTACATGTACGTGGGTGCGTGGGCGTGCATGGGTACGCGCGTATATGGCGTGGTAAGTGTCTCTGTGTTCGTTCGTATGTACGCGTGTACGCGTGTGTGCATGTGTATGTGTGTGTGTGTGTATATGTGTATGCATGTGTGTATGCATGTGTGTATGCATGTGTGTGTACGTGTACGTGTACGTGTGAGCGTGTGTGTGTGTACGTGTGCACGTGCGTGCACCTGTGTGTGTGTGTGTGTGTATGTGTGTGTGTGTGTGTGTGTGTGTGTGTGTGTGTGTGTGTATGTGTGTGTGTGTGTGTGTGTGTGTGTGGTATATGCGTTGTGTGTGTATGAGCAGCATGTGTTATTTGTCTGTGTGTTGTGTGTGTGTCTGTTGAGTGTGAGTGTGTGTTGTGTATTAGAGTGTGTTGTTCGTGTGTGATGTATGTGTGTGGGGGGTTATGTGAGCGTGTGGTGTATGTGTGTGTGTGTGTATCATGTGTGCGTGTGTTGTGTGTGTGTGTTTTGTGTGTATGTGTGTGTGTTGTGTGTGTTGTGTGTGTTGTGTGTGTTGTGTGTGTTGTGTGTGTTGTGTGTGTTGTGTGTGTTGTGTGTGTTGTGTGTGTGTGTGTGTGTGTTGTGCGTCTGTTGTGCATATCTTATGTTTTGGCATGTATTGTACATGTGTTGGGACTCTGTTGTGTGTATATTGTCCGTCTGCTGAGCGTCTGTTTTGTGTTGTGTGTGTTGGCCCTTTTTTGGGTATCTGTTGGGCGTCGGTTCTGCTGCACTGAAGTAATAGTCACAAACTAAGATAGTGTGAGTGTGTTATGTGTGTGTTTTGTGAGCGTGTGTTGTATGTGTGTTGTGTTGTGTGTATACGTATTTTGTGCGTGTGTGTGTGTGTGTGTGCGTGTGTTTGTGTGTGTGTGTGTGTGAAGGTTATCAACAAACGCGTGAAGGTTGTTTACAAATGTGTGAAGGTGGTCTAAAAGTGGGCGAAGGTGTTCTACAAGAGTTCGAAGGTTGTCTACAATTCTACTCATTGGTTGCTTCTTCCCATTTTCATGCATGAATACATATCCACACACACAAGAATATATGTCCAAACATGCACATTTACTGTCCTCGCCCACACCTTACTCTGATTTGTTCCTCCATGGCTATTTCATCAATCACCTTCACACAAACATGTCATATTTACGCATGCGCATATACTGTCCACATCCACACCTACCATTCAAAATATATATTATAGTCGGAGAAAACGACTATACGAGTTGGTGAGCCAGTGGTATATAGACGGAAATATGATGAAAATACCTATACTGTTTGGTGGATCAGCTTCTTTCCTCTCGAACGTTTACCCGTGTCGACTATAAGCGCACTGTCGGGTGTTTTAATCTAATAAACACGCTTATCAGTATAGAAAGACGATGTTTAATGAAGACGCCGAATGCGCTGAAAGTATCAAAGAGGCAAGGTCAACGTGCATTACGAAATGGAGAAGTAGAGCCGTAAGGAAAACGAGAAGAGCATGCGAGTGGGATGCTATCCGTGTCGACTGTATGCGGAACTTATTGATGACAAAGTTCACAACCTCGAGTGAGTTGAGAAAGGGATTGCTGTCTACTGAAAAAGTTGAATTGGTGGAAAGGATGCCGTCGAAAGAAGCTTTGGGGGATGGGCTACGGCGGTAAAAGAAGGTCGAAACACGCTCGGAAATTTGTAGATGGGGGTGCGTGGTAAATGCAGAAGATAAAACGCGTTTCAAGTGGCGCTGCCTTTTCTTAGATGACACTAGTTTTTACATCAATTTACTTTTGACGTGTTTCAGTATTGATCGTGTTTCCTTGACAAGGTATCATCATTATATTAGTGTTTCTATTTTAATGTTCAGTATTATGTGTCTTAAAACCAGTGTTTTTTTTGGATAAATTAATATACATTTATTTTATCGCTTGTACAGCGCATCGATCCGCTATTGGGGAATTAGCGCTAAAGAAATACCGTATTGTAATTATTATTATTATATCATCATCGCTCGAGCCTATGACGCGGTGGTCAGACACCAGTAAGCTCACGATCTCTGCCGCGGTGTTAAGTCCTCCGTAAGAATAATGAATGCACGAGCCAATGGGGTGGTGTTAATCACCCGTACGCTCACGACCACTGGCGCAGTGATAAAACACCCGCAAGTCATGACATTATACGCTTTTATCGTTCACTCGTATACTACCGTGTTTTGTTCATTTTTCCATACACATGCACACGCGATGATTTTGGGGAGTCGGCTACGGCGATAAAAAAGGCCGAAACACGCTCGGAAAGTTATTGATGGAGGTACGTGATAAATGCAAAAGATAAAACGCGTTTCAAGTGGCGCTGCCTTGTCGTAGACGACACTAGGTTTGACATCGATTTGCTTGTGACGTGTTTCGGAATTAATCGGCACCGTGTTTCCTTGACAAGGTATCACCACTGCTCAAGCGGCGCGGTGGTCAGACACCCGTAAGCTCATGACCTATGCCACGGTGTTAAGTCACCCGTAAGTCTCATGCATATACGTGCCAATGGCGTGGTGTTAATCACCCGTAAGCTCACGACCACTGGCGTAGTGTATGTTTGGTCAATAAAATACCTGTGCACGCGTATACTACCGTGTTTTGTTAGATTTTTCATACACCCGCATGCATGCACACACGATGATCCCGATAGGGGGAGGTCACTAGCCGTCCACCACCTCCCTTACACGCACAACACACGACACGCACGCACTAAGAGGGGGTCCACCATACCAGTCGCTAGGGTGGGCGATAACTGAGAGATGTGACGTCACCTGATAGTCAGTATCTTAAATCCCTGAATTTCATGCAGACTGATTTGTTGGTCGTAATCCTTATCCGATAAGAGGTAGCAAGGAGTGTTGTTTTCTATGTGCTATAGCTGTGGCTGTGGGTTTTATAGACCTGGAGAAAGCTTATGACACGGTACCGAGAAAGATGGCAATGGCGACGCTGAGATGGATGCGCGTCCCAGAGGCAGAGGTCAGGATAGTGGAAGGGACATGTGAAGAAACGAACGGCAGACTGGTGTGTGGACCTGGAATCTTGGAAAAATTCAAAGTGAATGTTGGCTTGAAACAGATGAGTGCCCTGAGCCCATTACTGTTTATCGCAGTGATGGAACTGATATGTAGTAAGACCAGTACGAAAGATATTCTCCAGAACCTACTGTACGCAGACGATCTAGCAGTGTTAGCAGACGGGGAAACGGATTTACAGGAACAACTGATAGAGTGGAAGGATATCTTCAGCAAACACGGGCTGAAAGTCAATCTGGAGAAGACAGAGGTGCTGTGGGTTGGGCAACAAAGCAAAGAACTGGAAATACACCCGGAGGGGAAGAAACTAAAACAAAGAGACAGTTTTGTGTAACTGGGCGGAGCGGTATGTGGAGATGGCTCCTCAGAGACAGAAATTCGCAGGAGAATACAAGCAGAGGCGAAAGCATGGAGGGAAGTAGAAGGGGTGATGGGAGACAGGCACATTTCGCGAAAACTCAAGGGAAAAGTACTATGCACAGGTGTGACACCAGCCTACTTGTATGTCCTAGAAACTACAGCAATGACAGAGAAACAACAGGAGAGGCTACAAGTGTGTGAAAAGAACTTAGTTAGGAGAATTACGGGGGTAACGAGAATAGAGAGATAAGCGAAACGTGCAAGAGCTGAGGGAGGATGTTGATGTGAAAGAAAGTTTCAAGAAGAAGTTGGTGAGAAGTCGGTTGAACTGGGCAGGACATGGGGAGCGAATGGGAGAAGAACGGATGGCAAAGAAAGCAGATGCCCGGAGAGTGGAGGGAAAAAGAAGACTAGGGCAACCGAGACTGAGGTGGGAGGATTGCGTGAAGAGAGACCTGGAGGGATGGAAAGGGCGATGGAGGAAATCAGCAAAAGACCGAGAAGAATGTAGAAGGGTGGTAGAGAAAGTACTGCAAGTGCAACGAGGAGGAAGACAAAGAAATGTCGACGTATCAAAGCCAACCTCATCCTTGAAGACAGGGAACGACGAGGAGAACAATAGTGAGTTGTGTTGTATATGTGCTGTAGTGAGATGTCTTATTTATATGCAATAGCGAGGTATGTTGTATATGTGCTGTAGTGAGGTGTGTTGTCTGTGTGCTGTGGTGAGGTGAGTTGTCTCTGCTTTATAGTGATGTGTGTTGTCATTGTGCTTTAGAGAGGTGTGCTTTCTGTGTGTTGCAGCGCTGTAGGGATGTGTATTGCCTGTGCGCTCTAGCGAGGTGTGTTTTCTTTGAGCTGTAGTGAGATGTTTTGTCTCTACTTTGTAATGAAATGTGTTGTCTATGAGGTGTAGTAAGGGGTGTTGTATATTTGCTGTAATGGTGGATGTGACATCATCGTGGTGGTAATCACCCGCAAGTCTCGTTTGTTATCATGTCACCGCGTGTGTCTTTGGTCAATAAAATATGTGTGCACTCTTATTTTACCGTATTTTATTCGTTTTTCCAGCACATAGAGGGCACATCTCTATACAGCACAATGACAACACACATCACATTAAAAATACTGACTCACTTCCGTTTAGTGAGCGTCCCTACCAACTGCTGACATTGTTCAGGTGACGTCACATCTCTTAGTTATCGCCAACCCTAAAGACTGGTTTGGTGGACCTCCTCGCGTGTCGTGTACTTGTACGAGTAAGGGAGGTGGTGGACGGCTAGTGACCTTCTCGTATCAGGATCATCGCGTGTGCGCGTGTATGGAAAATGAAAAAACAAAGTAGTATACGAGCGAACGCGTATTTTATTGACCAAAGACAAACGTATAATGTCATTACTTGCGGGTGTTTTACCACAGCGCCAGTGGTCGTGAGATTATGGGTGATTAACACCACCCCATTGGCTCGTGCATGCATAATACTTACTGGGGACTCGACACCGTGACAGAGGTCGTGAGTTTACGGTGTCAAATCAAAATCAAATCAAATCAATTTATTTTGCAACAACAACATAGCAGTATACATACACAAAACAACCGTTTAAAAATAAAGTTGTGTTGCATGGTGGTCACATGGCATGTAATATGCCGTCTTTCTGTGACCCCATATACATATATTTCGAATTATATTTACGCATACGTATACGATGATTATCACGAGTGTATGATATCTTTTGTATGACAACGGACAACGGACAACGGACTGGGGATGCGATGGAGAGAGAAACGAATTATTGTAGGTAATTACTGTTAGAAAACATTTGTAAGAAATGTTTGCGGATCCGAACATTAATATATAAAGTAAACAAATATTTAATTGCACTCCGCACATCTGGGATTTAGGCAGTGCACGTGGCTAAGATAGTTGTCTAGATATTGATTGGATAATACAATTTTCATTTGTTGTCTGGATTTGACGTTTTGTATCTTATAATCGAAATTATTCCATAATTTTTTTTAATGGTGTTTAGGTAATTTAGATGAAAAATGTGTTCTGGGCTTCTCTCTATATAGGAGGTTACGTTGTCTAGTAATTATGGTGTTAGTGGCTAGATTCTTTTTTGGTATATAGTGTTTGAAGGATTTAGGCAGTGTATTGTGGTGATAATCATACATAAATAGTGAGACATGTAACCTGTGAATATCAGTGATTTTAAGTATATTTTCAGATTTAAAGATAGGACCGGTGTGACTTCTATATCTTTTTTTGTTAATTATTCGTATAGCGCGTTTTTGTAAAAGTTCTATCTTTCTTATGGTATTTCCATTGCCCCATGCTTGTACACCGTAAGTTAAGTGACTTTGAATCAAGGTGTAATATAGAGTTTTTAAAGCACTGCGTGGCAAAAAATGTTTCATTATATTAATTGCAAAAATTGCTCTAGATAATTTAGAACTGATTATGTTGATATGTTTTTTCCATGTTAAATGTTTATCAATATGTATTCCTAAGAACTTTACCGATTCTTCTTTGTCATCCTTTCCAACATGATTAATAATTTCACTGTTTATCTTAATACAGTTATTTACCTGGTATTTGCTATTTGGTGGACTAAATATGCAAAAGTTTGTCTTTTTTATATTTAATGACAATTTATTGGCACAAAGCCAATCGTACAAATGTATTAATTCTTGGTTTACGCTCTCATTTAAAGTATCAATATGAGGACCTGATTGGTATACAGTTGTGTCATCTGCAAAAGATAATAGATTCAGAGACGTATAGTTAGTTATATCATTGATATAAATAAAAAATAAGATTGGTCCAAGTATGGATCCTTGGGGCACTCCACTTATTATGTTTTTTGGAGATTATTGACATTTGTGTATCTCAGTATATTGTTTTCGATTTGATTAATAACTTGCAAACCATGTATTGCTTATTCCCCGAATTCCACAAAAGTTTAGTTTGTACAGTAAAATATCATGGTTTATTGTGTCGAATGCCTTTGAAAGGTCCAGAAACACAGCCAATGTGAGGTCTTTTGTTATTTTATCGTTTGCCTCTGCAATATCTTTCAGCAAGTGTAGTATTGGTTGAATAGTAGATGCACCGCGTCATAGGATAGAGCGATGACACTACCTTGTCAAGGAAACACGGTTCCGATCAACACTGAAACAGGTCACAAGCAAATCGATGTCAAATCTAGTGTCATCTACGACAAGGCAGCGCCACTTGAAATGCGTTTTATCTTCTGCATTTACCAAGCACCTCCATCTATACATTTCCGAGCGTGTTTCGACCTTTTTTTACCGCCGTAGCCGATCCCCAAAGCTTCTTTCGACGGTATCCTTTCCACCAGTTCGTTCAAGTTTTCTAGTAGCCAGCAAGCCCTCACTCAACTCTTTCGAGGTTGTGATTTTTTTGTTATTAATAAGTTCCATATAGAGTAGAAGCTCTACTCGTTTTTCTTATGGCTATAATTCTCCATTTTGCCATGCACGCAGACGTTGCCTCTTTGATACTTTCCGCGCATTCGGCGTCTTCATTAAATATCGCCTTTCAATACTGATAATCATGTTCAACAGACTTAAACACCCGACCTACGCTTCAAGTCGGCTCAGCTAAAAGTTCGACAGGAAAGAAGCTGACCTACCAAACCGTATAGGCATATCCGTCATATTTCCGTCTCTATACCACTGGCTCACCAATTCTTATAATGCTTTTCTCCGTCATTTGTGTCAGAATGTTTAATAATAATAATAAGATAACTTCTCTTGCGCCTAAATCTTTGGACGCCAATCAGTATTCCAGTTGTCAACAGATGGATCAAGGCGCTAGGGAGCTACGGTGGATTTTGGATAAGCAAGGTTGTAAAGATACGTTTTTAAATGACGAGGGAATTTTTTTAATATGTTCAACTGATCTAACACTAAGAGGGAGCATATTTCAAAGAGTTGGTGCAGCAACAGAAAAAGCCCTAGTTCCAATGTTAGTGTTGACTCTAGGAACAAAAAATAGGTCAGAACTATATGATAGAGGCTGAATAGGTTTTCTACAGGAATAAGCAGTGAATGCAAATAAGATGGTTGCTTACTGGACGGTGCCTGGTATGTAATGGTACAGATCTTAAATATTATACGATATCGTACAGGAAGCCAATGCAAAGACTTAAGAAATGGAACAGAGCGAGAAAAACGCGATATTGTAGCTACCCTTACTAGACAATTATGGACACGTTGAAATCTTGTAATATCCTTGCTAAAGGTGGAAATTGCAATAGTCAAGTCTGCTGCTAACAAGCGCAGTTGCAATCGTTTTAGCAACAGAAAATGGCACACACCGGCGAATACGGCGAAGATCGCGTATATGATAAAAACAGCAGCGACATGTTTGAGATATGTGTTGTCGGAAATTGAAGTTACTATCAAAGATCACTCCTAGATTCTGCACCGAGGTTGCTGGCGTGATATGCTGAGTCAAAATACGCGTAGGGAAAAAATATACAGTTTACTACACTGCATTGGAGAACCAACAATGATCATTTAAGTTTTATTTGCATTTAATTTTAACTTATTCAGTCATCCAGTGGAAGATATTTTGAAGGCAATCACTAAGTTGGTTAAAGGAGAAATTTGTATCCGGGGTAGCCAACGAAATGTTGATCTCAATATCATCAGCAAAAAGATGATGATCCAAGTTATATTTTTGTATAACAGATCTTAGAGGCGTGGTGTAAAGAGTAAAAAGCAAAGGCCCAAGAACATAACTCTGGGGAACACCAAACAAAGCCGGCAGTGCAGCTGAAATGCAGTTCCCAATCTTTATAATTTGGTATATATCAGTTAGATATGAAGAAAACCAGCTTAGAGCTCTGCCAGATATGCCGTACCACTTTTATAAGCGTTCAATAAGAATGCTGTGATAAATCGTGTCAAAGTCACTTTACCATTATTAATGTTCATGTGAGACCTTACACGACTTGCTACAACATTTTCTAGTATTTTGGAAATAAAGCTGAGGTTAGAAATAGTTATCTCTTTAGGGCTTGCTTAGGCAGGGATGACTACTTAAGAAGTGGTGTGACATGGGCGTATTTGAAATCAACAGGAAAACAGCCAGTGTAAAATGATGAAATTATAATAGTTGTTATAGGTCCAATAAGTGTATCGAGACATGCTTTAAACAGTATTGTTGGAAACGAATCAAGTGCACAAGATTTATATAAGCGTATGTATGTGCGCATGCGTAAATGTGTCATGTGTGTGTGAAGGTGTTTGATGAAAAAACCATGAAGGAACAAATCCGTGGATGGTATATCCGTGGACACTATGTGTGAATGTTTAGGCATGTACTCTTGCGCATGTGGATATATATTCTTGCATGAAAGTGGGAAGAAGGAACCAATGAATGGAATTGTAGAACACCTTCACATACTTGTAGACCACATTCGTACATTTATACACCACCCGCGAACATATGTAGACCACCCTCGCACTGTAGATCACCTCTACAAACAGTTGTAGACCACCTTCACACACTTATAGACTACATTCAAATACTAGTAGACAACCTTCACGCATTTGTAGAATACCGTCACACACACGTGTAGAACACTTTTATACATTTGTTGTCCACATTCACTCACATATAGTTTTCACACAATTGTAGACCAATTTCAGAAAACAACACACATACAACACACATACAACTCACACAAGACATACAACACATATAACACACACACACACACACACACACACACACACACACACACACACACACACACACACACACACACACACACACACACACACACACACACACACACACACACACACACACACACACACACACACACACACACACACACACACACACACACACACACACACACACACACACACACACACACACACACACACACACACACACACACACACACACACACTCAATAAACACGACTAGACCACCTCCACACACATGTAGATCAAATTCACACAGATCTAGACCACTTTCACACACTTGTATTCCACCTTCACACAGTTTTAACCACATTCATCAACTTGAAGATCACTTTCACATACACACACAACGCACATACAATACACACGACACACACGACACACACGACACACACGACACACACGACACACACGACACACACGACACACACGACACACACGACACACACGACACACACGACACACACACGACACACACACACGACACACACACGACACACACACGACACACACACGACACACACGACACACACGACACACACGACACACACGACACACACGACACACACCACCATATACACACAATGGACACACACACACGCGTGCACACGCACGCACACACACATATGCACACACGCGTACGCGCGTACACATCTATGAATACGCACACGCACCCACGCACATGAACCACACACCACACGCGCTTAATCATGCACACACACGCACACGCGCACATGAACACATGCACGCAAGCACTGCACATGTACGCACGCACAACACACAACATGCAAAACAAACGCAAGTACTCACAACAGACGCACAACAGACTCCCAACACATGTACAACACCACACACGCACGTAAACAAGCACACACACAACGTACACAGCACACACACACACACACACACACATACAAATACAACACATATACAACACACATACAACACACATGCAACACACATACAACATACACATAAACACAAATGCAACACACACAAAACACACATAAAACACACACGAAACACACACAAAACACAAACACCCACAATACGTACATAGAATACACGCACACACGCGCGCGCACACACACACACACACACACACACACACACACACTCAACGCACGAACACTTAACACACACATACACACAACATACACAACTCTCACACACAACACACTCACACACAACACACTGAAACCCACAACATATATTTACACACACCCACACAACACACAGACACAGAACACACACATGCACATACACACGCTTAAACACGCACACACACACACACACACACACACACACAGACACACACACACGTGTCACACAAGACACGCGCGTCTGAGAGCCTGCACTTTGGACCTTTGAAAAAACACTCGCTCGCTGTGTACATATAAGAATACGGCAATTGCATAGTATTTAAGTACAGGTCCATTAATCATCGTTACGCGAGAGGGTAACGAGAAGAAGAAATGTGATAAGCATAATCCTTCGGTTGCAAAATTCGAGTGTTATGACAAACAATCTCATACATATAAATGGGTCGTTTGTGTTGTTAAAGACGATTGAGGTGATTTATACACAGACAAAGCAAAAACAGACTCAACATTAGATTGGTAAATCACGTCTGGTTAATAATGAGACGACGTAGTGTCATGCATAGTAATGACGTTGATTTAAAAACATACGCGTTACGGTTCAGTCGCGCACTGACATTCATACATTCAACACAAAGGAAAAATGGCGCCAACAAATAATAGAGGTCCCCCTGGACCTCGAGTCTTCAAAACTAAATTTCTAAACACTGGACGGGGGTCCATCGCTGATGACGTCATCACATACGATGTCAACAACAACTACCCACGCAACAACGCATCCTACTCAAACTTTTTAAAAATCACCCGCCATTTTACTAAATACTCGTTTCTGACTGAACATTTTATAGCAACGACAGTGGCGCCTCTAGAGTGTAGCTCCACCTCCATTTTTTCACAGAGAAACTTCTAGAAAAAGAGCGGGACCATAGCAGACATTTCTAAATATTTGTCATGATTGGTCAATTTCATACCATTAAAAATATCTTAGCTATCCCTATTACACTTCATTCCTCACAACGACCCCTTAATTACTCCTACTTACCCATTAGTTACCTCTATATATACACAATTATCCCTTGGCCCCTTGATAACCATTAATTACCCCTGACTTAACCATAATTACCCTTTATTTATCCATTAATTACCCTTAATTATCCTTCATTAACCACAATTACCCCTTAGTTACCCCTCGTTATTAATTAGTTACCCACACATACTCACAATTACCCCTATGGTTACGCCTTAATTACCCATAGTTACCTCTTAATTACCCCGTAAGTAATTATCCTTTAATTACCTTTAATTAGGCTCAATAACCCTTAATTATGATTAATTAGTGCTAATTACCTATTAAGTACCCTTCATTACCCCTGATTACCCTTTATCATCCACAAATACTCATTTGTTACCACTAATTACCCCTTAGTTACCTTTACGTACCCTTAATTATATTTAATTACCCTTAAGTATCCCTTAATTACCCTTAATTACGCTTAATCATCCTTAATTATCACTTATTTACTTCTAATTATGCCTTAGTTACCTTTAATTACCATTAGTTACCGTTACTCACCCCTTATTTACTCCCAGTTACAATTAATTAACCCTAATTACATCATAAGTACCCTTGATTACTCTTAATTACCCACACTTACCTATTAATTACCCCTACTTACCCATTAGTTCCGTCTAAATACACATTGTACCCCTTAATTACCCCTAAGTTTACCTATTTACCCACAATTACCCCTTAGTTACCCTTACCTCTAAATACCCTTTATTACCCCGTAATTATCCCTAATTGTCCATTAGTTCACCCTAATTACCCTTTAGTTACCCCTATTTACCCCTTATTTACACCTATATACTATTAGGTACCCTTAAATATCCTTAAATTCCCATAAGTGTCCATTAATTACCCATAATTACCCCTTAGTTTTCCCTAATTACCCATAACTACCCTTAATTACCAATCATACTTTCATGATACTATATGTCCGACATAGTCAAACTAAATGTGAGTAATACAGTTACCATGTACGTATATCAATATGTATCATAGCTTGGTGTCATTAGTTTTACATGGTACTTGTTTACTTACTCAGATGAACTTGTATATGTGGTGGCTAATGATACTACATGACCTACTTAGAAGCGTGCTAATTCTCCATTTCTCGATACGTTATGCTACGTGATTACGTCACTTGTTCAATAGTCATATATAAACAAGGACTATTGAACAAGTGACGTAATCACGTAGCATAACGTATCGAGAAATGGAGAATTAGCACGCTTCTAAGTAGGTCATGTAGTATCATTAGCCACCACATATACAAGTTCATCTGAGTAAGTAAACAAGTACCATGTAAAACTAATGACACCAAGCTATGATACATATTGATATACGTACATAGTAACTGTATTACTCACATTTAGTAACTTGCCCCGGCTTAACCTCGTCTCACGTTGCCTAGCGACGTGTTGTCTCGTTACACTGTCTCGCGTCCGTCCACCTGTGCCTCGTAATGTCGGAGTGGGTATCAAAAATGACTGTGTTTTCAAGTTCGTAAACTTTAAAATATGGTGTTTTGTTCATTCTTATTATAAGCGATATGACACCCCACAACTTCCCACAGGAGGCACTATCTTCTGAACATTCCACGAGGAGGCACTACCTTCGCTCACGTGACTACACACACAGATATGTACACCTGAGACAGGTGCCATTTTGGGATTTCACCATGGGGGCATCGGCACCCCCCCCCCGTTGCTTATTACAAAACCTGAGATAACAACTCACGTCACTACAGTGATAGCTCCCTTTGTAGACTATGTCAATTAGCGCGGCCAGAACATCGATATCTTCTTTCTCTCTTCACCCAGTACTATGCAAACTTAGGTAGATGGGTGGGATACTGTCAACTATATCCACAAAATGTATTGTTTATTATTGAAATGTTTATAACAACGACCTACACAGACCCTAAATACGGTTTGTCAGTAGCCAGTCGCAAGGCGAGACCGCCACATTAGGCTACAGTTATGCACAGCTTCATGATAAACTAGTTCGAATTTTTAATTATCTCGAACAACAATACGTAATTTGGCGGACGCGCCCAGGCCCAAAGATATTCCCGAGTTATGATACATATCCGAGTTATCCTTTGATCAACTTTGCTCTATTGTACTTGTTACTCTAATAATGGGGCTTGCAATCAATACCAGTATATGCTGCTGTGTCATATTTAGCAGAGATGACCAACAATCGTGTAAGGGTGCCAACTAGTTCGCGCAGTGTAATATATGCGTACACACACACTCCTGCATAACTCACAATACTTCAAGAAGTGGGCAGTGTTTCATTACTCAATCTGAATGACAAAACCTTCGTCATATACAGTATACTGTTGGTTATTTAATTTGAAAATGTAGACTCGAATAAAAAGTTTATATTTATATTGAAATGTAAGTTTATTACAATCACATTGCATATAACAGTTGTTGTGGTTGAACATAGTTGGACTGCCAATATGTTAGAATAAATACAATTCACACGATATAAGATTATTCAACAATAAATACGATCAGATTTGATCAGAGTGCGTAGCTTTATATCACACAAATCGCCCCAGCTGGTTACACACTTACCGGATATATCGTCAGCTGCATAGACTAGTTGCTCGTCTACTACGAATAATAACTAATTCACGCCCGAAACTCACACTTATACCTGATTGTAGGTGTCGCTGCGCAGTCGCTCAAACGTGACCTCGGTGTACATGTTTATTATACTGTCTACGTGTGTTGTCTGACTTGGTTAGATGCGGTTGCGGATTGTGTGAAAAATAGTTTGAAGATAAGCTAATTTGAAGTAATTCTGTTTCAACTTATGTGTGTGTGTGTGTGTGTGTGTGTGTGTGCGTGCGTGCGTGCATATGTGTGTGTGGGTGTGGGTGTGTGTGTGTGTGTGAGTGTGTGTGTGTGTGTGTGTGTATGTGTGTAGGTGAGCGGGTGAGCTTTTGTATGCACGTATATGCGTTTGGGTGCAAGTGTGTGTGTGTGTGTGTGTGCGTGCGTGCGTGCGTCTGTGCGTGTGTGCATCAATCGCAGGTGCGTGCGTACGTGCACTTGGACATGCACACTTGTGTATGCAGGTTAACGTCTTAGAATGCGGTGTTCATTCAAACATGCACATAATGCAAACATGTGCACTGTAAAGGCACTTTAATAGTTTATTGTCCGATTTTGTGCGATCCATGCATATCTGTTGATCGTATAGGGTTTCTTTGTTAGAATTTAAAGCAACGCCATATCATTCATGAAATACGTTTAGTGCATTTGCTGATCTATACAACCAATATATTTTAGCAGCATCAAATCGTTGAGTTGTAATGGTTGTTCGCTTAAATGTTTATTTGAAATCTAGGGAGATGTAAGTGGCATATTCAGGCAGGAGTGCATTGAGCCCCGCACTCTTTGGTAATTGTTTAAATGTATAATATACTGTTGCGACACTGTGATTTAGCATATGGCAAACTATCATATGACTAAACTTGTTCCTGGCTGCCCCTTTCCGAAATCCAAGGTGTGAGAAGTGGACTTTTCACTTTCATTAATTCGCTGCCTTCCCGTTATAGCTACGTTTTGTTTATCTTACAGTTGCTCATTAAGATCATTGATCCGACTAATCCCATCATAATTACGTTTTAATTTTACAGTTCAGGACGGGACGGAAGGGAGGAGTATCACGTATTTCAGATCATACTGAGACATTCGGACGTATCATTCATTGACCTAAGTGAAGTGGAGAAACTTGGAATGATCAACTTTGTTCAAGGTTTGAAATGGAAACAAGAGGGTCGCAGATTTTTTGAGTCGGTCCCAAATTGCGTGTGAGCTACGAAGATATTCTCGTATACTCAACGCATTGTCTTAACTAATAAAGTAATGTTTACATAATATAGGCAAATGTTTGTGAACAGTTGATTTGTTGATAGACCTTCCTTAAAATATGTGATATTATTATCATCAGCCCTATGACTAATATCAACAGCGAGAACGTATACATAATTAACATAGGGGTGGTTTTGTTATTAAATAGCCCACGTTAATCGAGTAATGGTAACCTATCTGCGACATTCATCGGGCTTGTTGAAAGTCAACAAAATTACATAGTTGCAGACGACATATTCTTGGGATCGCAGATTACAAGGCGTTTTCAAAATAACGTCAACGTTGAGTCACATGTCTCGTCCTCATTGTGTGTACGTGTGTAGGTGAATGCACACGTGTGTGTCAGGGTGGGTGCTTGTCCTGAAGGATGTGATTGTGTCTGAGCAACAGTAGATATGACTGTTGCGAGAAACACAAAACGCTTGTTGTTCGTTTTTGGTTGATCTCGTGTCAAATGTAGGAATTAATGGCACATTTGAGTATGTAAAAACATGTGGAATTGTTATCATCAGCCCTATACTACAGACACGTTAAGAGACACGATATAACGACACGAACCAGCTTCTCCCAGTCATTAATTTCTTGTAGTTTTGTGCTGCGTTCAGTCTATTTTCGTATATTTTATGTAGATCCATAAACATCCATTTATGTGCTACCAGCACGCAGTCTGATGTTTTTTTAGGTAATGTTCAGACGGTATTAATATTATGTTACCAAGTTCACTTTATGTCAATATATGTACGACTGTCTTAAAATATGTTGGCAATTGGTATGGCTTTAAATATGTACTAGCTTTAGCATAGTTTCATAATGTTTCTGATTGTATATTTTGCGTGTGCATGATGGGGGGGGGGGGGACAGGGAAGACAAGGGTGTATGTATGTTGACGCCACAACGCCAAGAATTCCTGGTACATTTTAAATGCTTCTTGGTAATAAACAGTCTGAATCTTTGAATCTCTATGACCAATATCAGCAACGACAACGTATACATAATTAACTTTGGGGATGGTTTTGTTATTAAATAGCCCACGTTAATGGCGTAATGGTAAATAATCAGCGCACTCACCGGGTTCGTTAAAAGCCAACAACATGACATATTTGTCGACGACATATTCTCGGGATCGCAGATTACAAGACGTTTTCAAAATAACGTTTTGCGTTTAGTCAAATGTCTCGTCGTCATTGTGTGTACATGTGTATGCGAGTGCACGCGGGTGTGTCAGGGTGGGTGCCTTTAGGCCTTGAGCCAGGACCACAAATTTGGGCAACCGGTACATTTTTAGGGACGAATGCTCATAGTGTTTTTGGTTAGGCCTACATCCCTAGAGGTGGAAAATATGTGATAGCATTGCAGCACTCCCAGCTTTCTATGATAAATCACTATTTTTCATACTATCCCCATATCCGCGACAACAAATTTTCTATGAAATTGCTAATGGGGGCCCATACACGAACTACTATGGAATATTTACTATACATCCCTGTAGGATAAAAATTGGACCCCATATGATTTAAATGTCATGCTTTCCATTCATGTCAAAATGATTTTCATTGCTTGAGAATTGTGGATGTTGTGGTTTTTATCTACCACATTTCAAAATGCAATCCACGGCATTCAGGTTTTCAACAAAAGATGACTTAAAATTCTGGCTAATAACCACATGTTTCGTCATTTAAGGTTCTTATTGCACCAGAGTGTTGGCTTTCATCCGTAGATGTGGAAAATATGTGACAGCATTGCAGTATATACATTCTTTTGTGTGAAATTACTCTTTTTAATCCTTTCCCCATTTCCGCGAAAATTATTTTTATATGGAAATTTCTGAAGGGATGGTCACACACAAACTATTATACAATAGTTATTATACATCTTATGGGTATGATAATTGTACATAATATGTTTGAAGTTTCGTGAGTCATATACATGTGAAAATGGTTTAATACCTTCAGAAATGTGGATTTTATGGCATTTTATCTACCGCGCCTCAACGTGCATACCACGCCATTCAGGCATTCAACAAAAGAGATTACTTAAATGTCTGGCTAGTAACCTCATGTCTCCACATTCAAGGTTCTTGTTGCAACAGAATGGTCACTGGACTTCAGGTTTTGTTATGTAGGTACAGTCTGTATATTTTATTGCAGTTATATGTATTATCATGACATGGTTGAAAATTGCATTTGTTGTCATTGAGATAAAACTAAATGTTCTTATGTTAGCCACCTAAAGTTCTGACCGTAACACTAACCTACATACAATGGACTTGTTGTAGACATTCAAATTATACAGGTACACAGTATTGACTTGTAGCTGTGGTGTTGAACACTATGCACTCTGAACATTTCACATGCTTAATTCACGATGTACTTAGTTGGATGATGGCTATGATTACTAAACACTGTTTTCAACAGTGTTTAGTAATCATAGCCATCATCCAGTTCATCCTCAGCTACACTTTCATCATTGTCAGCACTAGACACCTGATTGTCACAGTCTTGGAGTCTGCACATATCAGTACAACTGAGTCCATTTGACAAGCAGACACACTTTGGCAGTTCACACTTCCTGGGACAACTGCATGCTAGTAGATTCAAATATGGCCTCGTGTGCTGGCTAACCTTCCATCCAGTGTACAACCAGCTGCTTAGTCCCATCTTCTCTTTCCAACTTCCACCCTCTGCCAACTGGGGTCGGATAGTTTGCGCGTTGAGCCTGTTTCAACAAACAGTCTCTTCTACATGGTGGCAGTTGGTGACTCTATATCTCACCTTTCTTTGCACAGAACAGGTGGTATCTCAGATCATTGACGTTCACAGCAGAAGATTTTAGTGCGTAAAGAACGCATGTAAATGCCTCTAGTTTGTCCATGAGATCTGGAGAGAGATCCCATTCCTGGCCCAGCATCCTGAATGAGTCCTGTGATTCTTTGTTGCTAGTCAAGAGTTTCAGAGCACTTGCCTTTCCTTTTCCAGCAAATGCACTGACAGTGTCACATCCAGTGTATGCGTGCAATCCAATGAGAACTTTACAAACATCTCTGCCAACAGTAGCTGCTATTTTTCCAATGTGAAGGATTCTTGTTTGGGTTCTAGTACCACATTTCTGGAACAACGTGGCTCTAATGTTCTCTTTGAGTGCCAGGCACACGAAGAATATATCTGTGTTTTCTGAGCTGATTACGACGACTTCATAGCCCTCTCTGGCAGCATGGGCTGCATGTAGCAGGAATCGTCCTTCGGCTTCCTCTTGCGTACACCGTAGAGCTGGAACCTTCCTGCTGCCTTCAGGAGTAATCTTGCTACATTTGTCTTCAACGATAGCAAAGAGCACATTGTCTTATAGCTGCTCTGTGTATTCGGCTTTCTTCCATTCGTTGACCAGGAAAGTGATCAGACTGGTCTTATTATTGACTTGACTCAGAACGTTCCTACACTGTCTAATAATGTGTGAGGCTGTGATATGTCCACGCGCTTCCCCTCTTACTGATCGTTCACTGTCCTTGATAGAGAGTTCCTTGTATGTGTCAAACACAACATCGCTGCTTTTACTCTGACATCCATCCCTCAGTGCCATAGACAGGACTGATTTGGCCACCTCACCAAAAGTAGTTTGATCACCTCTTACTCACTGGACAAGGTTCATGCCATCAACAACAGTTGCAGAATGAACTAGTAGCTCCTCTGTTCCTGTCACATTTTCCTGCAGACAAGTAGCTAAAGTGGCTTTGTTTGTCTTTCTTAAAAACCCATCTGGGGTTGACAAAGCTCACGACAAAGGTCCCACGGGATGGGAAAGGATATTCGTCATATTGAGATTGCGTCCTTGTGCCATCACAATGATGTATTCATCATGTGCCTGACACTCAACGAGAACATTAGAGTCACATTGTTCCAGAAATAGAACCCGAACAAGAATATTTCATGTTGGAAAAATAGCAGCCACTATTGGTAGAGATGTTTGTAAAGCTCTCATTGGATTGCACGCATACTGCTGGAAAAGGTAAGGCAAGTGCTCTGAAACTCTTGACTAGTAACACAGAATCACAGGACTCATTCAGGATGCTGGGCCAGGAATGGGATATATCTCCAGATCTCATAGACAAACTAGAGGCATTTACATGCCTTCTTTACGCTCCAAAATATTCTGCTGTGAAGGTCAATAATCTGAAATACCACTTTATCTGTACAAAGAAAGGTGATATGGATGCCACCAAGCAGCTAATGTTTGTTGAGACATGCACAACACGCAAACTACCAGGCTGCAATATGGAGGAGATGTTTGGAGCAGGACCCAAGGATACCGACCCCAGTTGGCAGAGGCTGGAAGTTGGAAAGAGAAGATGGGACTAAACAAATGATTGTACACTGGATGGAAGGTCAGCCAGCATCTGAGGCCGTGTTAGATTTACTAGCATGCAGTTGTCCCAGGAAGTGTGAACTGCCAAAGTGTGTCTGCTTGTCAAATGGACTCAGATGTACTGATATGTGCAGACTCCAAGACTGTGACAATCAGGTGTCTAGTGCTGACAATGATGAAAGTGTAGCTGAGGATGAACTGGATGATGGCTGTGATTACTAAATATTGTTTCCAACCTCAACTGAGGACATAATGAATTAAGCATGTGAAATGTTCACAGTGCATAGTGTGCATTACTGTAGTTACAAGTCAGTATTGTATACCTGTATAATTTGAATGTCTACAACAAGTCCATTGTATGTAAGTTAGTGTTACAATCAGAACTTTAGGTAGCTAACATAAGAACATTTAATTTTATCTCAATGACAACAACTGCAATTTTCAACCATGTCATGATAATACATATAACTGCAATAAAATATACAGACTGTACCTACATAACAAAACCTGAAGTCCAGTGACCATTATGTTGCAACACGAACCTTGAATGTGGAGACATGAGGTTACTAGCCAGACATTTAAGTGATCTCTTTTGTTGAATGCCTGAATGATGTGGATTGCACGTATATGACTCACGACACTTCAAAACATATTATGTACAATTATCATACCCATAAGATGTATAATAACTATTGTATAATAGTTTGTGTGTGACCATCCCTTCAGCAATTTCCAAAGAATAATAGTTTTCGCAGAAATGAGCAAAGGATTAAAAATAGTGATTTCACACAAACGAATGTATGTACTGCAATGCTGTCACATATTTTCCTTAAGAACCTTAAATATCGAAACATGTGGTGATTAGCCAGAATTTTAAATCATCTTTTATTGAAAACCTGAATGCCGTGGATTGCATTTTAAGATGTGGTAGATAAAAAACCACAACATCCACAATTCTCAAGTTATGAAAACAATTTTGATATGAGTGGAAAGCATGACATCAAGACCACATGAATTCCATTTTCTGTTCTACTGGGATGTATATTAAATATTCCATAGTAATTTGTGTATGGTCCCCCATTAGCAATTTCATAGAAAACTTGTTGTCGCGGATATGGGGATAGTATGAAAAAGAGTGATTTCTCACAGAAAGCTGGGAGTGCTGCAATGTTATCACCTATTTTCCATCTCTAGGGCTGTAGGACTAGCCAAAAATCACTATGAGCATTCGTCCCTAAAAATGTACCAACAAACCCTCTGGCTCGTGGCCTACTTGTCCTTGTGTCTGAGCAACAGTAGTTATGGCTGTTGCGAGAAACACAATACGCTTGTTTTGCGGTTGTGGTTGGTCCCATGTTAAATGTAGGAATTAATGGCACATTTGAATATGTAGACATGACACGTGAAGCATGAGTTAGCGTTGATCACGCATGTTAGTAATTTTGAGTTCGACGTGAAAAGCGTCATTTTATTATGCGTTTTGGGAACAGGTGTATGCAGCAAACGGATCATTTTCTTTTAGTTAGCGACATATAATTTCAGTAAAATAATATGACTATTGGCATCCCAATATGTACTCCATCATCGTGTGTGCGTGTTTATGTGTCAAATGCATGTAGAGTGCGTGTGCGTGCGTGCGTGCGTGCCACATTATGCGGGTACCTCATTGGTGCAATTGGGATCATCTTTGCATTTTGGTAATTCAGTTTTTAGTAAAACGTGTTGTAGTTCGACATAGCTAACTATACCACAGACACGATATGACGACACGAACCAGCTTCTCCCCGTGATTTATTTCTTACAGTTGTGTGCTGCTGCGTTCAGTCTGTTTTCGTATATTTTATGTAGATCCATAAACATCCATTTATGTGCTACCAGCACGCAATCTGATCGTTTTTATTTTAAATTCATGTTAAAATTATTATAAATTACACGTACTCACGCACATGCACAGACACATACACACACACACTCTCTCTCTCTCTCTCTCTCTCTCTCTCTCTCTCTCTCTCTCTCTCTCTCTCTCTCTCTCTCTCTCTCTCTCTCTCTCTCACACACACAAACACACACACACACACACACACACACACACACAAAATCACAATTGCATTCGCATAAATTTGACCATTATTAATGTTGTTAAATGTGAATGTTTCGATTCGGATATATTGCTCAATCAAAATCATGGTCAATTTTCGTAAGCAAATAATGAACATTAATTGAACGGTTAATTTGTTAAAATATAGTGTACCATAACATGGTTTTACGATTACTATTTTCAGATTATTAATATTGTGTTTAGATAATCTTGATTAGTGAATAGTTGAAATATGTGCTTGTCGTACGCTAAATGCGTGTCGATTAGCAGTGGAAATGTATAATTTGACGTTCGTAATAGGGTCATATTACATGTCTGTTGTAGGGACAATAGTTAATTCACTACAAATGGCCATTTCATTACCAGCCCTAGTCCACTTTAACGGCTTCAGTCCAGCACAAACACGGGTGGTCGTGCGTTGCCTGACACGGCAAGGTATGGACACAAACGCTGAACCAGTCATGCGTGACCGCAAACGCCTCGCTCCTTTTGTTTTAGAGTTTTCCAATGACTAATAACAGCTCTCGTCGAAATGTAAATAAAGGAGTGTTTTTTACCTTTTAGTGCATAAGAAGGGTCTACGGAGTAACAAAAACAAAATCGGTTAACGGTCTTACGTGAACGCGTGTCAACTCTAAGACATCACCGCTGTCTAGTCAGACGACAACACAGGATGATTTATTACAAACGACAGTGGGGGAAATATCGGCGCCTGTCTCGGGCTGGTGTGACTTTGCGGGGCGTCGTGCCAGGCGCATGAAGGCGCCGACTAAAACGAAGCACCTTGCGACACGGGAGCACGCATAGCATCAGGCACGAACAGTGGGCCTACGCAAGGCTGCCCGTGACGTATTTCTCTGTAAATGTCTCCACCCAGACTGATGTGACATCGCGTGCTCATTTAACCTACATTCGCTTTGAGCTTGCTCTCCGATAGCCACGTACACTATTGTCTAAAACGCGAACTGACATACTAAATATGACATGATTTAAAACACGGTGTGCAAATTACCGACGACGAATCTATCGAGACACTTTATCTCAAATTAAAACACAAAATGTGTTTGCAAATGCGTTTAACCGCTGTAACATGGGAAATTAGATAATATACTCCAAACACATTTATGATCTTAAATGCACATGTCCTCCCTCTGTCTCCCTCTGTCTCCCTCTGTCTCCCTCTGTCTCCCTCTGTCTCCCTCGGTCTCCCTCGGTCTTCTTCGGCCTCCCTCCGTCTCCATCACTTGATTGTGCTCGGTCTTCCTAGGTCTCCCCCGGTCTCCCTCGGTCTCCCTCGGTCTCCCTCGATCTCCCTCGGTCTCCTTCGGTCTTCCTCTGTTTCTCTCTGTCTCTCTCGGTTTCCCTTAGATTTACTTCGTTTCCCTCGGCCAACCTCGGTTTCACTCGGTCTCCAAAGGTCTTCTACGGTATCTTTCAGTCTCCCTCAGTTTTCTACCGTTTCTACTTGTCTCACTGCATTCCTTTCCTTCTCCCTCAGTCTCCTTCCGTCCCCTCTGCCTCTCCCTGTTTCGATATCCCCAATACCTCTCGTTGGACTTACTCTAACGCAGTCGAATTCACTCAGACTCCGTGATTTTGATAATTTAGCAAAAGTACTAGTTTGATATATAAATTTCCTGGAATTAGCAAGAGAAAGTCTTAATGATGCCGCCTAGGAATCATGTATTAAAAAATAACACATTGTGCAACTTGGTGGACGCATTTTATAGTACGAATACATTTGTGTTGTTTACCAATCTATGAAACGGTACCAGGCGACCATCGCTTCAGAATTATGTTGTCATACATTTATATTTGTCGACTGAATCGTTTGTCAATAACACCACCGCGTCCGATACGAAGATATTTCCTGGCGCCTTGAGTGGACTAGCTAAAAAGGCGGGGTATATATTAAACCCAACATGTCCCTATCCATACCCGTTCCAAGAACCAAATGATACCACATTAAAACCAATTGACAACAAGTAAAGCACTTCTGCTGCGTACGTGTGATGATATATTTGAGTAACAGCGTGGACAAATAATAACTCACTTACACTCTTGAGTTCGTTAGCAATGTAATGCTCCCACTAACGAACAATTCGTGAAAATATATGTAAATTGTTGTAGTAATTTACAATGCTCTATAGATATCTACAGAGTGTAGCAATGAGACGTTACATAAAACTATGGAATAATATATTCTATAGAAGTATGGTCTACTAACATATTCTTATATACAAAACTATCCATAATAATCCAAAGGAGTAATATATTGATAGAATGTTACAGAGATTGTGCTAAGCGACATGTGAGTAGTATGTCGCGGTAATTAGGCTAGGTCGTTGGCGCGGCGCGGTTGAAGAGTAAATGACGTAATTTCCGGGGGACAAAGGTCAAAGTTAAATTTCTAGGCCATGGTCAAATGTCAACTGGCGCCCCTGACGGATAGATCGTGAGCTACAAATAGCGCCCCCTTGGGTATAGTTGGTGAACGAAATATAAGTACTGCTTAAACTCGTGCCTTTTATTTTTGTGAAGCGGTTCCCCTGGCGGATAGATCATGAACTAAAAGCGCCCCTAACGTATTAGTCACCAAATAAATATCTACGCCAAAGTTCCAGGCCAAAGAGTTCTTGCTTATTCGGCACGCCCACCTGCCCTTTATGATTGCAAGGCTCTGTATCAGAGCAGTGGCAAAACAATGTCCAGTCTCTGGTTCTTGCACTTATGGAGGGTGTGGAATAAAATATACAAACGTTTTCTGATGTCATTTTTCTTAGTATAACTACCCTGCACCCTAGTCCCTTTTATCATTTGTGCAAAGTATGGGCACGAGGTTAATTCATCCCTTTACCTGCAGCTTCGTTTGGCCGACAGGCTGTGGTAAGACGACGTTTGTTGTCTCTTTACTACGTCATTCTGCCACATTTGTAAACTCACGCCCGAAAAGATAACTCGGTGTTAGAGTGAATTGCAGGCGTTGTATTCCACGCTCTGTACGAAACATACGAATACAGAATTTGTCGATTGTCTTCCCGATGTGTTGTCTTTCGAACCCAAAACGAGAAACTTGGTAGTTATCGACGATCTCATGTCCAAAACGGACAACAGGATCACCGAACTGTTTACGAAGAAGATTCACCATTGCAATACGTCCGTAATATATTTAGTGGCAAATTATTTCCTAAAGGGAAAGCGAGTCGCACTATAAGCATATAGTACGTGGTACTCTTCAAGAATCATCGCGACAACATGCATGTGGTCAACGTGGTCAAACAGATCTACCCGAATAGCATAAAATACGTGCAAGAAGCCTAAAGGGACACACACAAAATCCGTACCGCAATGGTATTTGTTCATCGACCTCAAACAGGCCACACCTGAACACTGTCGCATGCGTACTAATATCATACCGGAACCCAACAAACTTCAGTACGCCTACTTTCTGAAGATATAAATACACAAAACGCTGTGACCCTCGTCATTCGACATGTCAGCGCGACTGAAAAGAAATGCGTTGTGCCTTTATCTTCTCGCTAAAGCGGATCCTGCTTTAGCCAGAGTCATCATCGACACAGGAAAACCCGATCTGGTACATAGTCTGTGCGAGTGTCCACGAAACATATTAAAAGGGAACGTATCATTAAAGAAATATCACAAGTCTAAACTACGTCGATACAAGAAGGACCTCCGAACTTTGGTCCTAAATAAAACTGCTCTCCGTAAGAAGAAACGTATTCTACAGAAAGGTGGTTTCTTTACGGCCCTATTAGCACCCTTAGCTACGTTTCTTCTGGCCCCATTGTTGACGAAGTTGTTGCAGTCGTAACTACACGACCTGTCCGCCAACAGATCCACATCATCACCTTCATTAGCACCGTTCCAGTGCCCATATTGCAAACGGCATTATTTATTTTCACACGTCGGAACAATTGAAAAAGCATCGCGTCACTGAATAATTCACTTGACCGGCGCCCACAACGAAACGTGCGCCTCTGGCCCCAGCGACAAACTCGATATTGCTGTTTCCATCTCAGGTCACCACGGAGCATACAAAGACAATTTTGGAAAACATTCAACCGCAACGGCCTTCGACAAATCCTATCAAAGTGTCTTGCGACGATTCGATGATGAAATGTCAAACACATTAGAACGAAACGATATACATGAGAGCGAAAAGGTTGTATTGTATAAATACGTGTTGAGTCGGTACAACGATCTTTCCAACAAACGTATGCAGGTACCACTGCGTGTGGCCATCGAAAAAATTCCCAGTGAAGATGAAAACAAAGTACAACCTGCTAACGAAAATGAAATCTTCGAAAATGAAAGCATCGAAAACGAAATCATCGACAGCTAACCAAAATTTATGAAGCAGAAAGCACGGCGATTCCTAAATAAAATGTAAGGTTCCGTAATGAACGATCGTGGCGAGAGGTGTACAGAAACAAGGCGGTTCCCGGAAGAAATATCGTAAACCTTGTGAATGACGTGTTGAGAAAGCGGAAGTCGTTTGAACCAGTGGGATGGAAAACTTTCTCTCGTGGTGTGAAGGACGTGGACCCGCCTATGGATTTAGTGTTGAACCCGGAACGGTGGATTTACATGCAAACAGCATTAGGGGGCGACGGCAATATTGATGACGACATTTCAAAGCAACTTACCAATTCCATAAGTCGCGGTCGTGGTCGTCGTAGACTTCCTGGTTCGTTGCACCGCGCAGCTCACTTGGCGCCAACGTTACAAAACATGCGTTGATAATTTAACTAATAGTCTTACACTTCACAACCAAAGAGATACTATTCGTATTGTCAATATTAGGGTAATCGATTGTCATAAAACAGGTTCGTGTACGACATGCAAGACACATGAACACTATGCAAGAGACATCATGTCGGGATTATCCTCTCAATTATATGTCAGAAATGCATGAATTGACAAAAAAATAAAATGGTGTTGACACTGGACAAATGTGTTAAGGCACTCCTCACTGTTCCCCATTACAGTGATACAAAGTTTTTTGTCACCTTGTCACTGTGGGTGGCGTTCAATTCGGGTAAGCATATACTATTTTTCAATTTCAGCAAGATACACATACAAATTCAGCAAATTCATCAAGATACACAGGTAAGTTAAGCAAATTTATCAAGATACAAAGGTAATTTCACTTAGATACACATGTAAATTCAGCAAGATACACATGTAAATTCAGCAAATTCAGCAAGATATACATGTAAGTTCAAAAAATTCAGCAAGATACACAGGGAAATTGAGCAAATTGAGGAAGATACACAGGTAAATTCAAGAAATTCACCTAGATACACAGGTAAAATTCAACAAGATTTACAGGTAAAATTGAGTAGGGTATCCCGACTCGTTTAAAAGCTGGATGAATGAATCGTCGCTCGTTGCGTATAAAGACTAGTCCACACCGGTCGAGCTGTCATTCGTGTCATGGACCATGTGACGGACGTTCTCTTCAAAAACACTGACGATACCGTAAGTACAAACAGACATTGGGTGTTGTTTGGAAATTCGGAAATCTTCTTCTTCTGCCTAATCGTGATACTGTACACCGTTATATTGGTCAGTATCTACAATCTGACTAAATTAGACGTAAACTGTAATCTGTGGACGGCTTTGTTGAACAGTTACCTGGGATACCTATTAACTAATCCGTCAATGAAACGCGGTGACCATGTCGTGTGATTTTTACCTGACTGCCCAGCAACGCGTCAATGAAGTTACATCCCGACAACACTTTGACCCACTATGTCACGGCTTTGCCGCAACGCATTAGTTTAGTCGGTCAGTGGGAGTGCGGGTTGGTCGATATTCAATATACGCACTGTTGGTACAACTTGAGAGAAGAGGATGTTTCTTTTGTCGATGGTACGACGTAAGTGGTGAATATCGAGGCAGGCCACTACGATAGTCCTCTAGCGCTCATTCGTGCAATCAACAGAAACATAAAGTCACCGATAAAAGAAAAGCAAATAAAACTGAGCTACAGTGACATCACACAAAACGTGACTATACACATAATAGAAAACATCTAATTATCCGTGTATTCGTTAAACCTACAACGTTTGTTAGGTTTAAGAATTATGTTTACACCATTCCGGAAGAAGAAGTATCACATTATTATAACTTAAAAAAATCCGAATCTCTGGTAGACATGGATCATGGGTTTTAGTCGCTGTACGTCTACTCCAACGATGTGGAACCACGTGTGGTTGGAGACAGCGTCGTCCCTCTTTTGAGGGTTGTACCGATAGAAGATAAACACGGAGACTTGGTGACACAAAGTTTCGACAATTACAATACGATCACGTCTTACACAAAAGCATTTACGACCATTGAGATCGATATAAGAGACGACACGGGACGTCGCGAACCATTCGAACGCGGTAGAATAATCATTCATACGAAGACTATGCGTCCGACATGTCGGTGACGGTTTGCCCGTGTTTGTTGGGGCACGAGTGAAACGAGGTCACGGTCTAGTTAGTTTATTTGGTGGCCTCATTCGAAGTGCAATGCCGCTCATAAAATCGCTTTGGGAAAAGGAGCGTTAAAGACAGGGTACGGTGTGGCCGGCGACATGTTTTTTTTAGACAGAGCATTAAATAATCTGCAAATTGGCATGTGAAAGAAACCTGAAAGGATATGATCAGTAGTGTGCTAGGAAGCAGTGGACTTCCGGGCATACGCAACGCTCCTCGCACTATAAAACGCAAGCCGACGAGAACCTAAGCGGTGTCGCCAAGAGACGCAGACGACAGAAGACGCATCGAGACGATATATTCGGCTAGACATGGTTTTTGTGCAGAAGTTGTCGTGCGAGGGAGTGAAAAGCGAATTGGACCTGTTTAATTTACCGACGAAACAAACGAGCATCGAACACGCACAATGGGTCGAGCATCGACTTGTCACCTCGATAGGTACGGTTGGTCCTATCGAATTCTTATTACCCGGATCGGGAGACGATTACCTGGACGTGGCCAAAACTTACCTATTGGCGCGAGCACGTATAGTCAAAGGAAACAGGGACGACATCGATCAAGCTGAACCTGTTGGGCCAGTAAACAATGGGATGCATTCTCTGTTTAGTGAAGTCGACGTGTCTTTGAACGGTACCATTGTCACACCTTCCACGTATACCTGTCCTCATCGTGCGTAAATAGAAACGTTACTGAGTCATGGAGTAGAAACAAAAGAGTCAACTGACTAGTACCTTGTGGTACAAACACACGGCTGGACACATGGACGCCACCGACGATGCAAACAAGGGTCTGCTAAAACGAAACAACTATATTACCCGTAGTCGAATCGTTGACATGATGGATCGTCTACTCTTCGATCTCTTCCTCCAAGACCTTTATCTATTGAACGGCGTCGACGTTAAAATTCGAATAGTACAGAACAAATATGGTTTTGTTCTCACGGCTGTTGGTGGTGACAATGTTGATTACAAGGTACGCATAGTCGATGCAATTTTGTTTGCTCGAAAAGCCAAACTGAATCCCGCCGTACAGATGGGTCACATCAAAGCGCTGCAAAAGGGAATGGCCAAGTGTCCGTTGCGAAGAGTCAATTGTAAGGTGTTTTCCATACCGCAAGGTGCTATGTCGCACACTAAAGAAAATATTTATTCGAGTGTCTTAACAAAGAGAGTAGTCATGTGTTCTGTAGACAACGACGCTTACAATGGAGCAATCGCCAAGAAACCGTTCCACGTACAACACAACAACTTGAACTTTCTTGCATTGTACGTTGACGTGCAACAAATCCCGGCGAAATCACTCCAGTCTAATTTCGATGATGGTGCCTACGTAAGAAGTTATAGTAATCTATTTGCGGGAACGGGAAATATGTTTCAATACGAAGGAAACAACATCAGTCACAATGTGTTTGGCAAAGGATACACCCTGTTTGCGTTTGACATCACACCAGATTGTTGCGACGGTCCCCATTTCAATTTGGTACATCAAGGAAATCTACAAGTCGAGATACATTTTAATCAACCCCTCGACAAGACAACAAACGTCGTCATCTACGGAGAATTCGAGACGGTTTTGGAGATTGACCACAACAGAAACGTCGTCTATAATTACTGATCGATACGGCACAGATAGAACGAATACTTGCAGCAGATACTCACACTAGGACGATTGTTACAGACGTATTACCTAAATACGTACCTGTTTTACCCACTGACACAAATGTTCTCATCAAAGGCTATATCTATCAAAATGGTTCGTAAATATGCTAGGCTGTTTACATGTCACATGCTAATGTGATGATTTATATACAAAAATCCGAAATATACATGATGTCAGTGCGGATAGAATTGTTCAAACAATTTCTCAAAAGACCCACACCACGATTTTGCATACCAGCTACCCTTCATGATAATTTATGATGGGACAGAATTTGAGGTAATTTCAAATGTTTGTTGACGTACTTGTCTACAATATTTTTCATATAATTGTGTAAACACAACAGTTTTGTCCCAATAAATATATATGCATACAAGGTAATTTGCAATATAGTATTTCTCCTAGTTAAACAAAAATTTTTAATACAAAAAGGTGAACATCTTGCATCAACAGAACGCTAATTATGAAAATACTTACATCGCTTGCTAGCTTTATTTGACAGTTGATTTTTATTGTAAATGTGTTTCTTTCAAAACTAGATGCAGGGTATATATTTCATCACAGGAGAATAATTATTGTATATATATAGATATATATATATACATACATACATATATATACATACATACATATATATATATATATTCATATATATATACACACACACACATATATATATATATATATATATATATATATATATGCAGTAGTATTGTATAATGTTTAGTAAATGTAATATTTACGTTAAAATATGTATTATTTGTGTAATGTGTATAATTGGAGGGGCAAATTGTAAAAATAGTGTGTAGACCTATTATCAGACCTCGGTTCAATTCACTTTTGTCAATTGCAATTCAAGGAGCAATTCCAATTCAATTCATTTTATTCAAATACAATTCGAGCATATTTTTGATCAATTCAATTAATTTCCAATTCAATTAAGAATTGAACCCAGGTCTGCCGACTAAACATTGATAGTTGTGTGCACAGTATCATATTTAACATGTAACGGGTTAAAATAATGTTGTGCTGTAGGTGCCAGGACACGGTACTTACACATCAAAGATGGGACATCTGTTTGTTGGGTTTAATGATGTAACTATTAGAAATAAATAAGAGAGAAAATTATTATCCAATAAAAGCGTGTGCATGGTATTTCGTGATATAATCCCACATTTTCACATTGCATGATTGTGCATCTTTTACAAAGCACATTGTATATGTCCCACATCCATCGTACGGACCTTCAATAAGCTGCAATGCTGGGTGTATACAAAAATATGTGGTTGTCTGCATGGCAAACAGTGCGATTAAACACATTCCAATACAATAAGTATTGTTTAATTTGCATTACTCTGATGATGTGTTCACGGAAACTGTTTGAGAGTAGCTGCCTAACCTGAAGGAGAAGAGAAACAATCTTGGATCATCATCAATGTCACGATCATAGTCAAAACAATATGTGTCTTTTTCATGATGTAATATTCTTGCAATGGATAAATAAAACAGTTGAAATGCATTAAGATGTTACCCTTACTAAATAAATGTGTTTAATGCATGTTCAAAACATTCCATTTCATATCAGTATGTAGGCATTTGTTAAGCAAGAAATACAATTTGACTGTCACAAGAGTGTTATTGAGTAAAGAATAAACAAATACTGATACAATCTCTTCAAGGTTCAACTTAAGTCTTCAAACACTGTATATGATTGATTTCTTAGTGTGTTTTTTATTGAATCACATACAAATACATCACTTCAGATAGAAAAGTGGTAGGGGCGACATCAAGACTACATTACACTTGCTGAAGGCAATTAATGGAATCAGTGGCTTTGACAACCAGTACTGTTTTGTATGCAACATTCAAACTCCAGCAGGAATTCAACTTGGCACACATCAATGGACCACTATGAACCCCACCGCTCTGACGCGTGGTAACATTGCATGAATTACAACATAGAAAATAACAGTAATCTATTTCAAATTATGTACATTTTTAGATAAATATCAAACATTACGTGCCATTTAATTTCTGAAAATCCTTATTAATTCAAACAATACGTGTTAAACTAAAAATGGATGCTTGTAAATAATGTAATGAACAATTGGATTAAATTGTGTTATAAATATTACCCTGCTTTTACTAAGTTACCTGATTCCAAGAATGTTATGCTGTGCAGCAAAAAATCAAAGCACTACATTGGCACTGTGTTATGGCGTACCAAAAAAACAATATGAGAATGTTATTATCATTGTTTTCATAAAGACAGCAATTGATTGTACAAACAATTTAATATTTAAATAAGGCATACTTTACATGTTTACGACTTACAGGCTATGTTACGTAGAACTGTTTCTGTATAATGCTACTTTAGCACAATGGATGCAGTATCAAGCTCATCTAGTCATCTGTGTTTGCCGAGTATAGCCAGGCAGGATCCGTATTTGACATTTTTGATTTCAATCATTAAATGTTTTTTCATCATAGCGACAATACAGAAAACCCTTAGCGATGTTAGTATTTTTTATAATTAGCCTTCTGTTGATGCAAGATGTTCACCTTTTTGTAATTAAAATGTTTTGTTTAACTAGGAGAATTGCTATATTGAAAAATACCTTGTATGCATATATATTTATGATAAAAAAAGTGTTGTGTTTAGACAATCATATGAATAATATTGTATTCAAGTAGGTCAACAAACATTGAAATTACCTCTAATTCTGTCCCATCATACATTATCATGAAGTATAGCTGATATGCAAAATCGTGGTTTGGGTCGTTTGAGAATTTTTCTTGAACAATTCTAACTGCACTGACATCATATATATTGCGGATTTGTTTACGTAAATCATCACATTAGCATGTGATATGTAAATAACCTAGCACATTTACGAACCTATTTTGATAGATATAGCCATTGATGAGAAAATTGGTGTGGTTAATTACACTGAGATTGAATATTTCACAAGAGTCCAACGGATTTGAACATACATAATTAGCAGTCGGACAAAAGCAATGCCTGTTCTCGAAACTGTCAGCGTCGAAAGGTCGACTCGAGCGTATCGGTCCCGCTTGTCAATATACGTTGCATTGCGGCTATTGTGATGAATATAGGTTCCTCTTACCGAACATAGGGTCGCCTTATCATCTCTGGATTACATCGTCGCAGCAGCCCAAACAAATTATTTAGTGTTTCCAAAAATCGAGCCGCCTTGTCGTCGGAAGTAACTGAAATCTCTGAATCACTCAATGTCACAATGACATTGACTGTGTCAGTGAAATCATTGAATCAGTGAATGGCTGGCTTGCACAATTCTGTCAGTTACGCGCTTCAAAGTAATATTATTACAATATACTAAGTTAACGTATATACGTTGTATTTGAAGTTGAAAATAATTCGTGTGATTCTATAAAATGTCATTTAACAAGATTTAACAAGATTGCCATCCAGAAAATTTACTCTAGATGGCTGGTTGACAAGGAAGCCTTTTGGCTTATCGTGAGACCAATACTTTTTATCTACGTGTTTCCCGCCCTTTTAAGGTATGTATGGTATGCATGTATGGTATGCACCAAAACAATCAGGAGATGGTTTGTTCCATTCATTTACAGTCCTTTGTGAGAATGAAAACTTTCTTATATATAATCTACACTGGTCCTTTACTTATGTAATTTCATGTACTCTGGTCCTTCTACCTTTCTTAACTAAGAACAAAATATTTATATCAATATTTTCATAACCATTCAATATTTCAAACACTTCTATCAGATCTCTTCTCAATCTTCTGGTCTCAATTATTGTTAAACCACATTCTTTTAAGCGTATTTCATAATTAAGATCCCTCAGTTTGGTATAATTTTAGTTGCTCTCCTCTGTACTCTTTCTAACATATATATGGTCCTTCCTGCGATATGGCCTCCATGCTTGAATACAATATTCTAAATGAGGCCTAACTGTTGTTTTGTTCAGCGGTATTATTACCTCTTTTTTCTTATTCGTGATGTTTCGCCTAATTAATCCAAGGAATACCGCAATGCTCTGGAAACATCATATCATCACTAATGGTTAACCCTAGGTCCTTTTCTTTTACAGTAGTACATAGTACAGATCCTCCCATTGTACATGGTACATCTTCGTTCCCATGTCCTATGTGGAGGCATTTACATATCCAAAAATTGAACAACATTTGCCGCTTTTTAGACCATTTGATCAACCTGTCAAGATCATCTTGTAAATGTTGTCTATCTCCATCACGTTTAATCCTTCTAAACACGTTTGTATCATCCGCAAATATCAACACCTTGATTGTTATGTCATCGTTCAAATCGTTGATATATAAAGAATAATATAGGTCGCAGTACGGATCCCTGTGGTACCCCACTCAAAACTGATTTCCAGTTTGAAGCCTCCCAATCAACTACTACCCGTTGTCTTCTGTCAATTTGCCATTTTTCTATCCAGTTAACTAAACCATTTCCAGTGCCATGATCCTTTAGCTTAAGCAGCAATCTTTGAGGTGGCACTTTGTCGAAAGCTTTCAAAAAATATAAGTAGATGATATCTACTGGTAATACCACGTCTACCTACTTAGTGATATCTTGCAAAAAAACATAACATATTTGTTAAGCATGACCTCGCTTTTAGAAACCCATGTTGAGTTGGGTTTAACAATTTATGTTTAATAAGGAAATCCACCATGTGATCTTTAATTCGTCTTTCTAATAATTTACAAATCACTGACGTTAAACTCACTGATATGTAGTTCTCTGGAACCTTTTTTTAATTAACGGTATAATGGTTGCTTATTTCCATTCTAAAGGAACCACTCCCTCTTCTAACGACAACTTGAAAACTGTTACGAGTGGTATGCTAATTTGTTTTACAATTTCCTATAGAAGTTTGGGCGGAATCACATCCACTCCAGGTGATTTATAACTTCATAGCCCTAGTTTAGTTAGCTACCATTTCCGAGGTTACAATTAACTGTCCTAAATAGTCTTATTCTGCCCCTTTTAACTTAGCCTCTGGCACTGGCAGTGACCTAATATCTTCCCTGGTAAACACCGAACTAAAATACTCATTAAGGTCTTCTGCCATTAAGAATCCCTCTGATATTATACTTCCGGCACTAACTTCTAGAGGACCGACCTTATCCTGAACTTTCTGTTTACTCCGAAAATAGGCCTAAAACTCTTGCTGTCTTGTTTTATATTACAAGCAAATTTGTGTTCGTAACTTCTCTTCGAATTTCGAATTTCAGTTGTAGCTTGGTTTAGTGCTTCTTTATAAATGTTGTAGTCTTCGTCATTTCCAGTACGTCGGATGGATCTGAATGTGCATTGTATTTACTCATAGAAATTATTCTCATTGCTTGTTTATGTAAACTAAAAACTCGATGTGCTTGATGATCCCATAACAGAATACCATAATTAATATGAGGAAGACTCGGGGATGTGTACATAATAGATAATATGTTTTGTGGTAAAAAGTGTTTCAGTTTATTCAAAATTCCATTTGTTTTATTTATGTTGTTAGCTATTTCATTTGTTTGACTCTACCAGTTCAGTTGACTATTCATTTTATTCCCAGAAAATGTAAATAACTTACACAATCAATGCTTTCCCATCTATTTTTAACACGGGGATATTAATTTTCTTTTGGGGCATATTAAATGTCATTAATTTAGTTGTCTTGACATTTAATGAGAGTTTGTTGGTTGTTAGCCATACTGATGTTATTAAGTACGATACTTTCGATATTACGTTGGATTTGGATATCAGGACCGTCAAAACTATTTAATATGCTAGAAAGGGTCGTGTCATCAGAATAGCATATACATTTAAATAGGTTACTAGAGCTATATCATTTACATAAATTATAAATAAGAGGTGTCCCAAAATAGACACCCGGGGAATACCAGTGGTGATAACAGATTTGATAACAGTTCTTCAGATTTAACAATTTCAAATTTAGCGTATTGTTTACGATTAAGTAAGAGAGGCTGATATAATTTGTATTAAATGAATAATTAGCGTTTAGAACTGTAAATGAATCCCAGCGTTTGGCATCTCATGCGCACGAAAAAACCACAATGTCTATGTGTAGCAATGTGTGCTCGGTCACATCAAACTTCGCGCAGAGAGGGTCACTGAGTATTACGTCCCCAGCAACATACTGGGGCTGAAAGTGCGGCTTTGTTTGGAGAATACCCGATCGGTCTGTTTTTTATTGGGTGGCAACTAATATTGGGCAATATTTCGAAGAAGAATTGGGAAAGTTTCAAATGTTTTATAATCTAACTTTGTATACTTAAGACGAACGTGGGCTCGCTCTGTGTTAGTCTGTAGCTAATACGTGCCATGGTTTCACATGTGTGCCAGTAAATCCATATAAATTATTACATAATGTGTATGATGTCTTGCTTGTAAGGGAGAAAGATTTGACTAATTGTACTTATGTAGCGGTCACCCTTCTTATGCCGTTAAAAGTCCTTTTCAGAAGGTGTGGACGCTAAAGAAGGGGACTTCTGTATTTGGCGGTTTTTTAATAATCTACTGCACAAGGCTGAAAGCTATGTGCCATATGATATGAGGAGCAAAGTGAACATTAGTGGAATACCCAAGTGCCAGGTTATTACTGCTGAGGAAGTAGAACGGTGGCAAATATTTGTGGATTATTCAACTGTCAATGGAAATAGTGAAACCAAACTCACCAAAACCAAATTCAAAAGTGTAATTTGGCCGGTGAAGTTGTTTGATCTGTGCATAGTTGTATGAATTATTCTATGTGATTGACAAATATGATTTTTTATACCCATACGAAACGAGAATGAATACCACTTTGGGCCAGGGAGAAAACATGTACCACTTTACTCAGCCACGCCTTAACATTGTTAGAATGAATAATATATGTTTCAGTAAGCTATGTAAACCAATTGTTGAGTGATCAGCCAGTTCGTCGACTAAACAAGTTAACTGAAGATTTATAATTTCGTGTTTGAAACAGTATCCAAAGGATAGCGTTTTGTTGTATGATATGAGTGGTTAATAATCCAACCAAAATAACAAAAATAATCAGAAGAATTTCGAAGTTCTTAGACACGCACACCTTTCTTGCCATAGTATAAGATAATTGTTAGATCTTACTTAGATTATGCCATAACATATGGTATTGATACAAGGTGAAAAAGGGCCCAGAGAAGAGCCATAAAAGATCTACTTGGTATGAGGACTTCTATAATACTAAAATACTGAAGTTACCTACGTAAATATACTGGAGGCTACGAGGGGATATAAGATTATGAAGATCTGATTATTATTCAATTGGATTCTGCAATAAGAATCTTCCTAACGTATGGTGTGGCATGGATGAAGTTAGAAGAATCGTACTTATCAGAATTAGGAAGGCATGGCAAGGCATATATAATAGTATATTGTACTAGCCGAGTTACCCGGCGTTGCCCAGTGAAAAACTAGGTCGCCTGCGCTAAATATGTTTTTGCAATTGTTCCCTCCGAGATCCCCAGGGCAACGAAAGAATTTCGAAACAACTGAACCTACGAACCCCCCAAATTGACCCGCTAGACCGCACAACAAAATGTCAGCCTAATACATGCACATTGACGAAGTACCATTTTAAAATTTTGATCTCCAGTATCATCACCCCCGACGAATTTCGAAAAAAATATACATATATGAACCAACCCTAGATCCCATTGACAAACTGTTCCAATGCTATGTTTGATCTGAAACCCATATACCACACGCGTCGAGAAATACACGCGGCATGGAAACAGAGGATTATTAGCGTTATGCTAAGCAGATTCGCCTTTGTTCGCCTGAGAGACTTTAATCACATCGTACTTTGGGTTTCAGATCAATTCGAAACAAACTAGAATGGCAATGTCTAACTATGTGTTTCGGGTACATATCAACTAATATCAACAGAAACAGTTAGAGAACAATCGGACACACGTTGACAAGCTGTGACATCACGAGATATGCAGAGTGATTTAAAAGCCTCACGTATCTAAGTTTTCAGAATAGCACACGATTAGTATCCATGTAGACACATTTCCTTGTCCGGCTGTATATATTTATGTGCATTCTTTAACAATTAGATTAATACAGCAACGGGTTTATAATTCACTGAAGCAATGGAGAGATGTTATAATGTTATAATTCATAGTTCGAGTGACTCAAGACGCGGATTAGTTAGTTAAGACAATACAATATTTATTTTCCAATACCATATACATATGTAGAAGATCAATATGAAATGCGCAGAATACTTGCAAGTATCTGTAAAATTTTAAGTCAGAAGAATATGCAATGTTAGTAAAACGTACATTTATACCTTTGATCTACTTACACAAAAATGTAATTCATATTATTGTATTTAAAACTACTAGTATTAACCAACACAGTTATCGTCAGAGTACCAAGGTGATTAATACAATATATAGGATGAATCAAACGTATTTGGTCTAGGTTGGTGTCATATATAAATAATATATAAAAACATATGAAATTCCTGTCTAATTCCATTTCCATGACACAAAATACGATCTTTCTTTTTATCGAAATTGAACTACCTGCCTGTTTCAGTGGGCAATTTCGGTAATTTTTGGGTAATTTTTATCGGGCTATTACCAAATACAACTTGCTTATACAGATGAATCTTAATCTGTCAGGCAGCAATGTCAAGTATTGTTTATCTTCACGTGCATCTTTAAATCATATATAGGAAATATATTCAGATGCGTAGAAGCAGAACCAAAAAAAAATCCATCTGGCGACCAGCAATCAATTACGTCATGTGAGCTGCGATTGTTTCATTACGTAAACATAGCCACAAACATAACGTCATCATGGCGTTTGATGGACTAAATGAACGGCGCTTTAGATTATTATATGTTGGGTTATGTATGCACAATATAATCATACACTTAGTTAAACACGTTACTTATTTCGTTAGAACCAGTCATAAGTTGTGGAATAGGTACACCACCATGTTATCACGCACCCAACCTCCAACCAAACACAAAAAAACGAAAACCACCACCGATTACGTCTACTTCAAATGTTTAATGATAAATACCAAGCTATGCACCGCCACGTTATGTCACAACACAAAATACTCGGAAAATCAGTCCCGGTCCAGTGATATCAGAAAGACTGAATTAATTATGGCGACAAACGAGGGTAAATGGGGTCACGACATACTCGGCCGCAGAGGGACGGCGAAAGGCAGCATTTCTTCTTGCCGGGACAGTCCGTGTCGTCCTTGCATCGAGGGGAACACTTTGCCTCCGGGACCAGCCCCGACAGAGAACGGATAGGCATGGGTGGGCAATGACCTGCCTTGTTGGCTAGAGAAAACAGATGAAACAGGGTGATTCAGACACGGAGACAAGTTGTCAGTTTTGCCAATAATTGAATTGACTTGAATTGTTTGATTTGTTTGAAAAAAACGCTTTTGAATTAACAAAAATAAGAATTTGAATAATAAGAAGATCTTTAATACACATGTGGTTAAGTGTGTTTCCTGTTGTAAATATCTATGTACCTGATAAAAGCAATGAGTTTACATTTAAAATGCAATGACCACAAATGCAACGTGTAAAACGAAACTACAATATCAGTATAAAGTTACCAAAACGCATTCGCTATAGTATTAACTATTTAAAAATATATATAATTGGTAAATTAGAACAGTCAAAGAAAACACATTAAACATAAACAACTAAAAATCCCTGATAACGACAGTCTTCTTATACTAAACAATTACTAATCAAAGCACTTCGCAGATGTGCTAATGAAAAAAATGTAGTGTAGATGTACCGGCGTAAGTGTATTCAGTAATGCAATAGATAAAATAACTGACGTATTAAGGTAATAATCAAATACACTTTTAAAATAAAGAGCAACAAATATATTGCTTTCGCTATTTTCTGTTTCCTTTAGATGTGGAGTAAGTTCCCAAATTCCAAAACCAGTATTGTTTTAGTACTGGATCATGCACACTACCAATAGTAGCTAACCACACAACTACCAATAAGCAAAGGTAATTTAAGAATTTGAATGGTACAACATATATACCAAAATGTATATCAACGCCAATGTGTATTAATACATGTTCCACTCGACAGGTGGCGCCACAATAACAATTTATTTCCCCGTCATACCTGGTGAGGACCAAACTATCATTCTTCAAATCGTAGTGCTATACGTTTCTGTGACTTTTTTTTATTTATTCGACCATCTGTTTGGTAACCGTACAACGCCGTGTGGTCTGCGACCATACCATGTGCAGGAGGTCCACACACGCGCTGACCGCACCAGACCCTGCGGCAGCACTTTTCCTTGCCCGGGCAGTCGTTGTCGTCGCGGCATATGCCAAGGAGAGGGTCGCACGGGTGCAGGGGCAACGGGATCTCGTACTTCGGACACTTTCCGGGCTTCATGACTGCGCGGAGAAGACGTTCGGGTCAACACATCGCACGCAACACAATCAACATAAACTGGTGCCGAACGTAGATTAATATTGGGGACTGAGCCGGAGCTTCAGCACCACCGATCAACGTTGTCTCGGGCCGCAGCGTCGGACGAAGGGGACGGGGATGCTGTTTTTTTTAGCTCACCAATATCTCTAACTGCAACCCCTTGTGGCTCACCAAACAAACCCTACTGCACCTTCAGAAACTCAACAAAATCGTGAACTAAAAACCGTCCAACTGCATCCCCTTTAGACTCAACATAAATCGTCCAATAAAAAATCCTCAAACTTTACCTGCACTGCACTAACAAAATATCACCTTGCCAAAATATTGGAGGCTAGTCTTATCTCAATCCCAGCAAGCCCCAATGTTCAGGCGTCTATGACATAAAAGAGTAAATAATGTTGTTACTACTCATATAGTTGGTTGACAGTGTCTTCAAGTGTGATTTTTAACATTACCTTGTTTGTGGTTTCCGTTGGAATAACAAGTTATGGTCGATAACGTCAACCAGTAGCACAACTATGTGAATTATGAGATTTAATCGTCTTTTTATAACAAACAACAATGCATTGTAAGATTTGAGGAAAGTATGTGGACAACATATCCTACGTGACTTTAGGATAGTGCATCAGAAGACGTCACAATCAGAAGAATTGTTCCGATGGAAAACACATTTTACAAAAATTAAACTCCACATTATTTAACAGATTAGTCGGCGGCATTGGTAGACCAACTACAGCGTGGTTGAATACTTTCAATTTAATTGAAATTTTTTTAAACAAGTGTACAGAGAGTAGATAACATTGAAAGAGTTCGGGATACATTGGCCGCTTTACTTGACTTGTTGTTGATGTTTATTGTGCGTGAGCCTGTTGTCGTACCTGGCATAGGACGTGTGCACACGAGTCCGCCACAGTAATGGATGCGGCAGCACTTCAACGAGCCGGGACAATCTCCGTCATTGTGGCATTTGTCGACTGGCTTCATGCATTTCACTATGGGGACGGGCGATGGGAACCTCGGGCACTTCCCTGGTTTCGTCACTGCATGATCAATATAAGTTATGGTTGACAGTAGCTTAATAATAGGACAAAACGTGTTTTTGCATAACAATTTCTTTATAAAGCAAAACCCAGATCGCTAACATTTTGTATATAACAAGAACAGTGTATTGTTTTAACAGGAACAATGTCGTATTTTAACAAGACACGTTCTTGTTAGGTCAAGAAACTAGTCACACATATTGTTAATAGATTACTTGTGAATAGTGTCATAGTGTCTTGTTATAACAATAAAACTAATATAGAACGTCATGTGACTAGTGTTTTGATAAAACAAGACTTGTTTTGTAATTCAATTCATGTTGAGCAAGGTAATGTTTTGTTATATATGTGTATGTGTGTGTGTGTGTGTGTGTGTGTGTGTGTGTGTGTGTGTGGTGTGTGTGTGTGTGTGTGTGTGCGTGTGCGTGTGCGTGTGCGTGTGTTTGTGAAAAGCTCGTTATATACATTATTTATCAAACAGAAAACAGGTATATCAGAAGACAAGTTTAGCGAATTACATGACGTCCTTTCTACGCGTTCGGATTAATGAAATTGTTATAGTGTACGAAACATTTTAATTATTTATATGTTTGCTGGATAATCGTTTCTCGTACTCCCGACTCAAGATTACAGGGTATCTTCACTACTCTATTTATTCCACCTGATTGATATAAACTCCCATACCTTATATGACATAATCTTTTACTTTCCTGCCGTATATTATATACCTACCACTTTGTTTTTATTTTTTCATATCAACTAGAATACATTATATTCTAGGGTTTTTTGATTTTTGTAACGATTATTCTGTTCTATTGTGCATTTGAGACAAATATATATTTCCTGTTCCTGTTCAACCCGATAACCGTCACTCATATGAGACACTTGTGACTGTAATCTGGCTGCTCACATTCTCGTGTTACAAACAATTCCTAAATATTTGTTATCAGTGAGCATGTACCTGGTATTACGGGACGCACACACACGAGTCCTCCACAGAAATTGATACGGCAGCACTTCAACATGCCTGGACAGTCTCCGTCATTGTGGCATTTGTCGACTGGCTTCATGCATTTCACCATTGGGAAGGGTGTTGGGAACCTCGGGCACTTCCCTGGTTTTGTCACTGCATGATAATATCCAGTTCCATTGGTTCTTTCCTTAGCATTTGTTTTATTTTGCACTTGGTTTGTTGATTTAATGTAGCATTTTAACTGTATTGTGTGTTGTTAAAAGAAATGTCACATATTAAACAGCGGTTGTCCTTTTCCGGTTTTTGAATTCAGGAGTTAAATGTGTGGTTGTAAGGGCGGCAAGAATCATTGCAGAATAAGTTGTTATACATATAATAACAGTTAACTGATTCGACAACGTAGCACTGCGCAAATCGTATAATTTCAGCAATATAACACTTTGGATCACAAACTAATAGTTCCATGTTGCAGATGTTAAATTGATACTGCAACAATAACATGTACCGCAAAACTTTCACACTTGTTTAACTCTTCGTGGGGTTTGTTCGATGGCTTTTCTAACACATTCAATCACTCACTCACTCACTCACTCACTCACTCACTCACTCACTCACTCACTCACTCACTCACTCACTCACTCACTCACTCACTCACTCACTCACTCACTCACTCACTCACTCACTCACTCACTCACTCACTCACTCACTCACTCACTCACTCACTCACTCACTCACTCACTCACTCACTCACTCACTCACTCACTCACTCACTCACTCACTCACTCACTCACTCACTCACTCACTCACTCACTCACTCACTCACTCACTCACTCACTCACTCACTCACTCACTCACTCACTCACTCACTCACTCACTCACTCACTCACTCACTCACTCACTCACTCACTCACTCACTCACTCACTCACTCACTCACTCACTCACTCACTCACTCACTCACTCACTCACTCACTCACTCACTCACTCACTCACTCACTCACTCACTCACTCACTCACTCACTCACTCACTCACTCACTCACTCACTCACTCACTCACTCACTCACTCACTCACTCACTCACTCACTCACTCACTCACTCACTCACTCACTCACTCACTCACTCACTCACTCACTCACTCACTCACTCACTCACTCACTCACTCACTCACTCACTCACTCACTCACTCACTCACTCACTCACTCACTCACTCACTCACTGTATCAATCAATCAACCAATCAATCAATCAATCAATCAATCAAACAAACAATCAATCAATCAGAAAATCAGTCAATCAGTCAATCAATCAATCAACCAATTAACCAATCAATTAATTGATCAATCACTTAATCATTCACTCAATTATTTAATTCCTCACTCTCTAGTTTAATGTATCACTCATTCACGCACTCTCTTAATAAATAAGACAACGCTACTACTTCCTATGCATTCTCTATCTGTGTATTTTACCTCCCTTGCAGTCGACTTGCGGCTGTCCCGGCAACGTCTCCGTTCCTTCGATCTTCACTCCTTCCCTCGTCACACACCAACAACGGCCGGTGCTGCCGCTGCACTGCTGTGGCTGGTAGTAACCGTCGTCTTCACACAGGGGCACGAAAGCGCCGATGGGAAGCGGATCCGGAAGTGCCAGCAGCTCCTCGTGGCACGGGCCTTTCGTGTCTGAAACAGACGCCGATTGGTCAATGGCGTTTTATTAATAGTCCAGAAATACTGACAGTTAGTCAGGTAGTTAAAGCAGACAAGGGTAGAATGTTGTCAGTAATGGGAGGAAGGGGGCAAACATATAGAAACTGCAAGAGGATGACAATCAATGCACTAGTTGAGCAGATGTGTGAAGAAGAGTTGTGGGATTCAAAATGATGTGGAAGTTATATAGACGAAATGAAAATGAAGACTACAACATCTATAAAGAAGCACTTAACCAAGCTACAACTGAAATTATAAATTCAAAGACATTTTATGAACAAAAATTTGCTTCTAATATAAAGCATGACAGCAAGAATTTGTATGCATATGTTCGGAGCAAACAGAGAGTTCAGGATAAGTTCGGTCCTCTAGAAGATAGTGCTGGAAATATAATATCACAGGGATTCTTAATGGCAGAAGACCTGAATAAGTACATTAGTTTGGTGTTTACCAGGGAAGATATCAGTTCACTGCCAGAACTAGAAGCTAAGTTCAATGAGGCGGAATCAGACTATTTAGGAGAGTTAATTGTAACGCCGGAAGTGGTAGCTAAGAACATAAGTCAATGAAGGATATTATTCTAGATAGGAAAACGACAGAGACGATTGTGCATACCTACGTGACGTTTCGTTTTGACAATGGAAATGGCCTGCTTTACGGAATTTCTGACCATCTCCTTACAAGTCTCCAGAGAGTGCAAAATGCTGCAGCACGCCTCATAACCAGAAGAAGCACGACCACATCACTCCTGTTCTAATTGCGCATCATTGGTTGCCGATTAAACAGCGCATCGAGTACAAACTACTACTGCTTACATTCCACAGTTTGCACGGCATGACTGCTTCATACCTGGCGGACCTGCTAACTCGATACCAGCCCTCTCGCACTTTACGCTCCGTCTAGTTAAAGCAGACAAGGGTAGAATATTGCCAGTAATGGGAGGAAGGGGGCAAACATATAGAAACTGCAAGAGGATGGCAATCAATGCACTAGTTGAGCAGATGTGTGAAGAAGAGTTGTGGGATTCAAAATGATGTGGACGTTATATAGACGCAATGGAAATGAAGACTACAACATCTATAAAGAAGCACTTAACCAAGCTACAACTGAAATTATAAATTCAAAGACAAGTTATGAACAAAAATTTGCTTCTAATATAAAGCATGACAGCTCGGAGCAAACAGAGAGTTCAGGATAAGTTCGGTCCTCTAGAAGATAGTGCTGGAAATATAATATCACAGGGATTCTTAATGGCAGAAGACCTGAATAAGTACATTAGTTCGGTGTTTACCAGGGAAGATATCAGTTCACTGCCAGAACTAGAAGCTAAGTTCAATGAGGCGGAATCAGACTATTTAGGAGAGTTAATTGTAACGCCGGAAGTGGTATCTAAGAACATAAGTCAATGAAGGATATTATTCTAGATAGGAAAACGACAGAGATGATTGTGCATACCTACGTGACGTTTCGTTTTGACAATGGAAATGGCCTGCTTTACGGAATTTCTGACCATCTCCTCACAAGTCTCCAGAGAGTGCAAAATGCTGCAGCACGCCTCATAACCAGAAGAAGCACGACCACATCACTCCTGTTCTAATTGCGCATCATTGGTTGCCGATTAAACAGCGCATCGAGTACAAACTACTACTGCTTACATTCCACAGTTTGCACGGCATGACTGCTTCATACCTGGCGGACCTGCTAACTCGATACCAGCCCTCTCGCACTTTACGCTCCGGCGACGCTCACCTGCTCGAGGTCTCGCACATGCAAGCTTTGTACTCAAGGCGACAAAGCTTTTTCACGCGCAGCGCCAAGCGTCTGGAACAATCTGCCCCCTGCCATGCGTGCTACAGATTGTCTCATCGTAGAAGACACTTTTTAAACAGTTTTTTCTCTCTAAATTATATGTGTGGACAGTTGCAAATTCTGAACTTTTTAATATCTACCTTTAACTATTATTATGATTTATTATTATTCTCTTTTAACGTGTCGTTTTTAATTAGTATTAGGTGTTTTTATTATTATTACTGTCTTTATATATTTACTATTGGTATATATATAAATATATATATATATATATGTTTGTATATATGTATGTATGTATGTGTATATGTGGTTGAATACTTTCAATTTAATTGAAATTTGTTAAAGCAAGTGTACAGAGAGTAGATAACATTGAACGAGCTCGGGATACATTGGCCGCTTTACTTGACTTGTTGTTGATGTTTATTGTGCGTGAACCTGGTGTCGTACCTGGCATAGGACGTGTGCACACGAGTCCGCCACAGTAATGGATGCGGCAGCACTTCAACGAGCCGGGACAGTCTCCGTCATTGTGGCATTTGTCGACTGGCTTCATGCATTTCACCATAGGGACGGGCGACGGGAACCTCGGGCACTTCCCTGGTTTCGTCACTGCATGATAAATATAAGTTATGGTTGACAGTAGCTTAATAGTATGACAAAACGTATTTTTGCATAACAATTTCTTAATAAAACAAAACCCAGATAGCTAACAATTTGTATAAAACAAGAACAGTGTATTGTTTTAACAGGAACATTGTCGTATTTTAACAAGACACGTTCTTGTTAGGTCAAGAAACTAGTCGCATATATTGTTAATAATAATAGATTACTTGTGAATAGTGTCATAGTGTCTTATTATAACAATAAAACTAATATAGAACGTCATGTGACTAGTGTTCTGATATAACAAGACTTGTTTTGTAATTCAATTCATGTTGAGCAAGGTAATGTTTTGTTATATATGTGTATGTGTGTGTGTGCGTGTGCGTGTGCGTGTGCGTGTGCGTGTGCGTGTGCGTGTGCGTGTGCGTGTGCGTGTGTTTGTGAAAAGCTCGTTATATACATAATTTATCAAACAGAAAACAGGTATCTCAGAAGACAAGTTTAGCGAATTACATCACGTCCTTTCTACGCGTTCGGATTAATGTAATTGTTATAGTGTATGAAACATTTTAATTATTTATATGTTTGCTGGATAATCGTTTTTCGTACTCCCGACTCAAGATTACAAGGTATCGTCACTACTCTGTTTATTCCACCTGATTGATATAAACTCCCATCCCTTATTATGTCAATTGGATGACTGACAGCAAGTTGAAATTAAATGCAAATAAAACTGAATTGATCATTATTGGTACTCCAATGCAGCGTTGTAAACTGGATGGTTTTTTCCCTGCGCGTATTTTGAATCAGTATATCACGCCAGCAACCTCGGTGCGGAATCTAGGAGTGATCTTTGATAGTAACTTAAATTTCCGACAACATATATCTCAAACATGTCGCTGCTGTTTTTATCATATTCGTGATCTTCGCCGTATTCGCCGGTATATGTCATTTTCTGTTGCTAAGACTATTGCAACAGCGCTTGTTAGCAGCAGACTTGACTATTGCAATTCCCTCCTTTATAATATCGCTAGCAAGGATATCACAAAACTTCAGAGTGTCCAAAATTGTCTAGCAAGAGTAGTTACAAGATCTCCTCGTTTTTCTCGCTCTGTGCCACGTTTGAAGTCTTTGCATTGGCTTCCTGTAAGATATCGTATAATATTTAAGATCTGTACCATTACATACCAGGCACTGTCAAATAAGCAACCATCTTATTTGCATTTATTGCTTACTCCTGTAAGAAAATCTATCCAGCTTCGATCATCTAGTTCTGACCTACTTTTTGTTCCTAGAGTCAACACTAACATTGGAACTAGGGCTTTTTCTATTGCTGCACCAACTCTTTGGAATATGCTTCCTCTTAGTGTTAGATCAGTTGAAAATATTACAAAATTCCGTCGTCATTTAAAAACGTATCTTTACAACCTTTCTTATCCACCGTAGCTCCCTAGCGCCCTGACCCATCTGTTGACAACTGAAAAACTACTTATGGATTTTGAGATTGACCAACTCTTTTGTTTTGATGCGCCTCTGAGCTTGGTTTCCAAGGATTTAGGCGCAATAGAAATTATCTTGTTATTATTATTATTATATGACATAATCTTTTACTTCCCTGCCGTATATTATATATCTACCACTTTGTTTTTATTTTTTCATGTCAACTAGAATACAATATATTCTAGGGTTTTTGATTTTTGTAACGATTATTCTGTTCTATTGTGCATTTGACACAAATATATATTTCCTGTTCCTGTTCAACCCGATAACCGTCACTCATATGAGACACTTGTGACTGTAATCTGGCTGCTCACATTCTCGTGTTACAAACAATTCCTAAATATTTGTTATCAGTGAGCATGTACCTGGTATTACGGGACGCACACACAGGAGTCCTCCACAGAAATGGATACGGCAGCACTTCAACATGCCCGGACAGTCTCCGTCATTGTGGCATTTGTAGACTGGCTTCATGCATTTCACCATTGGGACGGGTGTTGGGAACCTCGGGCACTTCCCTGGTTTTGTCACTGCATGATAATATCCAGTTCCATTGGTTCTTTCCTTATCAATTTATCAAAGCATTTGTTTTATTTTGAACTTGGTTTGTTGATTAAATGTAGCATTTTTAACTGTATTTTGTGTTTTTAAAAGAAATGCCACACATTAAACAGCAGTTGTCCTTTTCCGGTTTTTGGATTCAGGAGTAGTTTAAATGTGTGGTCGTAAGGGCGGCAAGAATCATTGCAGAATAAGTTGTTATACATATAATAACAGTTAACTGTGTCTGAACGTTCCGGTATGTAGCTCGAAGTATGTGAAATTATGCCAAATATCTATTGTAACTCATTACAATTCATACAAAATAAAAAAATAAAAAGGAAATATATTACCTGAATCAATCAGAACAACAAGGGAAGAACAGTGTTTACTGATATACTCCCTATTGTATATTTCATTGTAAATATCGTAATAATTATAACATTTACTTGACAAGATGACCGCAGTTTTCAAGCTCAACAGTATAATTTGTTATTCATCTGACGCCAACATTTGCACTTACCTGGAGCAGGGGGGCCGCACTCCATTCCGCCACAGATTCGTCTACGACAACATTTCTCGTTTCCTGGACAGTCGGCATCGTTCTTGCACTTGGGAACAGGGATCGGGCACAGCGGACGAGGGAAGGGAATCACAAGCTTCGGGCACTGACCGGGTTTCGAAACTGCGCAACGAAGCACGTAAAAGTTCTGATATAGCGCAGCATCCAGTGTTTTGGCCTGCTCAAGGCGCTTTACCTTTTACGAAGCATGTCACGTAAACATGAAATAAGATAGTAATCAGAACTGATTAGGTTGTCAAGAGCAATACATAATTATGAATGCTATCATTACGGCATGATTTTATATGTTAAGTCCTAGACAAAAGTTTGCATTTGCCTGTGTAATTATTTTATAGTCGGAGGGCAATTCGACAACGTAGCACTGCCCAAATCGTATAATTTCAGCAACATAACACTTTGGATCACAAACTAATAGTTCCATGTTGCAGATGTAATATTGATACTGCAACAATAACATGTACCGCAAAACTTTCACACTTGTTTAATTCTTCATGGGGTTTGTTCGATGGCTTTTCTAACACATTAAATCACTCACTCACTCACTCACTCACTCACTCACTCACTCACTCACTCACTCACTCACTCACTCACTCACTCACTCACTCACTCACTCACTCACTCACTCACTCACTCACTCACTCACTCACTCACTCACTCACTCACTCACTCACTCACTCACTCACTCACTCACTCACTCACTCACTCACTCACTCACTCACTCACTCACTCACTCACTCACTCACTCACTCACTCACTCACTCACTCACTCACTCACTCACTCACTCACTCACTCACTCACTCACTCACTCACTCACTCACTCACTCACTCACTCACTCACTCACTCACTCACTCACTCACTCACTCACTCACTCACTCACTCACTCACTCACTCACTCACTCACTCACTCACTCACTCACTCACTCACTCACTCACTCACTCACTCACTCACTCACTCACTCACTCACTCACTCACTCACTCACTCACTCACTCACTCACTCACTCACTCACTCACTCACTCACTCACTCACTCACTCACTCACTCACTCACTCACTCACTCACTCACTCACTCACTCACTCACTCACTCACTCACTCACTCACTCACTCACTCACTCACTCACTCACTCACTCACTCACTCACTCACTCACTCACTCACTCACTCACTCACTCACTCACTCACTCACTCACTCACTCACTCACTCACTCACTCACTCACTCACTCACTCACTCACTCACTCACTCACTCACTCACTCACTCACTCACTCACTCACTCACTCACTCACTCACTCACTCACTCACTCACTCACTCACTCACTCACTCACTCACTCACTCACTCACTCACTCACTCACTCACTCACTCACTCACTCACTCACTCACTCACTCACTCACTCACTCACTCACTCACTCACTCACTCACTCACTCACTCACTCACTCACTCACTCACTCACTCACTCACTCACTCACTCACTCACTCACTCACTCACTCACTCACTCACTCACTCACTCACTCACTCACTCACTCACTCACTCACTCACTCACTCACTCACTCACTCACTCACTCACTCACTCACTCACTCACTCACTCACTCACTCACTCACTCACTCACTCACTCACTCACTCACTCACTCACTCACTCACTCACTCACTCACTCACTCACTCACTCACTCACTCACTCACTCACTCACTCACTCACTCACTCACTCACTCACTCACTCACTCACTCACTCACTCACTCACTCACTCACTCACTCACTCACTCCCTCACTCACTCACTCACTCACTCACTCACTCACTCTATCAATCACTCAATCAATCAATCAATCAATCAATCAATCAATCAACCAATCAATTGATCAATATCTACTTAGATTTTCAGAAAGCTTTTGACAAAGTGCCACATCAAAAAATACTGCTTAAACTAAAAGCGCTTGGCGTAAGGGATGATGTAATTAACTGACATGAAAATGGCTGGTTGAGAGAAGACGACGGGTAGTAGTTGATGGGGAGGTTTCAAATTGGAAATCGGTTTTGAGTGGGGTTCCACAGGGATCAATACTGGGACCTATATATTATTCTTAACATATATCAACGATTTGGGTGATGACATAGTAAGTAAGGTGTTTAAATTTGCGGATGTTTCAAAAGTGTGTAGAAGGATTAAACGTGATGGAGATAGACACCATTTAGAGGTTGATCTTGACAGGTCGATCAGTGGTCTGAAAAAATTGCAGATGTTGTTCAATTTTGGGAAATATAAATGCCTCCACACAGGACATTGGATCGAAGATGTACAATATACAATAGGGCGTACTGTACTAAATACTACTGTAAAAGAAAAAGACATAGGGTTAAAAATTAGTGCTGATATGAAGATTTCAGAGCAGTGCAGGTGTGTAGCTTCAAAGGGAAGTCAAATCCTTGGATTAATTAGGCGAAATATAGCGTATAAGGAAAAAAGAACTAATAATACCGCTGCACATAACAATAGTTAGGCCTCATTTAGAATATTGTATACAAGCGTGGAGGCCATATCGCAAGAAAGACATAGATGTGCTAGAAAGAGTACAGATGAGAGCGACTAAAATGATACCAAAATTGAGAGATCTTAGTTACGAAATACGCGTAAAAGTATGTGGTTTGATAACACTAGATACCAGGAGATTGAGAGGAGATCAGATAAAGGTTTTTAAACTGTTGAATAATTATGAAAATATTGATAGAAATATGTTTTCTCAGTTAGGAAAGATAGAAGGACTAGGGGACATAAAGTTACATCAGTAAAGGAGCAGTGCAGATTAGATGTAAGAACGTTCTCAGTTTCACAATAGACTGTAAATTATTGGAATATATTATCTGTTGATTGTGTGGGTGCTAGTAGCGTGAATATGGTTAAAAATTAAATTGGCACATACCTCAGAAGGGCGGGATAAACATAGATAAAAAGGGTTGGACTCTCGATAAGCCAAAAGGCTTCGTTGTCCACCTGCCATCTAGAGTTAATTCTCTATAATAATGATAACATTTCCTTGAAAAGATTACCGTAGATTTCGTGCTTAACAACACAGAATAATTTGTTAATGCAGAGACCGCATACACTACTAACTAGTGCCATCCAGATTATGAACTGTATATGGCAACTGGACAAGAAAGCCTGTATCGTATCGAGAGTCCAAACTATTTTTTTTATTTGCAACCAACCCTTCTGAAGTATGAATATACTTTATTTTTAAATATAATATTCATGCTTCTACCTTCTAAACGAACACAGTATTGAGTAGATTACAAGTGGACACATTATTGACTATATTACAATTGTTTAGTTGAAAAACAGCATATTTTTTCATACCATCCTCTAGTGGGTTTTGTACAAACATTACATGCTGTGTAATACACAAGGTAAATATAAAAAACATAAGTTGGACATATTCTATCATGAAACCCCATTATCTAGTAACCAGTAAGAAACTGTTGCGAGGCGTATTTGTGTCAGAGAGATGAAAACCAAGATAACCCAATACACGACGAATATCGTACGCATTTCACATGTTAGAACCCATATCGAAAGAACTAAATAACTGGTTGGTCAACTGAACTGTTGTCGATCCTACCTGGCACGGGAGGGCCACACACAAGGCCGCCACAGAAATGTCTCCGACAGCATTTCTCTGTGCCCGGACAGTCAGCGTCGTTACGGCATCGGTCGATGGGCCGGGCGCATGGCGGCAGAGGAAACGGTGTCACGATCTTGGGACATTTTCCTGGTTTCGTCACTGCAAGAAACCAGGTGAAGCGTACGAGTAACGATCTGGCAAATGAAGGCAGTATTACCAGACGTCGCATTATCTATTTTGTTGCTTGGTGTTTCGCGTGGAATCGGCAAGGCAAATCTACCGTCTACTGTATTGCCCGAGTCGCCTGCTTTCGACTACGTGAACTCGTTCGCCGATCGCCGTGCGACTTTTGTCCTGACATCTCGCCGAACATCCCGAGACATTGGTTACAGCTAACTCGTCTTCGTGTAAGTGATCAGCTGTTTAATTATAACCCATGTAAATCCGTATTTGGATGCGTACTTGTCGTGCTCATTGTATGGAGTTACAATGACATAATAGAGTAACGGATGGTCAACTATCACTGAACCGAATGTGTTTATGTTGTTGTATTAAACGGGAATGCCAGTTGGTTTCTCGTACTAAATATCTGGTGTTACGTTTTGCTTTTCGTTCACTCCGAATCTGAATGCACCTGAACCTATAATTTGCCATGTCAAATCGGGTACCGCCAATTTATTAATTTATTAATACTTACACTCGATTTTGTGACAACTCTCTGTTACCGTTAACAACAGCGAATGAACAAATAACGTATTTGAAACTATACCTAAAGAATTGATACATAGCAATCCAGGTATTAAGTACTCACCATGTTGAAACTGACAGTGCTACAAAAATCGTACTATTCGTAACAACGCACCTGGAAATACGGGATCGCGACAAATCTTGCAACCGTTCTGCGCACTACAACATTTCTGATTGCCCGTACAGTCGGTGTCATCCTTGCAGGGAGGGGGACATTTTCCGTTCATGATGTGGTTAAACGGAAGGAAAGGACACAGGCCTGGCTTGCGTACTGAAAAATAGACACAACACATACTTTTGTTAAAAGTGTGTTATTGCCGTTTCCGAATCACGTTATCTACTAGAAGTTACCTACTAGACGAGTTTCCAGCTTCGCTATTATTGACAACCATTTACTTACTACTTAATTTAAGAAATAGTATGCACTATATTGACGGTTACGTCGGCTCAAATAAGAAAGTGATGTAAGACTCAAAACAAACCTTACTAAACGTATCCATTTGTATAAGGACTTAATATTCGTTTACTAACATCGGGAGAGGTTTGGCAGCGGCAGGTGATCGTTTTCCTGGTTAGATCAGAAATATAAAGATCGCTACTCCTACGTACCAGATTTAATTTAATTTTGGAGGCAAAAAAACACAATTGCAAAACCATTGTTGCGGGTTTCTTAAACGCGTCATGACAAGCAGTAGATCTTCAACATACTTATTGTAGTATTGAGAACAACATGGAAGTAAATGCTAACAACTGAAGTAACACACATAGTACCTTTACAGAACAAGAACATTTTAAATATCTTCTGATCGCAATTGGCGACCTTATGGGACATACAAGGGGCCACATAACCTCCCTGGCATAGAAGGGTCCACACATACAGAGGTACATAGCCAACCTGGTAGAGGAATCCACACAAGAGGGGGCATATAATTTACCTGGTGGAGGGGGTCCACACATAAAGGGGCACATAAACTACCTGGTAGAGGGGGTCAAGACAGGAGGGGCACATAACCTACCTGGCACAGGGGGTCCACACACGAGGGGGCCACAGAACCGACGACGGCAACATTTCTCCAAGAGTGGGCAGTCCCCGTCATGACGGCACTGGTCGCGTGGGGCTACGCACGGGTACGGGGGGTTGGGTTTTACGAAGCGCGGACATTTCCCCAGTTTGATCACTGTAAAATATGCATCGAAACGTATCAGTAACGTTTATGTAAATGCTGCTTTAGTTTATGTTTTGTTGCCAATCACTGGTTATGCTAATGTTGGTAGTTACTATATCTGTTTTTACACAATACGGTTCTCTCTGTCTGTTTGTCTGCCTGTATGTCTGTCTGTCTGTCGGCCCAATATCTCCGTTAATTGTGCATGCATAGGGCTGCAATTTTGCATGTTATCTAACAGACCCAAATGGGCGGTAGATTAACGTTAATATCACTCAACCTAAATATTGTAGTGTCATATTAATTTAAATATCCAGTAAACTACGTCACAGTAAACTACGTTTCCTTTCGGGTAACTGCACACATAATTGATGAACATGACCGGTTTTACGATGACGCACTGGTTCACCGATTCAGCCTTACTATGAAACTGGCTAGCCTAATTAAGTACGACAGTAAATTTAGGTTCTGGCGTATATTTGGAACTATCTCCAAGGTGTTTCTACATTTTGTACGGAGTAATTTTTTAGGAATCAAGACACTTTAAACTTTAATTATATGAACATAATTTAAATCGTAACTATGTGAACACTATTAGTTCCGGCGTAAACGCACACGCCGGTTACAACATCATCATTTACAGCACTCTTCTCGGTGGAGTGTAGTGCACGAGTGTGTGTAATACAACCGTGAAACCCGTGTCAATTCCTACACCGCTACAATATTAGTGTGAATCGTGACGTAGCCGCACCTGGGAATACGGGTTTGCGACACATCTGCCCACAGCCATTCAATTTGCAACATTTTTCATCGCCTGGACAGTCGGAGTCGTCCACACACGGCCGGGAGCATTTCTCAGGCTTAATCCCCAAGGGTTCAAAGGGCACGAAGGGACACTGACCGGGTTTGTTTACTGAAAATAAGACTATGTATATTATTTATGATCTGTATATGATGTACAGCTGTTTTAATACACTTTAGCTAAAGTTAAAGTGACATGACCCGCCACTTTGCCAGGCTGTGATATTTACAATAGCATTGTGTGCCGTAATTCTGTTCCATTTATTAGATGGCGCCACTGGAGGAACATTGTAATAAGCACACCAATGTTCATCAATACGTAATGCTACAGGTTTAGTGGAACTTTAGTAATGTATACCTACTTTGAACACATTTGGTCTCTATACACCTCGGCTTCTCACACGGTATTATCTTGGCTTTGCAAAGATAGCCCGGCTTGCAGCGAACATCCTTCAAGAAAACGGTCAGAATATATTTGCATGCGAATACGAGTTGAATAACTGACTATCTTAATGTATCATTGAAGGCTCGGTTTTATTTCACTAGTGCACTCCAACATTAGTGCACTGGGATATTATTGAAAGTGCTAAAAGAAACGTGTACGTTAACGACTAACTGACCTATCCATCACGTGATGTGTCGCCAAGCAAAAGGTACGTCAAGCCATACAAAATGGCTGTCGAACTCGAGGAGAGTGCACACATTATCTGGTATATTTTTTTGAAATTCTGGCCCCCAATTTTTCTTTATAGCGAACTCACACAATTTTTTTGGCAGTAACAATTAATAAAATTAGTAATTAGTAAAATAATAATGCAATTCACACATGTAATCGTTATCAACACTGTTGGCGAAGGCGTGCATAATTTGGATTGTGACGTAAGCAAGCCGTGACTTAGCGTATCCATCAACCGACGGGTCCAATTCGTTGCAGTTTGCCTACGTCAGAATAATAATTGTGCGAGTGACCTCCGTTAAGCGTGGCCTTACCAACAATGTTTACACGTATCATGTGCATTACATTATTGCAATTCTTTTATCACAAAACAAACAATTTGGGACCATAATTTCAACCAAACCTACAACAGATAGTCTCGCTTAACCGACTTTCGTCTGGCTGCGTGACTTCGCCAGGAAGATAGTCTAGTTCAGAACCGCCAGTTAGCACGTCTATCTCCCAGAATGTTTACATGTTATGTATGTTTTCGATAACGAAATGAAATTACGAAATAGTGCCCGAAATAGTATTATACAAAATAAAATTATTATTCAACTAAACGAACACAAACAACAGTTTCGAGTACTCTACGGAATTCAAACCGAGGAGTTGCTCGACACGCTACCGCCTTAGCCACCAAGATCAGCAGGCTTTGGTTGTACTTTGGCATCTACATTTATAAGGTAGCAGTCAGACTGTTGTGCGCGACATCGATTGCACTTCCTGTAGTTAAATTTGTCCTTGTTTGGTATTTATGTCATGTTTATTCACGCTTAGTCTTTTGTTTCTGCTCGAGTATAAGCAAAGGATGTCAATACGGAATCGTTGACACCCACGTGAGCTGCCAATTAGTGAATATACATGTGATTAAAAGGCACTAAACTACAAAAAAGTTTACTGTCGGTTTGTTTTTTGTGTGGCATGTTTCAATATAATTTTAATGTTGAATAGTTTTTAGAGTATTGTGTTATCCGATAAAGTGTATCCTTATTAAATGTTTTATTTCATAGTTGGCCTGAGAGCCAATCATCGTCCCCACCCGAATCTGGGGTAAAGCCCCCTACCGGTAACATTGGCAGCGCTTTAGTGAGGGGTGAAAGTGAGTTCTAGTTCTAGTTGTTTCCAGCACTCGGCAACGTTCTATTAACTGACTAGTCTGTATATATTGTGGTTACAGTGATCTTATGAGGTCTCATTCAACTAGTCAGCCTTTTTCAGAACATTATCGCCAAGCCGACCTTTCTATGCTGGCACTGAGGGTGGTCACTGCCAGGGTGCTTGTCGTCCTCAGTGGTTCTTTTACGTCCCAAATTGAGACGGGACCGACATTAACGTGATCTCCGAGTCACGAGGGATACACAGTCCCCAATGTTGAGAGCCAGGTTTTTACACCAAATATACCATACCTGCCCGGTCCGGGTTTCGAACTCGGGGCGCCGGCATGTCATGCGGATGTGCTAACCACTACACTATCGCGCGCCCCCATTGAGTGGCGAAAGAGTGCTGCCACCTTACGGCAAGCATAACGGAAACAAAGCCTAGCAACGGCATTTGTTGAGGCGATCGTAAAAAAAATATATCGTTATATTAACAATCTTTAGAGTTCCTCTAATTATTTTGTTCAGTAATTTGGACCTTCGTTAATTGGAATATTTTGCTGCCCAGCGTTTATGTCTATGTCCAGACTAACAAAATTTCCACAATACCGATATTACATGGTGTGTGTAGATCAACTGACCTTGCAGGGTTCGATGCACGTGCACGTAGGACATCCGTTCCTGTCGGGCACCTTTCCGAACTCGCAGTAGTTGGCGCAGACGGGCGGACATTCTTTGTACATGAAATTAATCAATTATATAATATGAAAGGGGTGTCTCGGTAAGCTGTGTTGGCAGAGATGTAGGTTTTCAAAATTACAAAAGAGGTCAAATGCCAGAGTGCGTTGTGTGTGTGTGTGTGTGCGTGTGCTTGTGCGTGTGCTTGTGTGCTTGTGTGCTTGTGTGCTTGTGTGCCCGTGTGCTTGTGTGCTTGTGTGCTTGTGTGCGCGTGTGCTTGTGTGCTTGTGTGCTTGTGTGCGCGTGTTCGCATGTGCGCGTGTGTGCGTGTGTGCTTATGTGCATGTTCGAGCGTTTGTGCATGTGTTTGAACGTCTGTGCCCGTAGAAGAGCGTATGCGAGATCGTGTGCGTGCCGAATATATCTCACTCATTAAAATCACATGGGATTTGACCAGATAATTACCTCACTTATCCGAAATTTATATGTTAGACAGCAGTTTGCAGTGAGGTTAGAGTGTGGTATTACAGACTGGTTCCCAGTCGGAAAGTGTGTGAGACAGGGTGCATTTGTCCCCCTCCTCTCCCCCACCTATTCAGTCCGTTCACAGAGAATATCATGAGAGAGGTCGAGACTGACACGAGATGCACGTTTTTAATGTACTGAAAGTGAATGGACAGTAGATATGTTATTTGAGATATGCCAGTGACACAGCGTTATCCGATACAAAAGAGGGATTAGAAAAAATTATAACTACTGTTAAAAAGCACACTGAGAAGAAAGGATTGAAAATAAACGTAAAGAAGACTAAGATTGTGGATGAGACGTCGACAACCATCAGAAGTCGTAGTAGATGGCGAGGAAATAGAACGAGTGGAAAGTGTTGAATATCTGGGGTCATTGATAGAAGCGGATGGAGATGGGACGAAAGAGATCAAGCGGAGGTTTGCAATGGCGAGTAAAATGTTGACGGAGATGAAGTAGCTGTGGAAAGCAACGAACAAAGATATGAAAGTACGAATTATCCCAACCTGCATATCCCCAACTGCCACGCATGGATGCGAAACCGGAACTCTTAATAAGAACATTACTAAACGTATAAATGCATTTTAAAACAAGTGTTATAGAAAGATATTACGAATTTCGTGGACTGAACACAGAACTAACGAATCCATCGCAAATGAACTTGGTGTTATACCCGGGACTTTATTGAACTTTGTACAGAAACAAAAACTAAGTTATTTCGGCCATGTGAAAGGGCATCAATCTCTACAAAGATTAATGATGGAAGAAAATGTGGAAAGCAGCAGAAGCAGAGGAAAACCTATGAGACAATGGGAAAAGGACATAAAGGAATGGATAGGAGCAGACGTGTGTAGAGTGGGGAGACTGCTAAACGAAAGAGCTGTCTATAGATAATCCATCAAGGCTGCAACATCCGGAAATGGACAAGCAAACCCAACCAAACAACTAAGCAACCAACCAACTAAAATCATTCAATAACTGGGTCAGGGGCGAATGCACTGTTTCATCCAAAGATAGAGGAAAATTATAGCACAACATTCACTCACTTACTCACTCACTCACTCACTCACTCACTCACTCACTCACTAACTCACTCACTCACTCACTCACTCACTCACTCACTCACTCACTCACTCACTCACTCACTCACTCACTCACTCACTCACTCACTCACTCACTCACTCACTCACTCACTCACTCACTCACTCACTCACTCACTCACTCACTCACTCACTCACTCACTCACTCACTCACTCACTCACTCACTCACTCACTCACTCACTCACTCACTCACTCACTCACTCACTCACTCACTCACTCACTCACTCACTCACTCACTCACTCACTCACTCACTCACTCACTCACTCACTCACTCACTCACTCACTCACTCACTCACTCACTCACTCACTCACTCACTCACTCACTCACTCACTCACTCACTCACTCACTCACTCACTCACTCACTCACTCACTCACTCACTCACTCACTCACTCACTCACTCACTCACACACTCACTCACTCACTCACTCACTCATTCACTCACTCACTCACTCACTCACTCACTCACTCAATCACTCACTCACTCACTCACTCACTCGCTCGTTCACGCATTCACACATTTACTCTATCACTCACTCACTCACTTAAAGAATAAAATGACACTACTACTTCGTGTACATTATCTATCGGTGCATTGTACCTCTCTTGCAGTCGACTCGCAGCTGTCGCGACACGCAGCTGTCCGTTCCTTCGATCTTCTTCCCTTCCCCCGTCACACACCAACAGCAGCCGGTGCTGCCGCTGCACTGCTGCGGCTGGTAGTAACCGTCGTCCTCACACTGAGGTATGAAAGCGTTGAAGAGAAACGGATCCTGAAGTGCCAGCAGCTCCTCGTGGCACGGGCCTTTTGGGTCTGAAACAGACGCCGATTGGTTAATGGCGTTTTATTTCCATTACAGGCCTTGTATATTGAACACACCTCTGTGGGTGATCACGTGCAATAGTATATTTATGTTTCTTGATAAACACGGCAATCGGTTGATGTTGAATTACATATGTAATTTTTGTATTAAAAATGTGTCATGTTGGAAAACATACCAAACGGAAACACAACATTATAACGGCGAGTAACACGGCGAAGTTTATACGGTGGGTGCGTGGTGTTTTGACGTAATTGGCACTCAGCGGACTTTCACTATAGGAAACACGTTGGGAATCGGTGAAGCTGCTTTTTATCTCCGACGTTCCCTTTTGTGTATCCACTGCAGATCAGAGCGGGAATATTTCAAAGCTGAATCTTTCAAGCGGATGTTTCGTATACACAGTCCACAGAATAAGACTGTCAAATAAGACGATCAGCATACTTGGCTCGAGGAAGAGTGAATTTTGGTTGAGCACACTGTGCTATCGGCGGACACGGCGCTTTGATGCACTGCACAACATTGACCACACATCTCTCGTAAGGCTTGCATTTGCGACCAAGTGTTAAAAACATTCGTCGAATTATCAACTTGGGAATTTGTACCTGTCATAGGTTCAACGTCGTGGCATTGAGGGCCTTAATGTGGCATCTGGAAATGATTTGACTGAACGTACCAACACATACACCCCGCCACGAACAAGGCTTCGCCGTCATGCACGGTATCCTCTCAAGAATACATTTTTCGTCTTCGTCACACTTCACGTCCTAAACAAACACAAATACGCATTGTTGCGGTGTAATTTTCAATCAATTGAAGACCGTAATTATTTACGAATATCTAGACTTGATTATGTTGCGAAGTATCCAAATAACAAAGAACTGACAGAACCATGTGCACGTGTCGTTTGCTTGCGACATGTTCCGCAAGTTATAAACTATTTGGCAGGATCAGCAATCTTCCACAACTGTATGTAACCCTTTTTTGTTCAGTCCAGTACCACACAACATGACTCTCAATATCAGACACAGTATAGGGATGGTTCACTTTCAGACCCTATATACACGACACGAGCCTTATTTCTTGGTTAGAACCATCATCCCGTTTTGGATGACTGTTTCCGAACCCTCTTCCTCTTCTCTTTCGCTTCTTTTATCCCCCTCTCTTTCCATCTATCTTTATCTCTCTCTACTCTCTCTTTATATATATATATATATATATATATATATATATATATATCTCTCTCTCCATATGTATATATATATATATATATTTCTACTCTGTCTCTCTCTCTCTACTCTCTCTCTCTCACAACTCATTCGTTTTATATATCTCTCTCTCTCTATATATCTATCTCTCTCTCTCTCTCTCTTTCTCTCTCTCTCTCTATACTCTCCCTATATCTCTACCTGTCTCTCTATCTCTACTCTCTCTATTCTATACACCTCGGCTTCTCACACGGTACTATATCGGCTTTGCAACGATAGCCCGGCTTGCAGAGAACATCCAACTCGTACGCGCATACAAATATATTCTGATCGTTTTCGATCAGAATATATTTGTATGCGCGTACGAGTTGAATAACTGCCTATCTTAATGTATTACTGAAGGCTCGGTTTTATTTCACTAGTGCACTCCAACGTTAGTGCACTGGGATATGTGCATTACATTAGTACAATTCTTTTATAACAAAACAAACAATTTGGGACCATAGTTTCAACCAAATCTACAACAGAATGTTTAACATCGGCACAGGTTCGCCAGCCAGCTTGAATGTTTCACGGATATTGTAGCTAAACAATAAGTCACGTGATGGCTGACCAATCTGATGCGTCTTTTCATGTTTCTTTCAAACCAGGATGCGTCCGATTGGTCTGGGAACACAATTTCGCCGTTCAATCGTACAATTAATCGCTCGTGTAACCGATTCTTAATAGCACAACAGAAACATGGCCTACCAACGGCATTTGTTGCGGTGATCGTAAAAAAAATATATCGTTATTTTAGTAATCGTTAGAATTTCTCTAAGTATTTTGTTGAGTAAAGTGGACTTTCGTTAATTGGAATACTTTGATGCCCAACGTATACGACCATGACCAGATTAACAAGTTTCCTACAACAAGAATTACGAATGTATGGCGATATGTTTGCGTTTGGGTATTCCGTTCCGGTGAAATGATGTCCGTATGCCGAGGCTTCCGAATTATCGGGGTACAAATGACCGAGGTTCCATGGTGTGTGGAGACCAACTGACCTTGCAGGGATCGAAGCATGTGCATATAGGGCATCCGTTCATGTCGAGCACCTTGCCGAACTTGCAGTACATGTCGCAGACGTACGGACACTCTTAACACATGACAATAATTAATTATACAATATGAAAGGGTTGTCTCGGTAAGCTTTGTTGGCAGAGACGTAGGTTTTTAGAATTAAACAAGAGATAAAACGCCAGAGTGCGTTGTGTGTGTGTCTGCGTGTGTGTGTGTCTGCATGTTCGTGTGTGCGTGTGTGCGTGTGTGCGTGTGTGCGTGTGTGCGTGTGTGCGCGTGTGCGCGTGCGCGCGTGCGTGCGTGCGTGTGTGCGTGTGTGCGTATGTGTGTGTGCATGTTCGTGTGTGCGTGTGTGCGTGTGTGCGTGTGTGCGTGTGTGCGTGTGTACATTTTCGAGCGTTTGTGTGTGTGTGAGCGGGTGTGCGCGTGCGTGTGGAAGAGCGTGTGCGATAATATGTGCGTGCCGAATATATCTCACTCATTAAAATCACATGGGATTTGACCAGACAATTACATCACTTTTCCGAAATTTATATGTTCGAAGTGAGATTAGAGTGTGGTACCAGAGACTGATTCCCAGTCGAAAAGGGTGTGAGACTTGGTGCATTTTGTCCCCCTCCCCCACATATTCAATGTGTACACAGAGAATAGCATGTGAGAGGTCGAGACTGACACGAGAAGCATGTCTTTAATGGACTGAAAGTGACTGGACAGTAGATATATGAATTGAGATATGCCTGCGACACAGCGTTGTCCGATATTCAAGCAGGATTGGATAAATTGATAATTACTGTTAATAGTCGAGTTGCCATTTTTGGAACCTGGAAATTGCTGGTAGTGTAAGGTTTTTTTGCTGAATCGTGTAGGTTATGGGTCCCTCAACTCAAATCAACGGGATGGCAACTCGCCATCCTTGGGCAATTTGTGGGAGCCAGGCAAATCCAAGATGACTACAGTGAACCTATGTCATATTAGAAAATGTGTTACATCTTTGCACTGGAGCATGCTAGGAACATGATTTTGGTGTATATACACACGTTTTGGCATACGAGGAATGCAATGGAACCATTTCCAATGATGTCCGACTATGTTCTCATCAGAACAATTCAAAATGGCCGCCATTTTCACCAAAAATCGAGCATGACGTTTGATTGGTTTATGCTACAGACACGATTTTGGTGTCCATTCCTATGTTTGGCCATATCAGGATTTGAATGGAACCATCTCCAACGATGCTCGACTATGAACACCTGACAAAAATTCAAAATGGTCGTCATTTTTACCGAAAATAGCCAAAATACACCATGAATTTTGATTGGATGATGCTAGAAACATGATGTTTTGGTGCATAATGAGTTCATTGGAATTTGTCCTATGATTTTGTATTTATGTGACATGACAATAAAGCTGTTGTTAAAATTAGGACTTTTGTAAGGTAACATTTATTTACAGTTCTTCATTTGCAATGATCTGACTGAGCTACGAGTATGCTACTAGCTGTACATACATATTTACATGTACATTTACATGTTCATGGCTACTTCTGTCAAGAAACATACAAAAGCTTTGCAAAATGGCATGTAGTAATTACGAATGAATCTGTATCATACATGTATAACACTAAAAAGTAAAAAATTCAAAGTAAGAAGTACTCAATTATAAATTTGTTGAAACACAATTTGAGAGCATTTTTGTAATGACAGGTTTCATTTGGACATTGACAATGTGTATATCATTAATCAATTCAAAACCAACGATATATGAAAGGGACGCCATTCGCATTACATTCCCATAGAAAAGTTTAGTCCCGCCATTCTCTCTCATCCTCCTCTTCTATTTCCTTTGTACTGCCACCTTCTTCCTCATCGTCACATTTGGTTCAGGCACATAGTTTCACCAAAATAGAAGCAGCACGGTGTGCAGGACAATCCTGCAGAATGACAGCTACATGCATGATTGCTGCAAGCTTTCCCTACAGCTTTACACTGACAGTTGATGACGTCCATGGGGGCGGGGGGGGGGGGGCTGCTGGTCCTCTTGCGATGCATGGAGTTGGCACACCCCTGCACCAGTAACAAACTCCCATCTATAATCAGCGATATCAACCACGGGCGGAGTCTGCTGATCTGCTGCCTTCTAGGGCATGACTTGGTACTGAGCTCGCAGGATGTGGTAGGCCAGATTAGCGTCTGTCGGAGGAAGAGTCTTGATACATACAGCTTTCCCTCTGGTCCTTTTGGAGTAGAGCGCATATCTGGCCGAAGCCGTGCTTGTGCCTTCAGCAACACCATAGAGCGAGCAGATGAATTTCTGTCCTGTCTCCATCAACTGTTCGAGAGTAGCACCCTCTTCACCGAAGACAGTGTAGAGGCCAGAGTGGTCAGCAGATTTCAATACCTTTAGCGCCATCGCTTTGCCTGACAGTGCATGCATACCAAGCAGTTGGAGGGATTTTGGACCAAGGAGGAAAGAGCTTTAATTGATGTTGAGGATAGCCCCACTCCATCGATCAGCTGCACATGGGCTGTCAGCTGCGTACTCCACACCCAGAAGATAAGCAGAACAAAGACGTCAGTGTCATCGTTGATCACTCGTACAGTTTTCTTACCATTCCTCACAGCCTCCAGAAGATAACTAATGATAGTAATATCTGCTTCATCATGGCTGTACACGCCCTCATCTCTTCCAACCATCGTCACATTGTTAAAAGGGTTGGACTCTCGATAAGCCAAAGGGCTTCCTTGTACACCTGCCACCTAGAGTTAATTCTCTGGGTGGCAATCTTGTTAAATCTTGTTAAATCTTGTAGCCCAAATTGAATGTGGAGAGAACCCTGATGAGGGCCTTCTTATTTGCCTTGCTCTTCATGATGGCACTGCGGCATGGGAGCTTGCTGGATATTGTGATGTTGTAGTCAACAGCCCATTCATCTACACGCCGGAATCGTTCATGGTCCTTTGCTGACGGGTCATCATAGCGATCGAAGATGACCAGCTCTTCTGTTAATTGGTATTGGCAGATTATGTCCCTCATACTTTTGGCGAGATGGGTTCTCGTTGCCGTAAATGAGTTCGCGTTACATCCTGGTATCCATGATGTTGTATAATGGTATACAATTTTATTTTATGGGAACAAATTCATTGGAGGTACGTAACTCATAAATGGACACGACAAAAGTAAATTTTCGTTAGGTCTGTGTCAAAACCTTGTAATTTATATTTCTTAAAACATAACTTCCTAAATTAATTAGTGCCAATGGCAAGTCAAATAAAACATGTTTTTTATTGTACAATATTTCACTTTTAATTAAGGCAGTACAACTGTGTACCAGTACTGTTTTCTTGCCCATATGCTAAAACAGGTATAGACACCAAAATCGTGTCTCTGGCATATTTGGCGACCATTTTGAATTTTTTTGAGATATTCATAGTCGGGCATTATTGGAAATGGTTCCATTGATTTCCTGATATGACAAAACATATGAATGGACACCAAAATCTTTTCTCTAGGATAAACCAATCAAAAGTTATGCTCGATTTTGGCTATTTTAGGTGAAAATGGCGGCCATTTTGAATTTTTGACATGTGAACATAGTCAGACATCATTGGAAATGGTTCCATTGAACTCCTCGTATGCCAAAACATGTGTACATGCACCAAAATCATGTTCCTAGCATGCTCCAGTGCAAAGATGTAACACATTTTCTAATATGACCTAGATTCACGGTAGCCATCTTGGATTTGCCTAGCTCCCACAAATTGCCCAAGGATGGCGCGTTGCCATCCCACTGATTTGAGTTGAGGGACCCATAATCGACACGATTCAGCAAAAAAAACTTACACTACCAATCATTTCCTCGTTCCATATTGAACATAGTAGGGCGGCACAGTAGGAAGAAAGGATTTAAAATAAACGTAATCAAGACTAAGATTATGGATGTGAAGGGACGTCGAGAACCACCAGAAGTCCTAATAAATGACGAGGAAATAGAATGAATGGACATTTTTGAATATCTGGGGTCACTGATAGAAGCGGGTGGAGTTATAACAAAACAGATCAAGCGGGGGTTGGCAATGACGAGTAAACAGTTGACGGAGATGAAGTAGCTGTGGAAAGCAAAGATGTGAAACTACGAATTATCCGATCCTATATATTCCCAAATGCGACGTATGGATGCGAAACCGGGATTCATAATAAGAACATTACTAAACGTATAAATGCATTTGAAAACAAGTGTTATTGAAATATATTACGAATTTCGTGGACTGAACACAGAACTAACGAATCGATCGCAAATGAACTTGGTGTTATACCCGGGACTTTATTGAACTTTGTACAGAAAGAGAAACTAAGTTATTTCGGCCATGTGAAAGGGCATCAATCTCTAGAGAGACTAATACTGGAAGGACATGTGGAAGGCAGCAGAAGCAGAGTAAGACCTGGGAGACAATGGGAGAAGGACATAGAGGAATGGATGGGAACAGACGTCTGGCGAGTGGGGAGACTGCCAAACGAAAGGGCTGTCCATAGATAATCCATTAAGGCTGCAAGGTCCGGAAATGGATAAGCAAACCCAACCAAACAACCAAGCAACCAACCAACTAAAATCACTCATTCACTCACTCACTCACTCACTCACTCACTCACTCACTCACTCACTCACTCACTCACTCACTCACTCACTCACTCACTCACTCACTCACTCACTCACTCACTCACTCACTCACTCACTCACTCGCTCGTTCACGCACTCACACATTTTAATATATCACTCACTCACTCTCTTAATAAATAAAATGACACTACTATTTCTTGTACATTCTCTATCAGTGCATTGTACCTACTGCTGCTTTAGACAAGATAAAACATCAAATGGGGATGAGTTTTCACACCTATAACTTACGTAATATGTTCTTGTAACTTACGTGACGGGGATAAAACGGTAACATGCATTCCCATTTGGGGTTAATCTAGTTATGTGTGTAGCTTGATATCAATCTAGCCTTCGTGAAGATTTGTAACATGCAAAACATCTATTTGGGGTAAGACCACATTAAGGATCCTTCCGCGAAAAAAGTGCACTACAAATACCGTTTTGCTGTGATATGCATTAATTTTTTTCGAAAATTTTGACATGGGACATGTTTGTCTCGTGAGTACTGAATGTACTGCTGCTTTAGACAAGATAAAACATCAAATGGGGATGAGTTTTCACACCTATAACTTACGTAATATGTTCTTGTAACTTACGTGACGGGGATAAAACGGTAACATGCATTCCCATTTGGGGTTAATCTAGTTATGTGTGTAGCTTGATATCAATCTAGCCTTCGTGAAGATTTGTAACATGCAAAACATCTATTTGGGGTAAGACCACATTAAGGATCCTTCCGCCGAAAAAAGTGCACTACAAATACCGTTTTGCTGTGATATGCATTAATGTTTTTCGAACATTTTGACATGGGACATGTTTGTCTCGTGAGTACTGAATGTACTGCTGCTTTAGACAAGATAAAACTTCAAATGGGGATGAGTTTTCATACCTATAACTTACGTAATATGTTCTTGTAACTTACGTGACGGGGATAAAACGGTAACATGCATTCCCATTTGGGGTTAATCTAGTTATGTGTGTAGCTTGATATCAATCTAGCCTTCGTGAAGATTTGTAACATGCAAAACATCTATTTGGGGTAAGACCACATTAAGGATCCTTCCGCCGAAAAAAGTGCACTACAAATACCGTTTTGCTGTGATATGCATTAATTGTTTTCGAACATTTTGACATGGGACATGTTTGTCTCGTGAGTACTGAATGTACTGCTGCTTTAGACAAGATAAAACATCAAATGGGGATGAGTTTTCACACCTAACTTAGCAAAAAATTACTTATGTGAGTTCAAGTTATCTGGAGTGTACTGTATATGACCAATGCATACAGGTAATTATGTAGAAGCAAATTAAAAGTTGGCCAAAGTAATGGATTGGGATTTTAGTCTGACTGAATCAACATAACAAGGTTCTCTTGTATTTCTTTTCCATTTCGCCAGCTGTACACTTGGTGATAAGTCTCATAATCCAATATATAAACTGAATTAATCTACACAGTGTTGAGGTAGTTAACTCGTATTTAGGCTCAGTTTAATAAATTCAACTTTGTTTATTTGCAGGAACATTGGAAATAGCTGAGCTGATGGAAAGAGGAAATTGAAGAGCTCTACTTAACACTGCCATTAATTGGACAATGGGTCACCTGACATAAGATGATGTCTGACTTTGTTCTGCCCCATTCTGTTCTGGGAAGTTGTACCTCACTTCGAGTTTCAAGTGGATGTGTGCATCAGATAGCTTTGTGTATCAAAATGCATAGCAGTGCTACTAATAGGACAATATGTTAACTTACACAGTAGTGAAGAAGATGTCTGACTTTGTTCTGCCACATTAATTCCGTGTGGCTTCTGCTGGGAATAAGTACATCACTGCGTTTCAAATGGATTTGTGCAATCGATCGATGTGTGCATCCAAATGCACATCATCCCGTCATTATGTTGAAAAGTAGGAGTACATAATAAAATGTATGCTTTCTTATGCTCATCGTGTTTGGATTGTGTTCTACAGCATTTTACAGCAGCGTAGTGTATAAAAAAGTGTTGACAAAGTTGCTTTTACAATAATTTTTGAAAATTCATAAAATATAAATGTTCCACAACATTCAAAATGTCTTAGGGATCTTCTTGAGCTAAATACACCAATGATGACTGAAAACAGTGTTTTAGAATATGCGTTACTTTTAAAGTTTTGTAATTTCATAACTTTATTTTCATCATACAATGGCCATTTTATTTGTATCGAAACGTGAGTTTGACAGAAACAAATTCAATATCTTTTACTCTAAATGATGGACAGAACAAATAAGAATTGCACTCCCAGTACAAAATAAAATAAGTTTTTACACTGATGCAATAGATTTTAATATTTTGTCGACAATAATGTTAAGCTCTTTATAGATCTACATTTTTCAAACTAAAATTAAACTTTATGTAGACAGGAAAGT